>JAHREE010000261.1:24435-271933 GCA_033628505.1 Tringa tobata | reverse complement strand
AGGAGAGGGAGGGGGTCAGAGCAGCTCAAATAGTACTGCTTTTAGTAGTACAGCGCAGTGACAAAGAAATCTGGTGGCTATCATCTTTACTTTTGCAGAGCTTTTTTTTTTTTTTTTCAAGATCGGTAGATGACTTCCCCGTTTGAATACGGTGCTGTTACAGATTTGCTGCTCCAGCGCTACTGCCCAAAATTGTTCTTTATATTTTTCTCTGGTTTTGTTTTTCTCTTACTACTTTTCAGGAATGGGCACACGTGTGCTTAAGAACACCCAGACACACACTCAGCTCTGTAAAGCCGGCCTGCACGTTAGCTCAAGGGTATCTGAACGTACAGGGGGTTTGGGATGATTATTTAAATTTCCTTATATGGGGATCTTTGTAAGTGTAGTTTTATGGTGATTCATGTTTTGGCCGAGGTTTGGCCTGGAGCTTTTTTCAGCTTTTTCATTAAAAAGCCTGCTGCATTTTGTTGGTACAACTATCAGATGAAAAGCGATACTTTGCATTTTTCCCCATCCTGCCTGCCCCGACCTGTGCGGCGCTGCACGTTGGGCTGGTGGGGAGAAGAGACACAAAAGCCAGCTGGGACATGGGGGTGGCTGGTGAGTGCATTTAGGACTGTGGGCCACAGAGTGTCCTTCCACAGAGTGACAAAGACTTTTCATCCCCACAGAATCTTCCAGGTTGGAAGGGACCTTAAAGATCATCTTGTCCAACCGTCAACCTAATTCTGACAAAAAATAAACACCCACAACAAACAAAAAGCAACACCATCACTAAACCATATTTCCCAGCACCACATCAACCTGTCTTTTGAACACCTCCAGGGATTGTGCCTCAACCACTTCCCTGGGCAGCCTGTTCCAATGCCTGATAACCCTTTCGGTGAAAAAATTTTTCCTAATATCCAGCCTGAACCTCCCCAGTGCAACTTGAAGCCATTTCCTCTAGTCCTGTCACCTGTGACTTGGGACAAGAGACCGACCCCACCTCTCTACACCCTCCTTTCAGGTAGTTGTAGAGAGCGAGAAGGTCTCCCCTCAGCCTCCTTTTCTCCAGGCTGAACAACCCCAGCTCCCTTAGCCTTTCCTCATAAGACTTACTCTCCAGACCCCTCACCAGCTTCGTTGCTCTTCTCTGGACCCGCTCCAGCACCTCGATGTCTTTTTTTTTTTATGGTAGGGAGCCCAAAACTGGACACAGTACTCAAGGTGGGGCCTCACCAGTGCCACCTGTGAGTCGGAGCCCCCAGCTTCTTTAATTTCAGTGTTGTACACAGGGGGAGAGGCATTGCGTGCTCCACGCACGGGCTCATCTCAGAGCTACGGCCACCCTCAGCTCTCTCTCTCACGACTCTGCTCCCTCTCCTGCCTGGGGTGGCCCTGGGGTGCCTCCTGGCAGGCAGCCACAAGCCACGTTTGGCTCTCCCAGTCAGGTCTGTGCTGGAGGGAGGTTCCTGCGGCTGCACATCTTCAGCGCGTTCCTCTGGCTGTGCGTTCTCCGTACATTTCACCTTGGATCAGCTACATGGAGTAAAAGCAGGGATGAAGTTTGCCCCATGGGCTCAGCGTGGCAGCTGCCTGGCCCCACGGCGTTGTCAGCAAATATATATGAATACGCGTGCTGTGGAGGGGAAACTGAGGATGAGCACAAGATAAGAAGGAATCAAAAAAGAGCTGGCAAGCTGCGTGGCACGCCTATTGCCACCCCTGGGCTCTGGGATGTTAATGACTCCAATAGTTCAGATGCTGCTTTTTCTGTTTGTTTGTCTTATGCAATAGATGTAAACAGTGCTGCTCCCTCCACCCCCCCATCCTTTCAGCTTCCCTGTAAAAAGTGCTAAATGGAAGGAAATGGCAGGTTTTGCAGAGACCAGGAAACCTTTATGCTCAAGGCCAGAGCTCCTTTCCCTGGGAGACCTCACATCTCAAAGCAGAGAGTACCATGAGGATGGCCTCTGGGGAAACTTGGGCACAAACTTGAACATAAGAAGTTCCATCTCAACATGAGGAAGAACTTCTTTACTTTGAGGGTGGCAGAGCATTGGAACAGGCTGCCCAGGGAGATGGTGGAATCTCTGTCTCTGGAGACATTCCAAACCTGCCTGGAGACGTTCCTGTGCAACCTGCTCTGGGTGGACCTGCGTTGGCAGGGGGTTGGACTAGATGATCTCCGGAAGTCCCTTCCAACCCCATATCATTCTGTGATTCTGTGAAACTGCAGCATGGTTTGGTCAGAAGCTGGTGCGACTACACTTTCCCTTGTAATATTAGTCTTGTGCCTGGAGAGGAGGGCCAGGGAGCCATGTCTGCTATGAGACAGCAGTGTGTTCCTAGATCTCAGGTGTGAAGGAGAGGCACTGTGCCCACACAGATGTTTTGACTGGAGAAGCCATCACCTCAAACCTCATCTTGTGGAAATGCATGTGTGACACTGTGAGCTGGCAGTCACACGGTCACTGTGCCAGGTATCCACCAGCAATACAAGCGATACAACTTTACCATTAGAAGCTCAGTCACCAAGTTTTATTTCTCATGTGAATTTACAGTTGGATCCTGTCTACCCTTACCCCTCTTTCCTTAGGATTCTGCATTAATTTTCCGCCACCTTAAGCTGCCATAAATTCAGGAGTGTGGAGCAGTGTACCTGCATAGCATCATGTTTATCCTGGAAACCTAAACACTGCACAAGAGCTGCAGGCAAGGACAAAGGGATCCGGTGGGATCCGGCTGCTGCCCTTCATTTCCATCAGGGAGCAGTGACTTTTAGCTGATGCTTTGCTTTTCCATTGGTGATGCAATTGCTTCATCCCTTTAGAAGGACTTGAATTAATTTCTGAGGGATTGGACTCTTCTCATCAGCCTGCCTGTGATCCCTGACAGTACTAATACTGCAAAAGCAGACTTGATTAATCATTAGGCTTTTAAAGAAGATTTCCAAGTCTAGCTGCCTGGATTATCTGCAGCTGTTGCCTACACTGGTAGGAGAACCGTTAGCAGAATGGAACATGGTTGATGTTTAGCTGCACATACAAGCATGTTATCTCCTCTCTATGAGAGTAAGGTTTGGGAAGTGCTTTTTAGCTACGCTGAGTCTGTTTTCACTAGTACAAAGCAGAAATGACCTCATTTCAGGTCAGAAAGGTCTGTGTTCAATTCTCCAGCAGGTATAAAAATCACCCAAATATTTTCAATACCTAAATGAGAACATGCTTCATGGATTCAAGCTTGGTCATGTGTAACAGGTACAATTCTTTTACTTTTGACCCTTTGAGCTATAAAGGTCCTGTTTATTTGAAAGGTGCTGTTATTTCTTGTAATATAAAAATGTTTGAACTTCAGTTGTCACATTGCATTAATACAGCTAAATGTGTCTGCTCCCTCGTGTGACTAGTTTGGAGCTGAACATCTTTCATTTTCTGTGGTTGTTAGCATGCTCTTATAGCTTAGATTTACCTAAAGTACATTTCTTTTAGAGAGAATGAGTTTTTAGTCATGACATGAGGAGATACACATCCCATTGATTTAAGAAGAGAATCCAGAGTGGCCAGCTTCTCGAGATACCCCTGGGATCAATTCTTGGCTTCGCCATTGTCTAGTTCAGCACTCTGAGAAGTCATTTAAGCTGCCATTGCTTGTGTGTGTTTTTGTCTCTGATTCCTTGTGGTTTATATTCTTCAGATATGAAACAGATATATCTGAGTTCTCCCTCCTTGTCTCTTTGCCAAGGTTTGCATATTTAGCTTTTTCTTAGTCTTTCCTTTTAAATCGGTTACACGGAGTTTAGATGCAGCGATGTCAAACAGTATCCAATAAGCAATGTATAATATTTTTATAATTTGTAGGACCTCTTTAGCAAGAGAAGACAAATTAACTTTCACCATCTTTGTGAGCTAGAAAATCTCATTCTAATGTTTTGTTTCAAAGAAGATATTCTCAGAAGTCAGTGTAAGAAAAAAACTTACTAAATCATGCAGCTTCTCTGGCTCTCAGTATGGAATATTTTCCCTACAGAGCACTTTCCATTATTTGTCCAAAATACCCAAAGCAATGGATCTTATGAACTTTCTGTTGGAAGGCTGCTTGATATCATACCAGAACTACTTGTAAAGACAAATTGAAGTTTCAGTGCAAGTTTATCTTTTCTTAATTTAATGTCGTTACTCATAGGTTTACTACTTCTTGCACAACCCAAAATTCCTCTCCTTTCTTGGTGTTTACAGCCTTCAAGTATTTGTCATTTCTTGTTATATTCTTTTTCTTCATTGTCTCTGAGCCAAGGTCTGTGTATTTCATTTTCTTAGTGTCTCCTTTTAAATCAGCCCCCGGATGTTCTTGTTTCTCCTCTGCTTCTGCTTTAGCTAGATTTTTTAGTTAATGAGATGTCTCAAAGTGAATGAAATATCCCTGAGTGTTCTAGAAATCGGGACTGAGTCTCCCTGTTCTCTGGTGTGCTGGCCTCAAATGCAAAACCATTTTAATGCACGGGGTTTTGAGGTCGAAAGATCCCTGAACCAATGCGGGAATTCCCAGTTATCCTATTTATTACAGGATTTTCCACATACGTAAAATACCTTTTGTAATAAGGAACTCGACATAATTTTTCCTCTGTTTCTGGGGAAGCCAGCACTTGCAGCTTGCAAAGGCTGCTAATATACCTGTGCAAATAAATTGGGCATGTAGAGCAAATCTGGTGATGAATTTAGTGTGGAGGCTCGTCTGGGCTCTGTCACCTGCCGTGTGAAGGTAGTTAGAGTTGCTGTCTGTATGTGTCTATCTAGACTTGTAGAGATATTTAATCACAGTTCTGTTGTGGGCTACCAAAATCCTTATCCTCAGCTATGCTGGGATTGCTTTGCAGGTCTTGAGCCCTGAAGCTATTTTTCAAGGCTATTAGAGGGACAGTGACATTCTTGCAAGGTATGTGGAAGAGAACCTGGCAGTGACATTTTTGCACTGTTGCAATCCACAGCACCAGGTACAATCCTCACAGTCAGTCTGTGACAGTGGCTGATGCCTCTGCATAGAGCTCGTTTCAGTCTCATGTTTCCAGTCGTGGTTCCAGCCTTTAAATCTACATTTTTTCTCTTTGTTATGCTTTCTGATCTTGCTAATGTTTTAAATAATTTTTTAGTTTATAATCATGTCATTTTTTATTAATGGACACTTTTTTTTTTTTCTGGAATGATGACGAAGATGTTAGGCAAATTGTGGACTAACACATTTCCCTACAATATTCCAGTAAGCTAAGTGTGCAATGTTGTGTAGTGCCCCAAACTGGATTTTGTTTACTGCCATTCAATCTGGTTTTGCTTTGGATGATTTTGTTCCCAATGAGATTGAAGTGAATTAATTTTGTGAGTAATATTTCCTGTGATGCTCTGTCAAATGCTTGTAGTTCAGATACATCATGTATACTATGTTCCCTACAGCCACTAATTTTACAATTCTGTAAGAGATACTCGGGTTTTTCTGGCAGTCTTTATTCTTTAGAAACTAGAGCAGCTGAAAAAGTTGTCCTATTATTCTATAGACTAGAGCTGACTGACTATGGTCTGCAAACCCTAGTTTTGTGTTTCATGTGGTCTGCAAAGAATTGTCTGGTCACAAAGTGCAGTCTCTTTCCCTGGACGCTAAATTTCGTTACAGGGAGTTAGAGTACATTAAACACATTTCTTAATAATAGTCATGTATATAAGCCATTCTATTTGCTACAGGACTGTGATCACCAATAAAAGGGAAAGTAATCTGTATAATAGCAAGAGGAAAGGGTGTTGTGTCTTAATTATCTTGCATTAAACTGTTGACCTCCCTGCAGAACAGAATATATGCTCTGGGAAGAAAGCTCAGCATCTCTTTGGCCTTTGAAGATGTACACAGGGAGCTACAAAGGACTTTTCTACACCTTTCATACCCACTGCTTTTGCTGGGAGTCATTGCAGTTCCAATCCTCTTATGCATAGAGGAACTTCTCTGTCTGTGCGTTTCCAGGCTTACATGTTCTTCTTGGGGGACTAGAGAGTAGAGAAAGCTGTAACACACACCACTGTACTGGTCTCCTGCTAGTTGGTCTGGAGATACCTCCCTCCTAGAGTTCTCCTTGCTGCATGTTGCCTCTTGTTCCCTGGTGAGATGCAGTCCTCGTCCTTGTGATTGTTGTTTCCTCTTATTTCAGGCTTCCTGTTTTGATCTGTTCCAGTTTGTTGCCAAACAGAATAAAAGAGAGTAATCAGTATATTACTGATTACTCAGTAATATATCAGTATATTATAAAAGAGAGTATATCAGTATAAAGCTTGTGCTTTATAGGTGTGTAAGTGCATTGCACACTCAAAGAGTTTCTTGCATTCATGTGTTTTCCTTCCCTGCTGAGCAACCTGTGTTACTTGCCCATCTCTTTTCAGTTCTGCGACTTCGTTCCGTTCTTGCCATGGGCTCTGTGCATCTTTCTGTGCCCTTTCTACCTATGCCTGTAGTTTTGTACTCCTTGATTTCTCTCAGAGCCCGGGTTTTTCCTTTAGTGTCTGTGTGTCGTGACTCCAGGCGTTCCTTCCATCTGTGCAGGGGCCCACAAATATTTCTTCCCTTCTCATGGCCTCCATTCTTCAGCATGGAGAGGCTCTTTTATCCTCCCAAATATTTACTTGCCTCGTACAATCTTCCTCTTTCACCTTGATCCTTTTTTATCATGGAGACGAGAGTGAAGCCTTGTGGAGAGTCAGCGTTATGATCCCTAGATGGGAGACAGGTAAAGGGAAGGAAATATTCATTCTGGTGGTTCTGTGTTTTTCTGACCTGGAGACAGTTCAGGCACTAAGATGTGGGTGCTCCTAAGCTGTATGTATTCTTCACTACCCATTTTTGGCTGTGACTCCATTTTTTCCCCAAGACCAATACATTTCTTCCAAAAATGCTTCCTGAAACTACAGAATCACATTGCTCACTCAATCAAGAATTCCTATACTAAAGCAGGGCAAATTGAATATGAAATCTCTTGGTCCATTTTCTACCTTTTCCAGAAATAAATATGAGAAACTTCAAACATTGGAAGTTTTGCTTTCTCACCCTTTTCTACATGCTCTACAAATTTTTGAATGTATTTATTTCTCATTTTGACAAAGAACTTGCTCTTTAAATTATCACAGTACAGAGTATAAGTGTACTTTTTCTCCCCACCCCTCTTCCCAATATTCATACTTATAGTAGATTTCATTTCACCCAAGTGAGACCGGGGGGGTTTGCAAAGGTCGAGGTCGGTCTCCTGCAAATGAACTTATTAAGATTTTTGTCTTTGTAATCCCTTATTTTCTCCATTAAATATCCTCACAAGAACAGTCAGTAAAACTCAGTGTTAATATTAGTTCTTTAAATCTCTGTTTAGGACAAATATCAGTAAATTATTGACCCAGGAAAACTGTTGTAAAAATGAATTTGCAAAAAAGATCTTATACCATGATGATAAATTTTGGGACATAGAGAAAGTGAGTTCTTACTGTATCGTTGTCTTCCATTAACACCAGTAAGGCACAAAGTCTTTCACAAGTGAAGACAGATAAGATAGCCACATAAAGAATATCTTTATATGGCTCTGACCCAGTTAGCTGTCCTCAGCTAGAAACCAGAATGCCTTTGTCTTATTTTTTGCTGGCCTGTGTTTTTCTGAGTAAATTTTTCACCTGCTGGTATCTCTAATTTTATATTATTGCTCGTGTTACTGCAATCCTAAGAGATTTATCTGGCGCCCGTTAGCGTCCTCTCCCGTTGAACTTTCAACCTCTGCCGAGTTCCCACTGATGGAAAAAGCCATATTTCCCCCAGTTGCATTTGGCTAGCAGCTGCCCCATGGTAGAAAGAAATTGTCCTCATCTGCTATTTCTGCACTGGTAAGCCAGTTTCTCTAGTTATTTGTTTATACACCATTTTGCCACTCTCCCCAACTTTTGCTGTTTCATGCATATATTTCACTGAGCTGTGATGTGCAAGGAGTCAATAAAGTAGGGAGATATTGGATAGCTCTTCCAGCTAGCTGAAGCTGTGGAAAAGGATATTGTCGTGATGGGGTGCAATGACAGGAGAAGGACAGAAAGGGGGGCCTTTTGCGAGTCAAGAGGGAGCAAAAGAGAAGCAGACCAATAAGACAATCTCAAAACTGTAGTTAAAAAAGAACCTTGATTATGCGTATGTGCTACCTCATAAGATACTTGTGCCCCTGTACCAGCTGGTTTCCCATCATGCCAGTCAGGATTTGGGGAGTAGAGGCTAGCTCATGCTTTCCAAAGTGCACATTTCTGTGGTCAAGCAGTTGCTTGGCCTCTACTATATAAAGGCTGATATGAAACCTTCCAACATCTGACATGGCAGAGTTGTCTCAGATTAATTGTGGAGGAGAAGGTCACACACTGGCTTCAGATCAGGCAAGAGAGGGTTAAAGAACTTGACTTGTGAAATGCCCTAGATCTGTTTGAACAGTCCTGAGAAAATTCCCTCTGTTACAAGACTGACTGCATTCACCCAGCCACCTTGGGACAGCAAAAGGAGAACAGCATGCCAGCATGTTCTGCCAGTGCAGCTGCTGGGGTCTGGTATCTCTTGTGAGGCCTGGCTTGGAGCATTCCCAGGATTAAATTGCTGGCACTCACTGCATTAGCAAAGAGCCAGAGGAAAGTCCAGGTTGTCTCTGCTTTCTGCTGCTTTGGTTTGATCACCTGAGCTCCCTCCCTCCAGGCTACACCATTTTGGTCTAAAGTTAGAGACTCAGCATATTGCATTTTGCTGTCCTTGCACTTGGTTATTTTGTCCTTCCTTGTGCTGATGTAGGTGAAGGTCATGGATGAACGTGCTCTCCTCTGCGTGGGTCACTTTATGTCATGAGGAGCTGTGATGATAAGTCAAGTTGTTAGAAATAATCTTCCTGACTGTCAGCTGCCTATTTAGACAACATTGGTGTGAGTGTGCACATGTGTAATTGTAGAGAGAACTGGGCTCCCCAGTTCAAGAAGGACAGGCAGCTACTGGAGAGGGTACAGCAGAGGGCTACAAAGATGATGAGGGGCCTGGAGCATCTCCCTTACAAGGAGAGGCTGAGGGACTTGGGTCTTTTTAGACTAGAGAAGAGATGACTGAGGGGGGATCTGATCAACGCTTATAAATNCAGGGGGGCTGGACTAGATGATCTCCGGAAGTGCCTTCCAAACCCATGTGATTCTGTGACGTACTTGTAGCCAGGCCACCTTGTGGAGTGAGCTCATCAACTGTGACAGCCCCAGGGAGTCAGTCCAGAGGCTCCAGAATCCCCCACAGATTTTGCTGATGAGTGCCCCCAAGCCACGTACTGAAGTTGGTGAGACAGTTACTGGGGATGCCTACTTGCATGGAAAGCATTTCAGAAAATATGACCACAGAGTGAGAGACTGATATTTTTCAGCCTCCCTTGAGAGTCCTTAGGTTGTGAGACCTCACATGTGGGACTCCACAGAGTCTCTTCTTTCAACCTTGAAAAACTATGAGCAGTGTTTCAGCTGAAAACAAAGCAAACTTTAACCCCAAGGCAAAACCCGTTTTCAGAGTTGTGTACAAGATGCCTTGGCTTGCCATGGGAAACTGCACTCTTTTGACAAACGCACCAAATTTCATGTCACTGCAAGTATTCTCCCTTTAGTGTGCAAATGACACATAATGATCCTCTTTGATTCATTTTTACCCCCATCTGGAAGCCATAACAATTTTAAATCCAGCTTTTTGCTTCCTTTGATGACTGACTGAACAGTCCAGCTTGGAGAGGCTAAAGACAAACCAAATAACTGAGCCCTGCCCCTTTTTAATCTCCTCCCAATTCAGTAGTGGCAGTCCTCAAATCACTGTGGTTAATTGTATGACTTTCTCCAACCCCATCATCTTCGAGTCCCAAATTAAATGGATTTAATATAAGTTTATGATGGACAGCTGCGTGGAAAAGACTTCTTTTAAAGGCTCAGTATCTTCTGTCCTTCTTTGTGCTGTGAGATGTGAGTACCTGAGACTGATTAAATTTTGAAATGCTCTTATTGGCCGTCTTGGAGAATGTCATGAGCCTCCAGACCCAGGCTGCTGCAGTCTTTAAGGAGGAGGAATTGGCTTCAGAATGAAAAGGTTGATACACTTAGCGATAAACTACGGTTTTCATCCGTACATGAAAAAAACTTGTTCATTGTACAGAGCACCTTTCATCTGCAGCTTCATGTATTTTCTACTTAGGAATAACCCAAAATAACAAGTTCTTAGCATGCAAAAATATGGAAAAATACTTTCTAGCATAACCATCGCTCCAGACTGCACAACAAGCCTTGATCCAAAGGACTCATGTTCTTTTGGGAATGGGAGGGAGAGGAGAAGTGCACTGGGCAGAATCCCAGTCCCCAGGGCATTGCTTAATGCACATCCATCTTTGTGTTCATTCCAGCTATAAACAAACAGTGAGGTCCAAGTGTGCTTTGCACTGTTTGGGTCTAAATGTATTCCCTGGCTGCTTCCAAACCCGATGCCTGGAGGCATGCGGTCTTTCCCTGGGAAGGAAATCCAGGCTTCAGGGACTGAGAGCGTGCTTGTGGCATGCTCTGATGTGGAGGACGGGGGATCAGAAGACTGAAGCGTGCCACATAGTCCATCACAGTTTAGTTATGATCCAGTGATGATCAAGCTGCCTGTGCTGGATTCAGGCTTCTCTTCCATCCTGTTGATTGCACCCCTGTGGTTGGAGGGTGCTTAGCTTCCTCCAGCTGCAACCGCAAAACCGCTTGTGTTTGGGTGTTTGGATTTGCTTGTCCTATCACTGATTTCATTCTTATACCAGCTGATGAACCTGGAGCCAAGATGCAATCCTACAGCCCCACTGCTTGGACAGAACTGAGGTCTTCCCTTGAAATGACATCCTCTCTCCTCTCCAAGAGGTTGGCTGCCTCTGTGAGGAGCCTGGGGTCAGCTGCGCTGTTTGCTGTAGCCTATCAGGCTGATAGGACTTGGGCTGACCTGCGTGGTTGCTGGTGCTCTGTGGGTTGCAAGTTGCCCGTTTGGACACTAATTTGGGGGTGTTAGTACATCCAATATTATATCCATTTCTGGTTATAGGCTTACTTTGCATGGAAGCATGCCATGTTAGTAAGGGAATGGTAACTTCTAGTTAGACATCAAAGGGCCACATCTCTAATGCTACTGCAGCATGTGATTGTGTAATTTGAATCAAGGTGACTTTATTTGAACCTAATTCACTTTTCAGTCTCATTTCTATTTTGCATACTCCGGGGATATGTCTGTCCTCCCTTTCCCACCCTGGTTTTAAAAATCTCTGATTCTATTTTGGTAGACTTCTTTTTTCTATTAAGCATTGAATAAAAAAAGGGTTGGTTTCTTAGTGCAGAAAAAACCCCACACTTCTGAAACATTTGGTTGGTCCTTTATTGCCAAAAGACTAAAAAGAGAACTCCTTGAGTTTGGAAACTCATTTGGAGGAAGGAAATAGGGTAAAAACTAGCAGTATATGACAAATGAAATGGTGACTTGAGTATTAGGAAACATTCTGTGAGGCTGCCTGGCTTGTAGAAGAGGCTTGGAAAAGAAATATTGGAAGCTTCATCTGTGTCATATAAGCATGATAATAGTAGACTGGACATTGCAGGGGAGAATATGCCATGGAGCTCAGTCCTATTTTTTCATCTGCAACTGTTGAAATTTTTCTGACTTTCCTTTCTATGCTGTTAGTAGCTTTGCTTCTGCCAAGATAAGGAGTGTGTCTGTGCATGGTGTTAATCATCAAGTGAAAAAAATAGGGTTCCTTTAAGGCTAGAGGTGAAAAAAAATGGGAAACATCTCTTTCTTTTGTCTGTTCATCTCTGAAGGCATTCCACCTCCCCTTGCTCCTTCATTCTCCCCTACTCTTTGTCAACAATAGGAACAGAAATTGAAGTTTGATATGTAGCATTTGTGGGGCCTTTGTGCTCAGCAGCACATTCTCTTGTGGTTTTGAGGCTGAAAAACAATGGTTAATGGGTCATTGTGAAAATTTCTCTGTCCTTGGCTACCAGTGTAAATATTTGTAAGAAATCAAACTTGAGAGAAATCTACAAATTTCGGGTCATAATGTCTGTAACACGTGGGCTGAAACATGAGGAACACTGTGGCTGTATTGATTAGGCAGGATAAAAAGCTTTCCTAAGGAAGGTGAAGCTTTTAAAAGTTTATATCATGAAACATAAGAGTCTTCCTGACTCTTGATCACATACATATGTTGTTGAGAGAGAAGTTGCAATATTGTTTCTCCTGCTCCGAAGTGATTTTTTTTCAAATACACAAGTAGCGTTACTGGCTTAAAATGCAATGAGCCTGCAGAGGTGGGGTGCCCTGCACAAGGCAAGTGTCATTATTTGACTTTAAAGAATCTTAAATTTTTGGAGGGTTTTGCTCCAGCTGTGAGCAAAAGCCCAAGTGTATGCTTGCAGAAGTCTTTGCGGCTCTGCAATTTTGCCAACCCTTCAGTGAACTTACCTCCAAATTATTGAATAGATGTGTGTGTGGTTTGCACACTTTAGCAGCTGTCACAGTGCTGTAGATCTTGATGATATGTGGCCTCAAGATGTTTGATAAAGTATTAACCTTTAATATTCATTAGTCAGTTCAGATGTTCGTACAACTGAGGGAAGACTGATTATTGATAATTAGATTATGGAAATGTATATAAACTAGATTTTCAAAGTGTTTAAGCAATAAAATGTCTGTGTAACCAAGATATTAATTAACCATGAGATGCTGGAATGGACTCTGCTTTGAATTTTTAACTCCAAGTTAAAAAGAAAAAAATCATACGTGTGAGAAAGTGGTGTAAGGATGTGGAGGCTTGGGGCTCATACATATAAGTTCACTGCACATATGTCATTAATAAACTGTGAAGCTGTGAATCACAGTGATATGAATACCTGAGAGCAACTTTCTTCTCACATGACACCAAGGCACTTGAAATTCACTGGAATGCTTTGATAATAGCCTCGGGGTTAAGGCAGGATGAAGCTTGATGGCAGGTTATATTTAGCCCAGGTCCTTGACTTCAGGATTCACTCCCCTGATGGTGCACCTGGACCCATCTCTAATGACCTTCACTTCACATTGCAAGATGGATTTAATTTGGGGGACTTTTGGAAATGGAAATTGGGTATGGATATATTCTAGTGGGCTATGGTGGATGTTGCTTTGTCTAATCTGCATATTTTACTATATCTCACACTTTTACCTCGAGTGTCACAGTAGTTGATTATTTTGTGATAGCACAGTCTTCTGCATGTAAGTTCCTCTCATCTTTGGTCAGAAAAATGGTAAAATTCTAGCCTGCATAGTTTTTGTAGTAAAGTTTGAAAATGTGCAGTAAAACCTCAGACACTGCAACTCAAAACTATAAACACACTACTTCTATTCTTAATAGGTTCTTCTAATGCAAATTCAGGATTCTCATATTTATTTGCTATTAGTTATAGTATGCAATAGCTTGAAATAGAGAGTTCACAGAAAAAAAAACACATTTGAAACAAACAATGAGCAGTATACAAGAAAGTACAGAATGGAGCGTGGAAGAGCTGGTTTATAATCTCCCCTAAAATTTGCTTGAAAAGGAACAAAATAGGAGACATGTTACAGGGCAGTTTGTTTGTTTGGTTTTTTATATATAAGAAAAAGAAATTATCCTCCTTCTTATCCATTAATGAGGCTGGAAACTGCTACGGGAAATTATAGAAGGTGTGTGGGTTTTCTTATCACTGGGAATATAAGACAGCCTTTGGGAGGGAATTGAACTGTAGACATCCTACAGGCATCCCTTCTTTCTAGCTGCTCTCTCATAACATAAACTGGCAGGAATGTATACTTTCTCTCACCCTGACTCAATGTACTACATGTTTTCTCCTTGTTTTGCCTTATCAAAGACTTAATACTTTTCCCGTCACTGTTTTCCAAGTGCTTTCATGCTGTGAGCTATAGGGTACGGGTGATGGAAGGGGCTTCACCTGTGACAGAGGTTTTTCTCTGCTGTCCCTGCAACTGGCAAATAGAGGTCTTTAAAATCATGCTGAATTAAGCTAGGGTGACTGAGTAATGTATGTTTCTCAAATTGAGAGGTTAAAAATGCAGTGCAAGTCAGGTTGGTCATACTGTATTATTTCTTTGTCATTCATCTCATTCCATGCTGTCTCCCATTGGAAAGGAAGGATGAGTGCCATAAGTAGGCCCTGATCCTGGCAAATTAATAGCAGTATTTGGAGGTAGATCAGGACCGGGCTTATGTGGTTTTCTTTAGTCCTGCTTCATAGTCTGTGCATTTTAAAAAACACTTTAGTGGGATTGCTAAAATCCGATCACTTGCCATTCACAGCAGAGCAGAATTGCAGCGGATGCGCTACTGCCTCCCTCTCTCAGGAGGATGCTGAATGGTAAAAGTTGAGTGTCAGTGTCTACGCCTCCACTGCTCTTGCCCATTCTCTTCCACTCAAGCCTGCTCCTCTTTTCTGGCAACTTGTCTCGTTTGTTAGTGTCAAGAGAATCAAGCAGCGCCTTCCTGCCCATAGAGCTTCTCTTGGGCTCACAAGATGAATGTTGACTTTCAAGTACAGCTGCTGCATACAGAGGACCAATCACAAGGACCATAGAAGACCCATTTAGATGCTTGCTTTTGCCTATACCCTTGAAGGGGGAGGAAAGAGTTGGAAGCCGTTTGTGCTGGCGTTGACAGCAGACAGGTGAATTGAGTATTCTGCAAAGCCTTCCAAATGCAATGAGGCTTTCTGTCTGTAACTAGTGTCCCTTTCTCGACTGCTCTTTCTACATCCTAATAAGTATATCCAGATCAGTTATACTAATGATAATCCACCAGCAGCCCAAAGCCTACAGTCATGGAAATTTACTTCCTCATTCATTGTACCAAGATATAAGCAAATAATTATGTTTTTAATATTTGGTACTGCCACCCAGAAAAATAATACTCATAAATTTCCTGACACTGAAATCAAAAGCAACCCACTTAATAACTAGCAAGTAAACAATGATTCTTCCTCCTTAAAATACCCAAACACGTTCATAATTAGCTAATTAAACTACTGTATAAATGATTATTCAATATAAAAGAGTGATCGAGAGGCGGGAAGAGGAGGAAAAGAGGTGAAATCATTACCCGCAGACACAGTTCTTTCTCCAAGGAAGCTAGTGAATCGTTACAGGAGAGATGATGGGTGGAAAATAATAAGAACAGCAGCAATAATTAACTTGACAGCAATAATTAACTTGACAATATCCACAGTTTGAAGGCAACCAGTATATTTGTTTTGCTGAGAGAAGACTGCATATGAGAAGATGTTTACCTCTTTCTCAGCACTTTCGCAGTGTGCATTGCAGATGGTGTTGGCACAACTGGGGACTGATGGGAGAGTTCTGGGTTGTGCCCTCCAATACCCTCAGCTCACTGAGCAGGATCTGGGTAAATCAGGTAGGCCAGAGTTTTCGTCACTGAATGCCCAGTTTTAAGCAAGAAATTTGATGTTTGTGCAAAGCTTTTGAGTGGGTCTGAAAAACTGTAGAAGAGCTACTCACAAAACCAGCCTTGCGGTGCTATTTTCTGCTCTAGACAGAGTAGTTGCCCAAATTCAGTTCTGCTGTGGGCTGAGTGGCCCATTTAAAACATCACTGTGTCTAATGAGCCTTCACTCATCTGTAGCCTAGGATAGAAGAAATCCCCAGCTTCCTTCTCCCTCTTTTTTCACATAACTTGTGAAATTCTTGAGGTTATGAAATATCTTAATGTTTTACCTTAATGTGGCCATTAAGGAACAACGATTTGGTGTATTGTCTGCAAATTCCTAGGAACTGGTTAAAAAAAAATGGTCATCTCTCCCTGCTGACTGGGTGAAATGCTGAGTTTTTAATGACACCACTTCTAATACCCACCAAACCAGAAAACTTCTGCTGGCATGTAATTTCATATAGACAAATTCGTTCATTCAGGTCCTCTTGACATGCCTAAAGAACAAGTGGTTTGATGTAAGGATCTCCATTGGCTTTCAAAATATTATGTAAGTTTAATATATATTTCCATAGGTGTACCAAAGATAAGTGTCATTCTTTAATTTCTGCATCTTTTCTGTGTTTCTACAGTCCTTGCCACTCTTGTAGCTGAACATTGCCTTTCAGCTTCAAGATGGTAGTTTTTCCCTGCAGGAACCAAGCTGAGGGGATTTCAGTGTCTTCCCTCCATCATCTATCCCATGTAGCAAATATCCTACATAGATATTCCATTTTTTTTTTTTTTAACTGGAATAACAGTTAAAAAGCAAGACGACTAAAAGGGCTATTTGTTAACTAGACAAGGAAAGCAACATTTGGAAATAATGTTCAACAGGATGAAAAATGCAGGTGCCTACTGGGTTATGAAGAAAAATGTCCTTTTGTAATTGTATAAGTCATATTAATTCTTTTCCAATGTTGTATACCAGTCTGCTTTACTCTTTTTCCTTTAGCAGATTGGTAGAGGACAGAGATCTATCGGTTGTCTTTCCTCCCTTAAATCTAATAAATTTTTAAAAGGCTCTTCCGTATTTTGGTATTGGAGATGCTGCTGTTTTTATGATCACTTGTGATGTACTAAAGTGGTAACATTTCTGGACAGGCATAGCAGAGACGAAGTATGAGTTTTGTGCCCTTCAGATTCTGTTTTCTTTGAGAACTATCTGGAGTGTGTGGGCCTTGATAACTTGAATTGGGCAATGAATTGAAGTGATACCTTAATCACCGTGTGTTTTAGCTTTTCTGCCACATCACTGAGATGTTTGTCATGTTGGAAGGAGAAATGCACATTTTGTTTAGATTCTCCTTAACAGGAAAACTGATTGGCGGTTAAAAGAAAAGTATAAAAAATAGAAATGAAGCCTAGGGATGGGGAGCAGGCATGAGGGATGCCTGCAGAATTGATCAGTCTTCCCCAGAGCACCCAGCAAGCAGCAGCTTCTGGGCAGCTAGATGAACAACTGGGTTAAAGACCAAGCGGACGAATTTGGGACTGCTGCTGGAAATTAGGCATGAGGGGGAATTGAGTAAGGTGCGTATCTTCCACAAAGACAATAATTGTGAAATTTGGTGTACAAAGTACAAAACTCTTTGCTTTCTTGGGAAACATAACCCTGTTCCTTTTCCTGCTGAAGACAGTGAGAGCTATGGAATACCTCAGGAAATGTTGGTAGGTGCTTTGGTAGAGACAGAGAAGCCAGAATTTGGATGGGTGGCTTTTAAAATATTGGCTCCGATTTGCTGTTGTGCCTGTTGCAGGACTAGTAATAACACGGAGAAATGTGGCTGTGGGATTTTGGGGTTCTTCTGTTTTCTGGGAATTGCAAGGGAGTCATTTTGTCCATAATACAGGTTAGAAGTTTATCAGCTCTTGCTTCCAAAGGTCCAGGCCAGCAGTTGGGAATACTTTGCCGTTCATGTACTCTGTTCAAAACCCTAGATGAACGGTAACAGGATATCATCGTAGCATTTCTCTGCAAGTCAGGGGAAGAGAACTGGAAAGGAGCTGTGGGGCCAGCACCAGTGGTCCCTGCGTGCTGTTAAAGAAGAGCTAGAGCACAAGCTAGATCCTCAGACTGCTTGTTTTTCCCCAAGTTGTGTCTGGCTTTGTACCTTATGCTTTCCTGGTGCTGCCTTGTTTGGACTTTTCATGCCTCCTTGTCAGCTTCTGATGACTCCTAAAGAATATATTTTTCTTTCCATTAAACAAAACAGGGATTACAAACATTGTTACCATAGGGTGCTTGTAGTATTTTATCAGTGGCTTGGGAACACTGACAAAACGTGACAGAAGCTAAAAAAAGTATTTAAATAGGGGTGATGAAGTGGAATGAAAATGGGAGAAGTCACAGAATGGAGGACAAGAGGCAAAAGCCATCGAATGTGAGGAACAAAAGCAGAAAAGAGTTGAAGTAACAAGCAATTAATTTGTAAAACAGTTTCCAGGTTAAGCTCTGCTTCTGTGAATGCTCTTCCTGCCGTCCTCCTCCATGTTGTTTTGTATCCACATCAAGGGTCTCTGGAGACAGCAAACCATCTCCTTAAAATAGGCATCTGTCCTCTGTGCGTTGCAGAATGCCATCGTCCTCTCTCATGCAAAGCTGCCTGACTCAGTCCCTGTGGTAAACTGCCTTCAGGCCTTTCAAAACCACGTTCAGCTGTCAAGTGCTTCTAGGAGAAGCTAGCCAAATAGCATTGCTTTGCTTTCACGTATTTCTTACCTTCTTTAAGTATCCCGAGTTCAAACATCCTTGCTTATATTAAGCACATCTTATTTCTGCTCTCTTCTTCCATCTTGCCTACGTAGCTTTGTCGTTCCTGGATAAGTTTCACAGCCAAGTAATCTTACTTAGATTTTTATTGTTTTTACCCATGAAAAAGGTAGCGATTCTTTACAGTGAAACCCTCAGGCTAAGTTGTGTTTTCATCGACATTCATGCCTCACCACTGAATACAGGGCTGCGATCATCTGCTTCACCTTGAGACAGCTTGGCTTCCGTCTGGGTGCTCTTTCAAAGGCTGTGTCTGCTGTGCTGACTGAGAGTTAACTGCTCTAATGAGAGAGAGAAAGGAGTAAAATATATATATTTTCATATAGGATGTTCCTTTCCTTGTGCAATTGGAGGCAGATGTCATAACTTTTCATAGCAGGCAGCAAAAGTCATGATTTGGTGCACAGACAGCTGTCCTCCTATACTGAAGGAGACCTAGGGGCATTTGGGAGCTAAGAATTTTCGAGGAAAATTTGAAATGTAGAAAGGTAGGGTAAAACTAGACAATCAACCATGACAACAAAGTTACACTGAACTTAAATTGGTATAACTGAGAATGAGACCTACAAGTGCCACAAAAGAAAAATCTGAACATGATTTCTTCCTTCCCATGCCCTGGGAGTCTGTTTCTTGTTTTAACTTTGGTTTAGCTTTTCCTCTTCATTTGTCTGTATCATTTTTGTTTCTCATTCTTTGGCCCTTCTAGCATTAACATCCCAAATTAATATAGCACAATGTAAATATCATGCACAACTCTATTACCTAATAAACAAATGTACATGTTAAATATTAGAACATGATTAAGCAACTCTGAACACATCCTGTGTCCTAGATCCTGCATGACTCATATGTCATGGCAGTTAATAACCAATCAGCTATAATTGAGTAAAGCAGGAAAAAAAGATAATACCAAAAAGGAGGGGGCCTGGTGTGTTTTTTCGTTTTGGTTTGGGGTTTGTTTTTTTTTTAATAGTACAGGGATTCTTTTTCATTAATAAAAGAAAATAGATTTTTGTGTCGCCTCCGTTTAAAGCTCTGGGAATGCTCTGCGTTCCTTGCAGGCAGATTGGGAGTATACAGAGGGATTAAGCAACTCTCCACAGGAATGCAGGCATGCTGTGCAGAGATACAGCTTTTTAAACGAGGCAAAGCCACTTAAGAGCTCAGGGTACAAAGTAAAGAAAACCCCACCAGTCAAAAAAAATGCCAAACATGGGAATTTCTCTAATCAAGGTAGGCTGTATTTATCTAGCAGAAATTAGTCAAAACAGAGAGAGTGACACTTCTAACTCATGAGGGAAAAGCCATTGGGATGCTAATATAACATCTTATTAAATTGTTCTGAAAGAGAAGCTTCCGAAGGAGACGTGGAGTTTCTGGTTAGGAAGCAGTACAGACGATGCGGTACATTTTAGGTCTTGCTCAGAGGTGAAAAAACTGAGAGGCTAGATAGAAGAGAAAAATGTATCCATTAAAATATATTGATGCTCATAGGCTTGTATGTGTGACAGCGCATTTTCTTTTCCTTCCTAACTGGGCTGAATTTGAAAGATAGTGAAAATCAGAAATTGATAGTACCTGTTACTCTTGGGTTCTTTTTTCCTAAACACCAGCACATTCTTAAACAGTTAAGAATAACTGCTAAAACTGCAGTATTCCTCTCAGAAATTACTGCCTGGTAAAACGCAGCCTCATAAAAATTATTTTAGAAAGCTGTAAAGCTCCCCTTGGGAGAGTACAAAGCTGGAGCCCTGGTGAGGGAAGGGCATTGCGGACATAGCTAAGGCTGGAACGATGCCCTATCCCTCTTTCTGGGGACCCGCTGGTCCATTTGCTGCATGTATCGCTGGTTATTGGAGGCCCTGATTTCCCTCCTTGTGAAGATCTTCCTTGCTCATGCTGCAACACCCCAGAGAACCAGCCTTACCAAAAGCTGGCTGGTCCGTGTTTGTAAGGAGTGTGGTGAGTTTACGTTAGGGAGGAATGCTTGCTGTCTGCAGAAAGCCAATATTGTCTCCTTCTATTTAGGATCTACTCAGAATTTGATCTCTGATCTCCGTTCTCATCAGTCTACTCACAGCACGAGTTCTTCGGATTGCTTTTAAGGAGGAGTGCCGTAGCCTAAGTAGTGAGCTATTCTGTGCCTGTTTTATAAGAGAGACCTGGAGACGTGCGCCCTGTGCACTCAGTAGGTGCACTGTCTTTTTGTATAATTGGTTTTTGTTCTGCGTTTTAGAGAGCAGAGGCCTACTGCATTCCTCTGTCACAGCCCTGGAGAATACATCCTGTCATTTACTGGTTTAGTCCAACTGAATCACAATTTTGCAAGGGATGTTTTGGTTTCACAGAGGAAAAAAAAAACCAACAACAAAAAAACCCCAAACATGTCGCAACAGGTAGGAGGAGCAGCGGGTTGATGCACAGGGTCTAACTCAACTTCATTAGGACACTGGCAAGTGGTCCAAGTCAGGGTTTATAAACAGAGCAGAAGAACTCTGTTGTGCAAAAATGTATTACAGCTCCCTCTCTGGTGAGTATAAATGCATCATACCCCCGCCATGCCAGGCAGACTGCAGCCTTCTGTCCCCGGTCAGCAGTCGGTTGTGGATTCAACAGCAGGGCAGGTTTTAGCAAATGAAACTACATACCAGCTACAATACAATAAATTCATTATGCTATAACTTATTATATCATATCCTTCCAGCTTTTTAACCAATGTAGCAACAGAAGGCTGCTAAACTGTTTTTGACAGGTTTTTTGTTCAGAAATAAGTTGCTGGTTGAGAGAGAATTTTGGCGCTTCTGGTCCCCGTCGGTTGTATTTGTGATGCCTTGCTATCGTTTTGACATTATAATGCAAATGTCACCAAATAATATGTGTGTTGCTATAGCATTACGTATCAGAATAGTTTACAGAAGTGACCCAAAAAATGCCCTTCTCCACTAATGAAGTTTCTTTGGCACTTTATGAGCGTTGTCTCATAGGTACAACGTATCTATGGCATGCAATAGCAAAGTATTCCCCCAGGATTCCACCACCCCACTCCTGATTTCGTCATAAGGTGGTTATCAGGTATGTCCAATTTTCAAACTTGCCCTTCAGTTTTGTACAGCTTGTGTGATGGAGATGGAGACCCAGACACCTGCAGTTTCAGGTGAACCTCTGAAAATCCTTGTGTACAAGGAGAACAAAAGTGGAGTGCAAAACAAAGCAACAAAAAAGAGACAAAAGATGGCAGAAACGGGAGGCGTGGAGTAGAAGCAACCAGACAGGACAAAGAGGGACAGGGACAGCAACATCTCCGTTTTCATCTGCCAGGAATTAATAAAAAATTTCTAAACATTTAGACAAGTTCTTTTCATGCTTGTCAGAGGTTCGTCTTTTCTAAATTGCTATTAGCTCGTTAGCTGGTTAAGTCAGCCAAGTCAGTGTGCCAAGCTCCTATCCCTAGAGGCATCATCGCTCCAATTAGTCAACAAACCACTTGGTGTCTCCGAAAAAAAAAATATTCAGGCTGTCATTGTCCTAAAATGGGTACTTAGAAACTGGAAGACCTCAGATCTTCAAATACCTTTATCCTATGTATTTCTCAATTTTCCCAGTTGTGAAATGGAGGCAGTTTCTCTTTTGCCTGTGGGGTATGATTTATATTTTAATTCATTTATTACTGTCTGTGAAGTCTATTGCAAGCCTTGGATGAAGGAGACTGTATTTATTCAAGCTAGTAATATTGCTGGTTTGAAACTTTTCTGATCTATGGAAATCAGTAGATTCGGTGCCTGGACCAAATTCTCAACAAATGCCAACTCTTTCTCTGCTCTTTGTAACAAGGAAACTCCAGCATTGCTCCAGAGACATAAGGAGTTCAGCAATCCGCTAATCCCCAAATTTCTCTAAGTCCGGGATTAATTAAAAATATGCTCGGCAAAGCTCATAGATTTCTGCTACAGGGGCTCTGTGGACCCAAAGCAAAAGAGATCAAAAGAAGACTAAACATTCACAAGGTCGTGTTCCCAAATGCCCTTCAGAGGCAGATCCACTGAGGAAGAGAAACTTCTACCGTAAACATCACCAAACCAGATGAGAATCGGTCAGAACAATAATGCTTGAGAGTTCTTCTCAGAGAGGGAAAATCCCTCCACTTAACTTGGCCTCTGCAGTGTAATCTTAGAAAACCCTGAAACTGCACCATAAAAACAGACAAACTTACTGTGTTCAAGTGCAGTCGCAATGGCATTTCTAAACTGATCAGCCCTGGGGAGAAGCCTGAATTCTGTTTCCCCCAAGAGAGCTATTGAGCTCCGTTTTCAAATGATGACATATAGAGGCATTCCTTGAAATCCCAAACGACTAACACATTTCTTTCATAGGACTGCTTTGGTTGCATGGGTGTCAAAGACATTTTGAAAGGCTATTCACTCATAAATACAGAAGGACTGTCCCCTGGTGTCTTTCTGTCCAAAACCAATAGACAACTGCCTCCCTGATGAGACAAATCTGGTGAGATCTTGTGGTCACAGACATCTATCAGAGCCTCAGGAATACAAAAACTAGGGCTTGAAGATAACATGGGAGGCCATTTCATCATTCTGCCCCGCAGGAGGATTTAACCTCTAGTGATTTAAAGTCCATAACTTCCCAGGCAGTGTACTCTGGCACAGACTTATCACCAATACCGGCATCCCAAGGAAAGGTTTTGTAGATTCATAGAATGGTTCGGGTTGGAAGGGACCTTAAACCATCTAGTTCCAACCCCCCTGTTACGGGCAGGGACACCTCCCACCAGACCAGGTTGCTCAAAGCTCCATCCAACCTGGCCTTGAACACCTCCAGGGATGGGGCACCCACAGCTTCTCTGGACAACCTGTTCCAGTGCCTCACCACCCTGAGTGAAGTGAAATTCTTCAAGTGAAGAATTTCTTCCTAATATCTAATCTAAATCTCCCCTCTTTCAGCTTAAAACCATTACCCCTCATCCTATCATTCCACTCCTTGATACAGAGTCCCTCCCCGTCTTTTCTGGAGGCTACCTTTAGGTACTGGTTTCCTTGTTGTCCATCCTGAACCTTCCTTGTGCCAGTGTAAAGCCGTTACTTCCTGCCATATCCAAAGAGGATGCAGGCAAACGGGTTATTCATGGCCTCTCTGCAGCCAACTATAGCCTTGTCTTGCCTTCTCTGTGCTGCACAGCCTCACAACAGTCTTTCAGGTAGTTTCTCTAAGGTTCAGAAGATCCTTGCTGCTCTCCCTTGGTTCCTCTCCAGGCCATCCATGTATTCCTTCATTCACAGAATTTTAGCAGAACTTTCACCCCTGCTGTGTATAGCAGAAGGATTTTTTTCTTGCATCTTGCGGTTTGTACGTTTGTTTACACATCCCAGCATGTTGTTTGCTTTTTTGTATTTTGCAATAGCGTGACATTGAGTCATATTCAGTCTGTGATTGACTATAACCCCTGGAGCCTTTTCTGAAGATCTAAAGCACGAAGGTGATGAGGCAAATTTATCCCTGGCAATCTTGTCCTTTCAGTCAGCTCTAGAAGACTTGTGGGATAATTTAGCTCTACTGGTTTCACATCTGGCAAGTTATCCAAGAGATTTCACTGTCATTTCCTTATTTTTCTGTGTAACAGCCCAACTAAAGATAATATAGTACAGTGAATCTAATGGCATCAGTTCTTGGTAATTGAACTTTTCATGAAGGGAACGACTGCAGAAAGGAAGCTAATTAAAATTAAAGAATTTCTCTTAATTATTTTATTTTATGGCCTTTGCCATAGGCCAGTGGATTCATAGTCCTCCTGGCTTATTTTGTTCTATCTCCTTGTGAAAACAAATGGAGTTTGAAATAAAGCAGAGTGAGACAGCCTAAGAGAGTGAAACAGAGGACATGCAAGTGACAGACGTGGCTGGAAGATAAGTTGTGGAATGCAGCTTGTGGAGTCACGCTCAGGGGACTGAGACAAGTCCTTGTGACATGCTGTCCTACCAACGTCTTTCTACATCATCATGATTTCTGATGGATCTGATAAGGAGGAAATACTTATCAAAGAATAAAAGAACTGGAAAACTTCAGTTTAGACTGTTTAACTGAAATGGGAAGATTTCAGCAAAATGTATAAGCATTTGCAAAAATTTAATCAGAAAGTTCTTTTCTGTCCATACAATATTCTGTGAAAAAAAAAATGTAGGTTGCTACGTTTGTTGTAGCAGTCTTTAAGGGATCAGAAAAAACTGTGGACTGTGAGAGATGCTTATTACCTGTGAAACTTGGTCTCTTTCCATCTATGTGTTACTAGTAGTACCAAAGATAGTGAAAATAGAATGAAACAGTAATAACTAAATTATTTTTCACCATTTCTGTGTTCCTTTTTTACACCCTTTTTGCTGTTCTGTAAGTAATAGCGGCTTATTCAATTTAATTACAGTTTTTTAATCAGTTCCACCATTGAGTTCTCAAACATTAGCACAAAACTGCCTTAGCACAGTTTGTAGACAATTAAAAGAAAACACTAAAATCCCCCAAGTCTGTGCAATTTGGTTTAATGTTACCACAGGATAATATTTTTGGTATTACTGGGTCAGAGCTTACTGTAGTTACTTAGATTTTACTTAGTTCTTGCTCATGCAGACCTTCTAGAAGTTGGTGAAAATTATGTCCAAATAAGGACTTCATTTAAAATTTGCTCCATGAGAGATTTTGCGTTTGCAAAAATCTATATTTTTGCCCTCTTTTTTCTTTTTTTTCTCCTAAGTGAGGCTAAGCTTATTATACAAGGCATCTTAAAAGCTTTATCTGCAATTCCATAGCATTCATTTAAGGTATCGCTTTTTGCAATATTAAATTTGTAGTTTGATTTGATGTTTCTGAATTTAACGTGGTGGTCTTCAGTTAAACACAGTAATCGTTGCACGTTTGACTGGGGGATAACGATATGATAGGAGAATAATTGTCTTAAAATGGCATCCAGGATTTATTTCATCCTGCTCCTGCCGCTGTCGCACCGGCAGCGATGAGCCCAACTTTAATATGCATGGCCTAAAATGTACAGAAAGCGGAGTGAGGGAATTGGAGGGGTAAAAAGCCAGCACGTGTCAAGGGATGACACTGTGCAGAGTCTGCGTGGCTACGAGGAGTATGTACTGAGCACAAGAAAACACTTATGCCCCACCAAAGTTCAAGTACGGACATGGGCTGTCTTTTTATTTCTGTGGTGTGAGCTGGGGTTTGGCCAGCAGCGAGGCAAAAGTGATGGGTTTTAGCGTTTTGCAGATCGGTCAGAAGGACTAGTCAGGATGAAGAACTTGGAAGACATCCAGGGCAGCAGCCTATAGCATTAACAGCATTAAAAATAATTTTCGGGCAGATCAATAGGAATCCTGTTTGCTTAGAGCCTGAGGGTGATTGAAGAGAGGGGGGAGCCTTGGGAAGAGAGTAAGTGAAAACACAAAGCGTGTAACATCTTATTTTCATCAAGGGAACACAAAATCTTTGAAATCCAAGTCCGTTTGGTAAAATGCTTGCCAGCCCCGAGCGGTAGGCTGTCTGACGTAGAGGAAATCTGGCTGAGTTCTTAGAAATCATTCCACCGGCAGTGACCTCCCGAGCGATGGGCGTCACAAGGATTTGAATGTAACTGATGAAAGGGAATTCTGGTTGTGGGTGGGATTTAGATTTTTTTTTCTTTTCTTTCAGACCGCCCTGCTGAAACCTAATTTTCCCTTTAGACAGAGATCCCGCAGCCTGCAGTGCTCACGGGAGATAATGCCACCCCTGAAGCCGGGGAACGCAGGAAGAGTGTGACTTTGCAAACTAGCCAGAAGCTAATCAAGCTGAGTTTAATTAAGGAACGTTATAGGATATTAATAACATTCCTGACCTTTCCCTGCCCAAAGTCTAATATTTTTCTTAGTTTTTATTTTAAATTTATCTACATGAGGATAAATACAGTCTTAAGGGTTTATCATAGTAAGAGAGAACAGGTATGTTGGCTGTCTCTCCTCTCCTCTGGCGTGAAAATTAGTAGCTCACTATAATTCTTTACAGACTTTTTATTTTCAAAAAGTGGCATGGATGCAATGTTCATTCCTTATTAATCCCTGAACTTCATTAGAAATCCTTTTTTTTTTTTTTTTTACGAATTAAATGCATTATCATGCATTAACCCATTTCAGAGCTGTTTCTCTTCTTTCCATTTTCCCTCCTGCTGGTTTGCCAGTCAGGCTGGTGGAAATCTGGGCGTTGTCTGGGAAATTCCAATATTTTGAAACTCGGTTTTGTTGAATATTAGAATTAAAAGTTTAAGTATTCTATATGCGATTTTCGCCCTCTCTACTCTCCCTAAAGGAAAGTTCTCAGAGCGTTTCAGCGCAGAAATAACAGACCATTATGTTTAAACATTTTTATTGAACAAAAATGTTTTAGCATTCCCAGATCCATGTGTTTGGCTTGCTTGAAGCAAATCCAAATATTTTGTTATGACGTGACCTCGCATTACTCTGCACCCACCCGAGAGCTGCTGTGGGCTTTGGGAAGAAGGGTGAGCTAGCGTCCTGCAGGCTGAGGTTACACCAACTTCACACCTAGCCCCAGCCTAACTGAATGGAAGGTGGTGGACTTTGCCAAGATTATTAGTTTGAAGCTTTACCCCTGCAACACGCACCCATATGAGGATGAAACGTGTGCTTGTCTTACAAGAAATGAAAATACATGCTCCAGACTGACTTGGGGGTGGGGGCAAGAATCCAAATTGCATTTTCCAGCTTCTTGTCCCTGGATCTATTTCAATATCAGCAGCCTCTACAGTGAGGGGCGGTAGAGTGGCCGGTGGAGGTCAACCAACGGACAGAAGAACTGGCAAATATCAGTTGTTTGGGGTTTTTTTGGTTAGCCTAAATTAGCAAAACCTGCTAAAAACTAAAAGACTTCTTTTACTTCTCCTTGCCCAGAAGAAATCTTGCTACTCTGCAGTGCTGCAGCCTTGTGAGCTTTATCTGTTTAAAATGAAGTCCATTTCTATTCTCCGGGTACTGCACAGGTCACAGTCATGTTTCTAATTACCAATTAGACTTCCATTAAAAAAATGAAATGAGTTTTATGTGCTGGTTGTCAAAGGTCCTTATAGCTGCCTCATTTCATGTGCCCTGTCCGTTCAGGCAGCAAGCAAAGGAACAGAAACTTACTCAGGGGTAGTAAACAAAAACTGAAAACCTTTGCCCCACAAAATGAAAGACAGAGGCCGAGATGGAGAATCTGCAAGGACTTTTCATTTTTCATTCCCTTCAGTTGTGTTTTTCCTATCTGCCGTGAGCACTGTGAACAGAATGTTAAATATGCCCTTAAGTTACTCATGGAAAGAAAAGGTCACACACACGTACACACTCCATCTCTCTCTCTCTTTCTCTCGTGTGTGTGCATTGTGTTTTTGTACGAATGTGTACAGAGAGACCCCAACACTGAACTGTGGGACCAATTTATTTGCTCGGAAATTTCAAGAGGGAGGGGTTATAAATAGTCATAAATTCAATTTATTTATAAAGCATTCCCTGTCAGGCGTCACTGCACTGCACGGACAATTATAAAAGAATTGTAGTAGATTAAAAACATAAATTAGAGCATCATAAAATGCACAAGAGTGATCGGATTAAAATGCATTTGACAGAAACGTTTTAAAAGTGGGATTTGATGAGCTCTTCTGGGTGGTCAGTGAGAGAAAAGTCTGTGCTCAGCGGCCTATTAAAACAAAGATTCAGGGCCAGATTTCTGCAGGGGGTCTCTTGTGGCTCTCTAGCTCTTAGCTCAGTAGTTGAGACTAATTCACAGAGGGTCTAAATTGTGCTGGATGTGGCTATGGTTTCTTGAGGAACCCGTGTTTGCTGACATCTGATCCCATGTTAGCTGCTCAAATACTTCTTTCTTTGGCTGTTCCCATCTTTCCCCTGCTAGCTCTTTTCTCTTCTAGAAACATGCCCTGTGCCAAGGGCTTCCATGAGAGAGGCAGCACCAGTCCTTCTGTGAGCTCAGTACGTGGTGGTGCCCTCTTCAAATTAGAGTTCCTCCTGCAAGGCAATTTAGAGAAGGTTTCTAATTCTTTAGTGTTACCTGAGAAGTTATTAAAGAAAATCAAGAGAAATGAGGAATGCAGCCTGTAGACAATTATTGACTTACCTAGTAAGAGGATAATACTTTCCATGTTAAAATTAGTAGCAAAATTCTCCCTGACTTAGATTATATTTTAATCTAACCTGACATGTACTTGAATTACTCAAAATCTTGTAAGATCAGATCTCTTTTTTAAACAAAAAACGACAAACTTTCGGAGAGAAAAGATGCTTCATTTAATTAAGGGTATGGAATGCAACTCCTCCACACCCCTTATCCACGAGGGGATTGTAAAAACCCTCGGCACACAGAAAGTCTCAGTATGGGTATATTTCCAAAGTAACTCACTATCCACATGTTGAACTTTGTTGGAAATTCAGTCCTTCATTTTGAGGTCCAGTTTTTGGCCATCTCCTAGAAAGGAGAAGTGAATACAAACCTGAATGTTCCACAGTGTACCTGTCCATAGGACAACAGTACAAACTTAAAAGGCAGACAAGCTGGAAAAGTCATAATGTTAATTCTAAGCAGTTGCCAGCTAAAATTGCCAGCTCCTGAGATCATGTGATTGACTTGAAATTAATAAATCTCATGGGGACAGGGTTACTTCTTTTCATCAGTCAGATGCTTGAGATTCACCTTTGTTAAGCTTTTTTCCTACCACTAAGAAGCTTAGAGACTCATTGAGCAATAGTGTACCAAAACCACTGATTTTTATAATGATAATCAGGTGAAAACAATATAATGAGAAGAACTTTGGAACCAGAACTTTAGGAACCAGCCTATAGATGATGCAAAACAATAAAAACATTAGAGTAGTTATTGCTGAGGTCATATAGATTGTTTCCAAAAACAAGCCTGCTTGTGTTTCCTGCTTAAATGATGCGCTTTAAGGAAGACCTCCTAATGAGTCAATATTTAATTAGATAGATTTTTTTTTTAGAATTCCTCCTAAAGTGGGATATATATTTAATGTTCTGCCTGGCAACAAAACGCTCAATATTTAACACTAACGTGGTTTTGAGCATAGAAAGGCCAGGTTATGCTAGAAGGGACTGTTTTTAATGTTATTAATAAAACGGAGCTATGGCTGATAGACTTGTATATGTCACTGCATACATGATCAAGCTCAAACACCTGAGCACGGTAAGTAGCCAATTTCTAACTTGTTTGAGTCATTTGGGGAGCTGGATAAGACACAATATGTCTTGTAATGATCTATTAGGTATAGCTGTCGTACTGGGGCTGCTCTGGTTTAAATGGATGCTTCTGGTACCCTGTCCTTAATCAGCAGTTGGTAGATGGACAATTGACTGTGGTGTTTCAAATGGCTGTGTTCACCTTGGGAGAAGACACCGGGCTGCCTCACCGCCTCTGAAACTACATAAAAGAAACTAGTAAAAGCTTTCTTCTAGGGATGAATTTAATTCCTAGGCATGGTAACAGCACACCACCTAGCCAGCTTTTAATTTCTATCCAGAGATCCTAAATGAGGCTCTCTCAGTCATAAACTTTATGCTGCTTTCCCTAATGTTGTTTCCTCCTACAAGGGTAATCTCTTATTGGTCTGATTGGAATATAAAGTGGCAGTTCATTTCAATTTAATCAGAGTAGTGGACCAAAACAGAAAAAACTAGGATACGACATTCTTTGCCTCTTCAACGCTGTTCAGGTTGGAATGTCTGTAAGTGGCCTGTTTGGATAGCTTCAATTCTTGGTCGCACCAAAGAAAAACCAAGTCGATAAGGAACGTATTCTTTAGTTCATATGTAGGTAGGATCCTATTGTTCTATTTCAATCTAAAAAACTAAATCTTGAGCAATGACACCCAAGAGATTTCTGCTATTGCTAGCCAAGGACCATAATGAAAAATATTATGTAGGTTAGACATTATCTAATCAACACCCAAGTCCAAATGGATGCATAATGCTTTATGTGAATCCAGGAAGGTGCATGCTTGACTATCTCTATTGTGGAGAATGAGGTGTTCCATTGGGAAGCACTGATGTGCAATAGAAAGGAAATAGTGAGTTTGTTAGATTATTCTGAGGACTAAAGATGTGTTTGGAACAATAAAATATGCATGTAGAGTCTCAGAAAAACTGCAGGTTGAAAGGGGCTTCTGTGGATTGTTTAATCCAAATTGTAACTCAAAGCAGGGCTGCCTTCAAAATTAAATCGAGTTGCTGAGAATCTTTTCTAGTATAAAAGTTTCAAAATAATGCTCCTCTCATATTGTAGTCCAAATGATATTGGTATGCCAAACCCTTCTGAAACATGGGATTCCCAATAATTACCTTATTCTGTATAGCTGGAGCCTGATTCTCCCACCTAATGTTAGTAAAAATGTAGGTCAAATAATGGTAAATCAGAACAGTGATGGCATTCATCATCTGTATTTTGATTTAAGTGAATAAGGAACATATGGTTCACTGAAAGGGAGTGTTTGTACAAGGTACGTAGCACAGGGGATTGACCCCATTGTACCTTGGCTTTGTATTACAATTGTGAGACAAAAGGTAATTCCACTGAACCCATAAATAAATTCAACTTGATCCTTGCCAAAGTGCTGTAAGAAAAATAAGGAGCTTAGACTAGATCCTGTAAGAGAGCTATGCGTGAAGTCTTCATTGATTTGCCACGGAACTCTTGAACGTAGGACATGTATATCAGGTCTGTAATCATTCGAAACTATTACCGTCCTCTCTTCTATTCCTTTCAGTGGAAGTTCTTTAAATGTGTCGTGGGCATTACTCATTGTAAAGCCTGATGTTATGTGGACACTGCCTTCAGCTGGAGTGGAGAGAAGGCAATGCTGATCATTTTTTGAAATCTAACCTATCATAGAATGGTTAGAGTTGGAAGGGACCTTGTGTACTCTGGCACAGCCTTATCACCAATACCGGCATCCCAAGGAAAGGTTTTGTAGATTCATAGAATGGTTCGGGTTGGAAGGGACCTTAAGCCATCTAGTTCCAACCCCCCTGCCACGGGCAGGGACACCTCCCACCAGACCAGGTTGCTCAAAGCCCCATCCAACCTGGTCTTGGACATTTCCAGGGATGGGGCACCCACAGCTTCTCTGGGTCACCTGTTTCAATGCCTCACCACTCTCACAGTAAAGAACTTGTTCTAAGTATCTAATCTAAATCTCCCCTCTTTGAGTTTAAAATCGTTACCCCTCATCCTGTCGCTACACTCCCTGATAAAGAGTCCCTTCCCATCTCTCCTGTAGCCCCCTTTAGTACTGGAAGGGTCTATAAGGTCTCCCTGGAGCCTTCTCTTCTCCAGGCTGAACAACCCCAACTCTCTCAGTCTGTCTTTATCAGAGCTGTTCTGACTTCTGCTTACCAACACGGTGGATTGTTTAGTTGAATGCTAGTGACCCACTTCATTCTTTGGGCTTATTTTATCCTTGTCAGGTAAAATCAGATTGTGTTCTTGTGCTCAATTTTGGGGAATATTCTTTTTGGGGAACAGGTAGAAAAAGGGACGCTGTGTTTTTCAGCAGTAAAAGAAAATGGAGTTATGTTCAGCAGTATGCTATCTTATTATCCATTTCTATTTGTCAAATAAATGGATATGGCTACTTGTTTCTGCAGTGGCAGTACTTTTAAGGAGAAAGAAAAAAAAAATCTAAACGTGTTCTCTCCTTTAATTTTTTTCCCTCATGTGCTTGTGTATTGTTTTCCTGCATACTTAGCTGAAAATGTCTCCTGAGTAACTGACTACATTCAGAAGTAACTCATTGTCAACAAACCTATCTTAACATCTGCTTTATTGAATTGATCCTTTAAGTGTGCACATGTGGCTCTTCCTCACTGAAGGTCAAAGTTATTAATGGTGCCAGTAGCCTCCAGGTCAGCGTATTCACACAATGAGGATATCCATATCTCGGCTGTGAAGATAACATGTAATCCAAAAACATGGAACCTTTTTTCATAAAGTCTCTGGGCCGTCTTTCCCAGCACTGCAGTTTAGTCTCCTTACTGCCCATCAGAAAAGATTGTTTTCCCTACTAGGAAAAATTCTGAGTGCTTCTAGTCTGACTTGTATCTTTCAGAGCTTATTTATGTAATTAATGCCAAAACATCCTATATGACAGAGGTCCTGTTTTCCTTGGACTACTGAGTATTTGCATTACTGAAGAAATATATTCCCTTATATTTAAGGAAGCCCTAGGGAATAATAATGCAGACACTGATGTAACATGATCTAAGGTCAAACAGACAGCTTTATAAAGGTTCTAGATGTGCAGAGCTTGCTGCACATTACTTCAAATATATAAGTTCTAGTTTTTGAAACCTGATTTGTAAAAAGCTGAGCAGAATGCAATCAGAGAGAGACAGTATAATCTGAGCCTTTAGTAACTGACTTTTAGATTGTAAACTCTCTAGTCTGGCATGTATGATGTGCAAAGACCTGATTGTGATTTCAGCCTTAAGTAACTCTTGCAAAGAAAATGCTATAACCTAGTAGTGCTGCTGGGTGGTTGGGGTTTGGAGAACTAGGATCAAGATAGAGTGAGTTGTTCTGAGGACCATTTCTCAGAAACAACACTGGTCTACTCACTCCTCTCCTGATGGGAGAAAAGCCTCATGGCACCCTACAGTAATTTGCTTGGATTTCCTGTTTTCAGGCTGTGAGGTACAGTTTAAAATTTATAAACAAAAACAAACCTATGACGTCTTCGGAAGGCACATGGGATTAGAGGGGTTTCGTACTAAATACAGTAATCCTCTTTTGGAAATATATCTTAAAGCCTTAAGAGCAAGTTGATGTTTATTTCTTTGTTAATAGTAAGATGATGTACAATTTGTTTCTTGGCAATGTTGGTGCTGGCTAATCTATCAGCCAAGGGTAGCCGATGCTCATGTCCTATATCTATCAAAAAACAAACCAAAAAAAACAGTGGTAGAACCAGCCGCAGAACATCTGTGTACACTCCAGAGACTGGCCAGTTTTCTAAATTTTTTGTCCTTCCTCTGCTTCCACTCCTATATTGTTGGGTTTTTTTTCCTCTGGCTTTCAAAACATTTTCATTACTTTTGCCCAAGCAGGAAGCTCCTACTTTGTGATTCCGCAACCTGCAATATGCTTCATGCGTCTCAGCCACATCAGCACGGTTTCCATATTTACAAATAAAAAAATGCTGTTCTCTCTTTCTTACAGCTCCAAAATATCTTCTGTCTCTTTGATGCTGTGGTATGGATTTTTATTTCAAGGGGCAATGTTATTGCTATCTCCTTTTCCTCCCACAAAGGCAGCAGCTTCCTCCCTCTCTCCCTGGGGGTCCACAGGGAGTTCTGTCTAAGAGAAATGCCAGTATTTGTCTTAAAATGGCATCAAATTGGCTTCTTAGAGTAGTGGAGGGTTATGGATACTTTTGCAGTGCTATGTCCCTTGGGAACTGGAAACGCTGGGGTCCAGTCTGCCTAGCCTGTGAGGGCAAAGCTTCAAATGAGCAGCCAGAAGTTTAGAAGCCTGTTTAGTAGAGGCAAATTAATCATTCTGTGGCTGCCCTGCCGAGGGAAACAGGTTTTCTTCTCGTTCCTGACCTGAGGCAAGGAGTGGTTGAGTTGCATCTGTGAGTTCACCGGGCAAGGTGGCATCAGAACTGGGTCTGCAACCCAGTTTCCTGGGAGCCCAGTTATACTACGTCATTACAGAGTTATTCCGTGTTCCTAAAAGCTCTTGAGTTTTATAGTATAAGGAAAAAAGGGAACACAAATTAATTACTGGGCTTTTCAAATTCTTCTTGAGTCTGAGCAGGAGAACCTTCCTGAAACGGCCTTGGAGTAGCTGCACAGTTTAATCTTGACAGTATTTTTCCTTCAGTTTTAGATCCTGAAATCATTAATTTAAGTGCAGAGGATCATAAAACCTCTCCCCTCTGCTCAGCATTTTGTAGCTCATGTTCATTTCAGAGGCTTCTATAGACTTTTATTTTTTATGGATCTTTCCACCTTAACCAGAGCATTGTAAGGAATTTATTCAAACAGCTTGTAGTTGTATATGTATGTATGCATACCTCTATGTATAGGTGTATATATATATGCATATGTGTGTAATATTTTTGGTATATTATTACCTCAATAACATGGTTCAACAAACAACATGATTACAATATCAAAGTGGTATGAGGCTCCTAAACCCAACCAAATGGAACCTGTTAGTTGTTGAAATACTGGCTGTTCTGTGCAGTATTACTTTTTCTTTTTTTTAAAAGTCCTTCTAGAATTTTCTGAGTATTTGCTTTATTGGACTTTTGATTGCATTAGTACAGGTATTTCAATGAAATTCATGGAGTGTAAAAGCTCTTCTGGCTGGGCACAGCACAGCACCGTGGCCACAGAAGAAGCACAAAGCCAGACAGAGCTGGCAGCAGCCTGTGTCCCAGAGGTCAAGGACGTTGTTTGCTATTAAATCACTGGGCACAGGGGCAGCTCTAGGCCTTCCTCTTCAGTTGTTCTGCCAGGCTGCTTCAAAAGAATTCTTCACAGAAAGAGTGGTCGGGCATTGGAATAGGCTGCCCAGGGAGGGGGTTGAGTCACCATCCCTGGATGTGTTTAAGAGACGATTAGATGTGGTGCTGAGGGATATGGTGTAGGGGAGGACTTTGTAGAGTAGGGTAGATGGTTGGACTCGATGATCCCAAGGGTCTCTTCCAACCTAGACGATTCTATGATTCTAAGCAAGAGGGTAGGCTTCTTAACATCCCTTTGGTACCAGTCGCAGCTGCGACCAAGAGAGGTTTTTGGGGATGTCTGTTTGTTAGGGCCTACAGCATTTCTCCATGAGCCTGTGTCTCTGTTCACAGAGGGAGATGCCGGATGAACTGAGTGCATGGGGCAACTTCAAAGGCAGGCTGAGTGGGAGAGTAGTCTTGGACCTACTGTGGCCCTTTTAGTGGGGGGAAAGAGAGCTTGCCCACAGCTGTGGAAAGCCCTCGCCTCAAACAGGAGTGAGATCCATTGATTTAGTGAGGCCGCATCCATCCCAGGCACAACACTCCCCATTCCCACCCTCTGTTCAGGGAAGGTTCTTTACCTGCAGGGGCCATTTCCATCTTTCTCTAGCCTCTACACGGGCTTTATCTTGTCCTTTCAAAGGCAGGGCATCGCCTCCCAGGCAGAGCTACCACGGGCTGGCTGTGTGGGATGGTGTCTGGCCCCTTGCCATGCTGATAGAGGCATATGGCAGCACAAAGGTGCAGGGCAATGCAAAAAACACTGCATAGACTTCCCATCACACAATTATTTTCTGGTGGTTTATTATTATGTTTTTTTAAGAGATTTCATGACAGCTCGTCTTTCGTTATAAATGTGTGCATAGAGCTTGATGGTTTGGGTCTGTTTGGCTATGATTTGTACATCAGTTAGTACCTGTTCAGTTGTGAGCAGCAGTGGGAGGAGAAGGGCTGCCAGGTTATTCACTTCTCGGAACGGACAAGCCTCTGTGGAGCAATTTTCTGTGGCCAAATCAATGGCTGGACTCCTGGTTGTTAGTACTTTACATGCCAATTCCTGTGCTAAATAAAATAATGCACTTACTATTTGTAGAGCTGGGGGCATTGTAGTCACTAGTATTGTATGCTCTTGTTTCCTTCTCCGAGTTCAAGGGGAGAAAAATCCTTAGTGTGCTGACCTGTCTCCATCTGGGACAATGATGGACAAATTCTGTGCTGTGGGCATGTTCAAAAGCTTTACAACTGGGTCAGATGACTACAGAATTATATTTTTGCTTTTTTAGGTATTCCCTGTACTAAGCACTTGGGAATAATACCGCAGACACTGTGAAAACATTGTCTAAGGGAAAACCACAATATTTTAAAGTACAAACCTGTGCCTGCTACTGTCAGATGGAATTTCTCAGTCATGTAAAATAACATGTTAATGTCAACATGAAGATGAACTGGAAATTGCCTTTTTTGATCAACAGGTTGCTAGTGAGTTGTTATTAATTACCTGGAGCTGAATGGACAAGACTGAAATGGGCAGCTGAGTCAAATGATGGGATAATTTTTTATAATCCTGCGCATTTTATATTGCTGTATCATATCAAAGGGTCATACATGTATTTAGCTGGACAGAGGAACAGGACAATTGCAATTTGGAGCTGAAAAGGAAAATAAAGTAGTGACCTGCCTGATTGTCTTGCTGAGTACAAGATATAACCAAGAGTGCCTAGGTTGTTTTCATTTAATTTTATTTCAGCTTTCTATTTCTTTAATGTGAACTTTTAATAACTTACTTTGTAGTTTAGCCTTGCAGGGACCTAGTCTCCTTTTGCTGTCACCTAGTTTGCACGTACTTTTTTTTTTTTTCCCCACTCAGCTTGCCACACAGCAATTTTGTAGTGATTCCCTAATGCTGCAGTTTCCCTCCTACTTAGGTGGAGGTCCCTACCGTTTCTGCAATATGGCTATTCTTATCCCACACTGGGGCTGAAAACCCCCCAGATGAGAGACAGCGAGCCTGTGTAGTGACTCCAAAAACCTGCTTACTTGTCCTGAAACAGACTGTACTGTCACTGGAAGTGGCTTTGTTTGGATGTGCTTAACTGCAGCCTGCATTTCACAGGGGCACGTTAATTTCTGATGGAATGACTAAAAGCCTCTAGCGTTAGTCAGCCTGATCTGTAAATCGTTTATCACCAATATTCAGCCTGCTTATTCCCCAGCAACAGAAAAGGGAATCCCAAAGAAGGTACAGTGTGACGCATGCATTAGTCTCAGGTGGGCCCCTCTCTTTATTATGCCCCATCTCTCTTCTCAACGTTCCATCCAGCAATGTTTCCTCTCCAGAGGTGGAAAAGGACTGGATGCAGTTCCTTCTGATGGCTGACAATACTTGGCAACGTACTCCATGGAGAGCTAGATGCTAGAACGCGCCCGTTGTCCCTCTCCCCTCCTCCTTTGCACGGGCCTGTGAGGTGCTCAGTCCCTGCCAGGGCAAGGGCAGCAAATTTCAGAGCCTAACCAAAACTTACTGCCACTGTCCTGTCAGACTGGCTGCAGACCCTGCAGGCGTGAGGAGAAAAACCCTTTGGCGAGTCAGATGTACCCAAGTGGCCAGAGTTGGAGGCTGCATGGGTGGACTGTGACAAAAGAAAACATCCTTGTCCGTGGTTTGTCGCTCACGCTAACCATCCTCTCTCTTCTTCTCTTATCTTCCCCAGGAACGAGTGGAATATCTCTTTCTCATAATTTTTACAGTGGAAGCATTTTTAAAAGTAATAGCATATGGACTTCTCTTTCACCCCAACGCTTACCTCCGCAATGGCTGGAATTTACTAGATTTTATAATTGTGGTAGTAGGGTAAGTACCAACATTTTGTCTTTGAATGCACTGCACACATGGCAGCCTTTGGGAGCATAAGGGTGGGTGAGTGCTTGGTACATTACGTCTGGGTGATGTTAGAGGTTGTTGTCCACCACGTTCCTCCTACGACCACCATTTTCCCTCCTGTGTTAGCCCCCCTGCAGGACTCCACGTGTTTTACCTGCTTTTACTGTATAACCTAAAAATACAGTTAACTTGCTCGTCTTCTGCAGGTATGACTTGATTCTTGCTAATTTCAGAGTGTAGCAATGATTTACCTTGAGGTAAATGTTAAGGTTTGATAGTCAGTTGATGTACATTTTCTGTCTGGTATCCCTTGTTGCTTAGCCTTTTCCAAGGCTTTTAACAGTTTGCAAGACATGGACATTAGACTGCTCTTTGGGAACAGGAATAAAAAGAGAAAGCAGCACAAAGTGAAATGCTTAACTAGAAGAAAATCCCTTTGTTTGTAAATGTGTATAAAGAATATCTAGGTGGGATCCTTTGATTAAGATTCTAGTTGGATGACAAATTCTGCCATCTTGTGAACTTTTGATGATTTTTTTTCATTCTGAAAGATGGATGAAAACTTTAAATCCCAGGTGTTCATACTTAAAAACAAGTTATTCAGTTCGATTGCACAATTCTGTCATAGTTTTCAACACTTTTTGATTTTGACCCTTTTAATGTTTTAACCTTTTTAAAGACTGTTTTTACTATTGTAGAACACATTGCCACTTTGAGCTGCAACCTTTCTAATCCCCTTATTCCTTTCCAAGTTTTTCAAGCTTGGCATTTAATTTATTTGAATAAAACCAAAACAAAACACCTTCTGCTTTTTCTACCTAAGGGTAAGAGATAAGCGAGGGGTTTGAATTGTGGTTGTTGAAGGGAAGAGGCAAAGGATAAACTATCTCTGAAGACAAAGAGAAGTATTTCTTCACCTGAGTAATTTGTCCCATCCTCCCACCACTCCATTGTTAGAGTTTCATCGCCCACAAAAACTCGCAGTCATTTTACCTCTTTGCCAAGGAAAACATGCATCAGCTCCTGTGGGAAATGCCAAAAGGGGCACTGTCATCAAAACCCCCTCATAATTTCTGTCCCAAACTGAAGTCCATCTAGCTGCTTGACAATTTTTCTGGTGGCTTCAAAAAATTACAACAGCAAACTGTTGTGTGCTACCCAATCCCTCCCACTTTGCATAGTCATGGGGAAAAGTGAGTGGAAGGAGAACTCCCAGTGAGGAGGGGGAAGGACAAGCTGAAACCTGTTCTTAGTCCCAAGACCTCTATGCCTTCACATTGGCATAACACTTCTCCTTATGACAGTGCCCAATGTCTTTCTCCTTTGCTCCTACCTGCAACCAGAGTATTCCACAGCAAATTAGTAATTGGAAATTGGAAAATCCCCAGCCCTTCCCCTTGCATTGGTGTCCAATTCCGTAGCTGGTTCTGCCTTTGAATGCCCTCAGATATCTCATCTGCTTGGGAATTGCTGCTTAAGTTGAAGAAAGATTGGAGAACAAAAATCTTGTGAATGTGATTATTCCCTTTTCATTTTTATGAGAAGGAGACTTTTTAAAGAGAGGACACATTACCTCCCCTTCTTCCACTGCAATGTGAAAGAGCAGGGCTCCGGAAATCACAGGGCAGCATTAGATCTAGTTTAAGTACAGTCCTTTTCAATTTTCCTACTAGGGCAGTTAATCAGCAAGATGATATTCAGGCTGAAATTAATTCCCTTGCCAATGAAAGAAGCTGCAGCTCTCAGCTCTTCTCTCTGTTCTTGCCTCCAGCAGCTCTGTCACTAGATGGGGAACAAAAAATGTAACTGGGGAGGGATTACACGCGTATGATAAACATGGCCAAGACCCCAAGGTTTCTGCTAAATAGTAACAATCTCAAGTGACAGATTCCACTTCAAGGCCAGATGGGTTCCTTTGATGTTTATCTGTTTAAACTCACTCATAGAGCACCACAGCCCAGGCTGGTGCACTGCTTTTTCTCTCCACAACCTCTCTGCAAAATCTACGTGGTGATACCATCTGTTCCTGTTCTGCCCTGTCTTCTTTTCCTAGGGACTGTCTGAAACCCCTCAATGACATTATGTTTAAATTTCAGCATATTTGAATATTTTGTCAGGGAGAAAGTCCCATGGAAAAAGGTTTAAAATGAATTTTAAAGAGAGTGAGGAGGAAGGAAGGGGAGTGCTGGTAACAACATTTCCTTGTGGTGCCTTTTTCTGTCTATTGATGGAGCTATTGGAGAAAGCTGAGTAATTTGGACACAGCTGTAGCACTGGGCAGAGGGTTTTGTTTGGCATGTGGGGCAAAAGATGGTGTGGGATGCATACTGGAAGCATCAAGTCCCAAAACAACTGTGGTAATTGCCATTCGTGCTTGTTCTGCCTTAAGAATCATCTTCATTTTTAATGATTGTCCTTGCTGCAAAAAATAGAAAAACGAGGTGGGAAGTATTTCTTCAAGTACTGTTGGAAGTTAAAGGAGAAAAAGAAAAGACAGGTTATCTAAACCCATGCAATATGCACTGCTTACCACATATATCTTCAAGAGATAATCCAGCACAACTTCCTTTATGCCAAAATATACAAGAAAAAGGAAAAGGAAAATGTGTAGGACCAAGCATAAATTCTAGAGGGAAGTCTCAGTTTTATAAAATTTTTTTATAAAAACATGCCTGTATACTTTCCCTTGCCTTCTGAAGACAGGTCCCCTGGTATCCAATGGGATCTTAGAGTCAGTGGTTCTAACAGGGCCACAGGAATACGGAGCAGCAACAGAGGGGAGCACTGAACACAACTGCTGTGTTTTCTGGAGAAAGGATGTGCTTTAGACCTGTAGGCTTGTAACAGCTTATCATTCTTGCAGTGTGGGAGATCTGCTTATTCCTCAGTTAAACTAGAATCAGGCTTTAAAAGTCTTATCTTTAAATATCCTATGACCCTGCTATAGCAGTACCATTAAATGCTGCTTTGAAGAAAAACGTCTGTGTGGAGGTATCAATCAGAGGCTCTGTGGATAAGAATATTATTAGGTAAGAGTAGAGATCATACCCCTAAACTGCCTAATGAGGCACAACCCACAAACACTAACTATTAGTCAAATTGTATCCTGCTTCCTTCAGTTTTACTGTTCCTCTTTTGAAAAACATTAAATTTTCAGATATAACAGTGATGTCCTTTAATATTAAGGTGTTGGAGGAAATTTCTCTTGAGAGAAGGCTAACTTGACAATGTTGTGCTAGAAGAATATCTGTCTTTCCTGGCAGTGCTGTGGTTTGTCTGCCAAGCACAGTCGTTCTCTAAGGGCCCATAGCTTCTGCCAGAAAAAAGGTGTCATAATTTGAAAGGCAATCTTACTTGGGAAGGTAAGCAGTGAAGGTATTTAGAACAGATGTGAAATTCAGCAAGACTGGGAAATGTGGTCATAGTATATGTCTTTCTGAAGACCTGTGGGGAGTTTCTAAAGGGCAGACCCAAACACTTTCACAGTCACAAATCACAGGTGAACTGTAAAACATTGTGAAAAAAATCATTGTACTTTACTATTTCTTTATACCTAAGAGGATTCTTTCAGCTGTGTTTTTCTGCTGATTTTTGGCCTTAGAAATACCAAGCCCTCTGTTGTCTCTTTTTATTCTGTAGGCCTTGACAAGTTCTTTTTTTGAGCTATAAAAATCAGTGTGCCCTTGCCACAGAGGAAGAGATGAAGAGTTGTAGAGCAGGTTACAGCCTTATCGTGCTGCTGTTGGGGTCATCTAGCAAAGCAAAAACCTTTTTTGATATTTCAGCTGTCAAAAGGGAAACAAAAATACAAGAAAAATGGTCATACCTCATAAGTAAATGTGAAAAAAAAAAAAGTGGAGTATGTCCATACGTGGATGTGTGATGGAAACTTATTTTCTGCTATGTAGTTCATGTGTGTCAATGAATTTAGTTTAGGTGTAGTCAAGTCACAAGTGAAACTAGGTAATATCTATCCATCCCTTTTAGGATTGGATTGGAAAACAATTAGCAGAAAAACTAGAAAGAGTCTAAAGAGTTCATAGAAACTACGTATTGTAAATGAGTTGTGGGGTTTTTTTCCAATAGAGGATAGTGGAAGGGACCATCAGAAGCCTTACCTTTCTTCTCTGTCTTATCATTGGTGCTATTTCTGAACAGGACATTTTATCTGGGTCGTAACGAGTTACAGCCAAAAAAGCCTGTGGTAGTTGTAGCCTCTGAGTCATAGGTGCCTGCCCATGCCCTAACTCAGGAGATGATGGGGACAACAAAGTGGGATTGGCAAGATGTACTGTAAATTTGAAGAGTGGAATAGAGATTCAGTAGGCCAGACTGGGCACAGTCTGGACTCCAATACAAAAAGGAAAGAGAGCAAAACAAATGAGAGAAATAAAAAGTTGTATTGCATTAGTAAAAAGCAGGATTAGTACAGGGGGAGATATTAAGCATGGAGTAAAATGGTTAAAGCAGGCTTAGCAGGAGTAATGCAATTCAAGTTTAAATGTAGGTTTTTAAATGAGGAGCAGCGGGAATTACTGCAAATTATTCCTGAAGTACAGTAGGCAGCTGACTGCGGGTACCTCAAGACTGCACATTTAGCACGTCAACGCTGGAGCACACAAATGGGGCCAACTAGCCTGCAGTGGAGCTGCATTAGTCTGGGAAGGCAGGTTCTACTTCCAGTGGAGTCAACTGTCCTACTGGTTGTGTTTCTGCTCCTCCTGAATTAATTTAGGCTCTTAGAATGCAGAATTCCAGAGCAATCCTTGGTTTACTCATTACAGAAGTAGCAGGAGAAATGCCCTCGGTGCCATCTGCCAAGAGTGGCTGTTTGGTAAAATATGGGGCTGGTGATAATGGGGACCAGGAGAACAGACCCTCAGTTTTGTACAATTGCTGACTCAGAGTTCCTTGAGATTTGTCTTCAGCATTGCAAAAGTGCTGAAAAATAGCATAAGAAACCTTTTGTGGTGAATTCTTTTTCCTCCAAAGGATCCCAGGAGACTGGGACTGTTGTATAGGTATGTCACTCATCATCTAGTATGGGAATTCTGTTGACTAGGAAGATAGAAACGTTTGAATAAGAAATAGAGCACATTTCTAGAGCTTAATCACCAGCTTACTGAAAAATACATTAGCCCAAATTTGACTTACAGTGTTTCTATTGTGAAGACCAGCAGAAAATTGCAACTGTGTAATTTGTGTACACAGCTCAAGAAATACATACATTCCAATAATTCATGTTCTTTGCATCAGCTCTTGTTTATCTCTCTCTGTGATATCTGTAGTCAACGCAGTATTTCTCACAGGCTCTGTTTTTGTCTTCTCTGCATCCTGCTTCTCAGTCTGCAACACCTACAACTCAGCATCCAACCTCCCCACACACAGTTTTTCCCACGCTTGTTACCTAGTTGTTAAATCTTTCTGCAGTGCTTGAAGTTGAGGCTTTGAATAGATCCAGTTAGGAGTTCCTCACTCACAGCTGACAAGTTTTATAAGACTCTTTATATGATTTTAAAAAACAAAACAAAACAAACCTGCTTAAAAAACTAACTTCACATTTGCACTCCCCTAACCTGTGTTTTTGTGTGGATTTAGTGCTGGGGAAATGCATTGGCCTAGATGCTTCAGTAAATGAATCCTCCTTTCTCTATCCAGAGCAAGCTCCCTCTGTTTGTGGCCCTATCAGTAAGTTTTAACAGCAGACTGCAGGAGTTGGAGCTCCCTGTAAAGCAATCAGGCGGCTCAGTCTCTGCTTGATATGCAGTTTGGGGGCTCTCTGTGGAATATGCCAGTCAGGGCGTATAGATGAGATCCTGACAGAGGCACTGCAGACTGTAAAGTCTGAGAGAGAAATCAGACAGTACCTGAATCCAGGCCACTCCAACTAGGCTGTTCCTGGCATCCCAGGCAGCTGCTTTAAAGTTACCTCTGGTACCTCCATGGCACACTAGGGGCCAAGGCGTCTCTGCCACTTAGAGGCAAGCTTTTTCTACAAAGCGCCAAAGATCCATTTAGACTGGAACAACTTTTAACCTCCACTGAATTTGGCTGGGTTCAGGCTGATGACTTCAAGGCTGAAAGCAATGTCATTAGCAAATTCATCAGGAATCCGTCCTCCCCCAAAAGGTACTAATATTTTACCAGAAAAATGGGAACTGCTTCCTGTAAGCTAATTTATTAAGTCAAGTTCTTATTAACACATAGGTTGAGCCTTCAGCTCCTTCACAGAAGAACATTGTCTTTTCTGCCTTGCTCTGCCTTTTCAAATGCATTCTGAGTGAGACATCTTCTCCTTAAAGCAGCTACTCCTACTAGCCAAGATAAAATATTAAGACTAGTGTAATAAAACATTCTAATATTAAAACTCCTCCAGTTTTGCACTTTCCCTAGCCAGTGCATCAAGGGATTTACAAATGGGTACACAAGCACACAATCCGAGCATACTCCCTTATCTGAAAATTTGCACCTTGAAGGATCCCTGTGTTTTCCACCAAGTTCTACCTGCAGTGACCTTGGTGAATCTTAACTCCTTGTAAAATGGATGGCAGATAATTAATGATTGGATTAATTATGGATGGTTATTTTTTCCCCAAGGTGGATTGTTGGTTAATAAAGATAGCAAAGTATTGGCAGAAGAAAGATTACACCCTAAAATTTGTGCTTTCTTGCCTTTCTGCTTGACTCCCACTGTGTATGTCCAGACTGTTTGGTAAGGACAGGCCTGGAGATTGCCTTCAAAATCTGACTCGCGTGCTCTGCTGTTGGTGACCCTTTAAATTTGGCATGAGGCATTGCCAGAATGGCCATTTTGAAGGATCCAGCATGCCTCAACATGAAGGGCAGAGAGCACACCTCCATGTGCCCCCAGGAAGGCTGGTCACTGGGGTAGTCTATAGTTGGCTCCAAGGAGCCCTTAGGCTGAAGGAGGAGCACATCGTGTTTATGTCTGCTCCAGAAAGAAGTGTTTTGCAAATGGTATAGACATCTTCATTAGGCTATTGCATATGGGAAGAGTCTGTCTCTCCTCCACCATATGTGAATGTCGACTGAGATGTGTGACACACTTCACAGGTCTGTGAGATAGTTTGGGTGATATGATGATGATGATCTCTGTTCCTGTTTAGCCCAAGCTTTGCTGTCTGCCTACAGATTGTTTCCTCTTTCTTTTTGCAGGCTTTTTAGTGCAATTTTAGAACAAGCAACCAAAGCAGATGGGGGGAATTCAATAGGAGGAAAAGGTGCCGGATTCGATGTTAAAGCACTGCGGGCTTTCCGAGTATTACGGCCGTTACGGCTGGTGTCTGGAGTTCCTAGTAAGTAACATCATTGTTTTTCTTTTATGTATGTCTGTGGTGTGATATGGGGCAGGAGTAATTTGTGTGAAAGTTTTGAAGATGGACCATGATGCAGATTATTTTTGGGGTGTGTGGGAGGTCTTTTTTCAAATTAATGTAGATTCATGATATATGTGATATTAATCAAAGGATGACCAAACCAGAGCTGAAGGGGAATGAAAGTTTCAAGGTATGTCATTCTGATTGTGCAACCTTTGTGAACAATGAAAGCGGGAGATGGAATATTTTCATTATTTCAAGCAAAAGATCCCTTGAGTAATTGTGAAGTGCATTGTTAATATTGTAATACTTGACTTTGATGGAAATACTGTATGGTCATTTGTGTCAATTTTGGAGGGAGAGGAGCTGTTTCATTAAAACTCGATTTTCTTCTGTGCGTGTGATGTTCTGACCAAGAGCACTGGGAACGATTTAGAACCAACAGGACATAGGGCAATGGCACAGTCATGTTCTCTGTTAGTCTCATTTGCTTAAAGTATTTGTAATCCCTCTGAGAATGTCCTCAAGCAGCTTTCGATAGTCTAACATCCATTTTCTTATTTACAATGAATGTATGAGTAACTGGAAGTCTGGTAATTCTATTGTGGAAGTGCATTAGGGACATCACAGTGTGGGAGGATTGATTCATTTGGCTTGAGCGTTTGTTATAGATGGGACCTGTTGGCCTTTCGTAGAGAGGGTTAGTTGAAAGCTGTCATTGCTTTCCATGTTTATAGCAATGAGAGATTTCCTTAGCAGGAAAGGAGTTAATCTTCTCCAGAAGAGCTGTGGAGAGAGCTTTGTTTATGCTAGTTTGATATCTTAAAGTACTTCTAACCTTAGTCATTCAAAAACCTTGAGTCAAGTTACCATAAACTCTGTGAGATCAGCTTAAAAACGATGATTTATTTGTTAGAAAAATAGAAGTGTGAGGGTTTTTTTTTCTTTCACGTGTTTTCTGACCCACCAGGTTATATTACAGCCATGTTTGCAGGCTTTTCTCCACGATCATAAAGGGTAGAAACTTTTTAAATGAAAGGTGGGAACCTTTGTAGGAGGAGCTGCAGCACTGATAAAAGCAAAAAATAATGGGACAATTGACAGCAATACTCTTTGGTCTCATAAGAAGCCATCCTTGGTAACCTGTCTGCAAGGCCTCAGCTTGTGCCCAACTTGGGGTTACTTTGGACATCAGTGTGTTGAGTAGAAAATATTGAAAAGCAAATGCTGTCTAGTAGGCAATTACGGACCTTCCCCTCTGATAGAGAACTAACATCCACTGTGCCACCTCTGTTAGGGATTACTGCAGTGGTTTGATTCATGCAGACAATTGCATCCCATGCAATACCTTCAGTCCATGCAGAACACAGCTCTGCTTTTGGCCAGATTTGTCTCATGGAGTATGTTCTTTCGGTGGTCTTCAGTCTGCATTGGCACCCACTTAATTTGTGGCTGTAGATTTCTTGTTTTCTTGTTCTTGTTTTCTTGTTCTTTCCTAGTCCTTCTCTGATCTAAGTCTTTTGGTGTTTTCTAGTTGCATGCCTACTGTATGGTAAGGGGAAGGTACTAGACTTTAAGCATCTATGAACTGAAGCATTGGTAGTGAGATGCTGCTTATGCTGGGATGTGTTCTGAAACTTGTTCTGACATAGGCTGAACTTGACTGTGCTGATAGTTATTTCTGTTTTGAAGAACATGTGTTCCACAAGACCAAGGGGGTTTGTTACTAGTGTTCAAGTCTCTTGACTAGTGCTCTTAGAGGACTAGAGGAAGGTGAGGGAGCCAAATCTGACACAGTTCATACCTGCATGCATATATGATCTTCATTTCAGTGTAGACTATCTAATAGTCCATTTGTGGATTTTCTCATTGAGAGAAGTGTTTAATTTACACCAGAACAGAGCAAGGGAGCCTGGTGCAAGTTAAACAATGTTTGGTGTAGAAATGCCAGTCCTGTGTGAAGGAGGCAAACCATCAACTTCACCTGACAGACACCCTTTATTACTCTTTATGGTCCTGACTAGGTACATATTTATTGAACCAGGCTTCTTTGGGGCTAGTGTGGCATTTAGAAAGCCTACCAGGGTCTGTAGCTAATACAGCCCTAATCTTCACTGTGCATTTTTGAATTGTACAAATGCCCATTGATTAGCCTAGATAGATGTTATCACATCCATATGTATTAGAGCGTAACTTTTCTCATGAGGCCTTTTAGATAACATTGCCTAAGCCGACCATAAATAGTGCATTGTAAGATTATATTATTATATAAGAAGTTAGTGCAAAGGTCTAGAAGTCAAATCTGGGGGTCTCGTTCAAGGTCTGTCCCTGAGACATTATAAACACCAGTGGGTGAGTTACCAACGTTGCACTTACTGTGTTTTGCCATCTATAAAAAAATGCATTTTGCTTACTTCCCCTTCCAAAATGCAGTAGGCTTTTCCACTCTGAGGAGACAACTCACAGGTTTATCCAAAAATTACATAAATGTTACATGTACTGCAGTTTCTTCTCATTTAACAGACTCTGTAAGTGTATGGAAGCAGCATTTTTTTAGTAAGAGGGGACCCTCTGGGTCATTGGCAGCCACTTTCTGCATGGAAAGCCCAACATCTGCTGCTTGGCTTGAAGTCCAGATCTAACTACCGCTATTTGGAAAAAAACAAGAAGTCTAAAACACAGTGATCCTTATAAACCAAATTTTTGAAGCACATGGTGAATTTTTGGAGGCAAACCTTAAACTCTTCAGGATTGGGGTTGGGAAATAGGTTGTCTGAGGTGGAGAGATTGGCTTGCAGCATGGAATAATTTTTTCTGAGTCAAAAGGAGTTTGCATGGATTTTTTTTTGCTCTCTGGCTCAATCCATAGAAAATAGTCCACTTTAAGAGGGACGTCTTTTGTATTCAAGTTTGAGCATTTAAAGACCTGATTCAGAATATAGAGAGTTTCCACATAAGTATGATTGGAAGTAGGGGAAAAACATATTAGTTGCCCTCTGAAGTAAATAACTAGTGTCTGCATATTGCAGATGGAGAGACACTGGTTTAACAAAGGTTTAACACTTTCAGAAGTCGCTTCAATTTCTGTATGTCTCATATTGGCTACCAGTGCTAGACACCTGGGTCAACATGGGTATCTGAAAGCTTCAGACAGATGGTAGAGAACATTAGTCTAAGAGCTGACAATCCCTTTTCTTTAAGTCCCATCCGTGCTTAGTTCCTGGAACTTGGCGGTCTCTTGCCAGAAAACATCTCAGCTGTGTAGCAAAGAATTCAGGGACTCTTCAGTGCAGAAAGTGATTCATCTGCAAGATGAGTTAGTTCACCTACAGGCAATCGAAGGTACCTTTGACAATCTTTGTTAGGATTGAACTGTTCCAGGCCCCAAATTACTTTACTGCATCCTAAAAACAAATGGGCTTGAGGTTGTGAATTCAACTAAGCCTGAAGACTATGTCTGGATGACTGTCATGGGCACAAAAATATTTCATAATCTGTAAAAGAACGATGATACTTTTATTCTTCTGTGGTTCTATGGACATTCAAAAGACCACTTGTCATGAGGAAGGGGATAGACATTTTGTTTAAAAAGTGAAACAGACATTTTTTTACCTAAAACCAGTTGTAGCATTGTGCGCTTTCAGTGGCACTGAATTTAATGTTTTTGGGTTCCCATTGCACCTGCAAAAATTGGTGTTAAGCATTTACACATTTCCATGCAATGTAATAGGGATTGATTGAGTTGTCTGGGTTGTTGTTTTTTTTTTAAAAAAAAAAAAAGAAAGAAAAAAGAAGTAAAAAGTAGTTTGAATTCCTTTCTTGAAAACTTTTTTTGGAGTTTGAAGTACAGTTTTTGTTGTAACTGTGTGAGGTGCATGGCAGAGCAGTAGGTTAGATACTTCCCACAGCTCTCATCCCAGTGCTGACAGTTGCTTTGTGAACAAAATAAAAGGGATAATTAAGCAATCTCTTTTTTTATTATTTATTCTTTCTAACTCTTTTTAAAGTCATACTGCTTCTGGAAAAATGATCCATTTCCAGTCTGTTTAGCCCGGCATTAACATGTAAATTAATGGTGAATATTTTTAAATGCACATGGATGATTTAGGTTTCACAGTGGTAAGTCACTTTTGAAAATTAGACAGAAGCACATTATAACATTGATACGCAGGCCAGATTTCACTATTCAGCTACTCTGTTACTGTCATACTAACATATATCTTGTAGTGCATGCTTTATTTCAGTTGCTGAAATAACTTTACTGCTGGTGTACCAAAGCTGTCTCCTTGTAAAAAAAATAAAATATATATCCTAAAACTTCACATGTGCATTAAAGCACCCATCTTAATGTGCCATTAAGATCAATATATTAGTTTGAGAAAGGAAAGAGATGGAAAATGATTTGCTTGATGGACATAAGTAGACAAGTGCAAAATCAGCATATATACCAAGACTTAATCACTTTGGTGTCTTGGAAACTGTTACCCAGTGTCTCCTTTGGCAGGAGTACAGCATTGCAAAGCTTTCTAGGGACAGAATCAAGTCACCCTTTTGTGTCAGGAGTTCCCTGTTGATTACTCTTCTGTCACGATTTAACATTATTAAATATTTTAAAACTTGTTTTAAACATTTTGTGCTTGAGGAGGGCAAAAAGCAGCATCCGATTCAGCAATGAGGAAGCATGATCCAATTAAAAAAAAATCACTCCTGACTATTGGAAAGGGCAATCAGTTACTCCTGCACATGCCAACTCACGGCCATTTAACTTATTAAATTCCATTTCTATCACCTTTTTTCATGCTGCTCAATTATATCACCTCATACATTCTGTTTATCATCATTATGTTGTACTTCCTCTACCTACATTGTCGCTACTAGTTATTGCCTATCTGATATGTGCCCAACTTAATTTATAACCTTTTGTAGATAACTTGAAAGCCATATAATCTGGGTAGATATTGTGCTCCTTACTTGTATTTTCAATGAGATCTTCTGCTGACCACCCAGGCATAAGATCATGATATCCTTACCAAAGCTAGCGAGGAAACTTGACTGTTCCACTAGAAGAAAAACTTGCTGCTTTTTTTTTTTCAAGAACCACAAAAAGCTCTACTTGTGATGTGTTCAAGCTTTACTGGAGTCTCCTAGCAGGAAACAGTTACTCAAAGGCAGTGTAGCCAGTCTCTAGCACCAGTACTTAAATGGTCTACTGGAGATGCAATAATCATGTAACTGGGAAAGAGGGTTTGAGCAAAAGACCTTAAGCCAGACCGTCCTGGTGTCAGTGCAATGTCTTCAATGTCTTTCAGTCAGTGAAACAATAGTAGGTAACTGGCTGAATATATTATTTTTTTTAATTAAAATGAAAAAAGACCAGAATTTTCATGCATGAATGCCGAGAGATGACTACCTTTGCCATGTATTAAAGTAACTAACTATAGCAACTAATTATTCAGAATGATGCTGCTGTTGAAGTCCATGATTTCTCTGAGTTCATGTGAAAATTGGGCACCTTCAGACAAGGTGAATGAAAAATTTAGACGTTTTTACATTTTGGTCTGTCTCAGTACAATTAGACCTCATTTGCCCTGAAATGCTCTTCTCTATTAAAATTTACAATGCTTTCTCAGTCCCAGCAATGTTCTCTACCCCATATTCATTGCAGTGTTTTTTTCATTACCACAGTCTTTTTCCATCCTTATCCCAAACGCTCTGGCATTAATCAGATTGTTTCTTTGAACTTTGTAGTATGTAGGAAAGTATCCCGTCTTTACTTGCAATGTCCTGATAGATCTGAGCCATCATTCTGTGTATATATGATACCGCATTCACCACATACAGCAATGAAGATGAGAAGTAAAAAAGCCCCCGAGGGCTCTATGAGAGAAGTAGAACAAGAGGAAAGTTTTGCCCATTTTAGAGATGTTGGATTGGGAAAGTCATCCAGCTGGGTTTGTTGTTTATTTGCTGTATTGTTGCAAGGAAATTGCAGGGGTCATAGGACTGGATTTTTTTCTGTTTAGGTTTTGTCTGGGTGGGACACTGCCTAAGTACGTTGTGCATACTAAATGACAGTCAGTTTTTGGGGAGAAGTTAGAGAAAAAGGCTTTCAAGTGCTTACAGTGTTCAGGCTATAGTCCGCATTTTCCAATGAAGGTTGTTCTTAACTCTAAGATTGGAGACTGCCCATAGTATTATTTTTACCCCCTTTTTTTAAAGAAATATGATTTAATCTAATAACTTAAAACCATAGAGGAGTTCTGTCTGTATGATTTCATAATTCAGGGATCATAGAATAGAATCATAAAATCGTCTGGGTTGGAAGGGACCTTTGAGATCATTGAGTCCAACCATGAACCTAACACTGACAAAAACAATCTCTAAACCATGTCGCACAGTACTACATCTACCCATCTTTTAAATACCTCCATGGATGATGATTCCACCACTTCCCTGGGCAGCCCATCTCAATGCTTGATAACTCTTTCAGGCATTGTAAAAATTTTTCCTAATATCTAATGTAAACTTCCCCTGGCACAACTTGAAGCCATTTCCTCTTATCCTAGTGCTTGTTACTTGGGAGAAGAGACTGGCATCTACCTCTCTACAACCTTCTTTTGGGTAGCTCTGAGACAGAATCCCCCTCCGCCCGCTAAAAAAGAAAACTGTGAGGGGACTTTTACAGCAAAATAAGGAGTAACTTTCAGAGTTTAAGATGGTAGAGAAATGTCAGACTCACCACGGTAGTCCTCCTAAGGTGGATTCCATCCCCAGCACCTGACTGTCTGGCTTGTGATTGCCCTCCTGCTTGAGCTCACGATGCCTTTTCCAGCCACTAAGACAACACAGCTCAATCCATTACAATGATTCCATTTTGCATATTCCATTGAAATAAACACACACGATGCAGTTATTTGGCTTGCGTTTGTGGCTTACTTTTTTTTTAGTGCACAATTGAAATTTTCAGCTGTAATTTCTCATTGTTTTCTGCACAGCCCAAGAAAATTAACACCACTTTATATATTTGAGGTAATAATGTAATTGAGGTAATAAGCAGAGAATTCAAGAAATCCAAAATGATGTCTCATTTAAGAACCATGTGTTTTTGGAATACTGCAAAGAAATGTGAGCCACTGCCTGTTTCTATATGTTGAATAGTACATATTAAGTCTTAAGTTTTAAGGAAATACTGACAATCAGGAAGACAATTTTTTTTTTCAAAATGTGTATGCTTCTGACAAAGTATAGTTGGCAGTCATCTCTTTTGCACATGGTTTGTGTTTATACACTCACTGGTGGAGCTAGAGGCTTAAGTTTACCCTCCTGTTGCATGTGAGTTATTGTATAAACAGCATACCAGTGAAGAATTCTGGTTTACCTTCAATGTGAGGAGATAGGAGAAGTGGCCTGATCGAAGCTTCCAAAGTGTGAAAGTTTTGTGTGTAGATACGAAAGAGTAGAGTAAGCTGGAAGAGACAACATACTTGGCAGTTTACTGCCACCAAACCTATGTGATAAAGATCATTGATAGCAGAGGGAATTACTGCAAATATATTCGGGCAAAATTCAGCTTCCAAATCTTAATTTTGCCTTAAACTTTGTTGTTGTTGCGTTTAATAACATCAGCTTTTGCCAAGTCCAGTTCCTTTCTTTTCTCTTGGGCTCTAAAAGCTCTAAGAAACGTGCTCTCAGGCAGATTTCTTACGTTCTCCTTCATTCTTGAACAAGACTTCTCAACCATCTGTACCATCTCTCCAGCACATACAGCACCGTGTGAGGACAAGTTGCACCACCTTTCCCATGTCATTGCCTCACTGTTTTTAATCTCAAGTGGCCAATTTGTTTTGCTTTCATTACAAATGGGAAGGGAGTGGAGAAAAAAAGGAGAGAACAGTCTGAACCAAATGTCCTCATTAAGCTTATTTCTTCATAGTTAACTTAAAACTCTACACGTGCTTTCAAGTCCTTTATTTACTTAGGTCACTGCTGCTCCAGGGAGTAATTTGATTCCCATAGCATCTCCCATAGGTAAAGATCATTCCCATGAGTAGGGCTTACGAAATAAGGACCTAAAGCATGTTTTCTTGAGTGGTACAACCTGCAGAATGATGTAATTTAAGGCAGAAGAGGTTAACTCGGTGTAGCAAAAAGGGGTTTGTCTTATTAAAGAAGATTACTCACAGAGGCACAGACTTCTTGTAATAAAGATTTCTCTCATATTTAAAGAATGCCAATGAAAACAGGGAACTATTTATTATTTGATCTTGGCTATGTAGCTCTTTTAAAAATAGCAGTAACTACGAATGTACCAAATAACTGTGTCAGCCTTTATCCTACCAATTACTGTGCCTGCTCGCATGATTATTCAACATGTCTTCACAACAGAAGGAAAAAAAAAAACCCAGTACCATAACGTGGGACCACATCAGGATGTAGACAGTCCCTTCCAAATGAAGAAAATAAAACCCATGCTGACATCAAAGAGCAGACATGGAAATAGTAAAAAAAATCCTAGCTTGGCTTAGTAAGAGGTTTTTCAGAAGGACTGTGGATGGATCAGACTTTTTTCTGAGCAGTCTTTTTTTCATTCTTCAAGTCATGCCCAGAGTTCTCATAGAGAATGGGCACAGAGCACAGCTCTCAGAGAGAGTCCATGCCATCAAGATGCTTGTCCTAAAGCATCTGAAAATCTAAGAATGCCATCTGCTGTCTCCTGAGAACAGTTTGCATTGTTGTTTAGATATGCTTTTGTCTGGACCATAAAGGAGCAGGAGTATACATACAGATTGTAGCTAACTGGTATCAGCAGGAACCTGATAACAGGTTCCCAGTTGCTCACTTGTAATTGCTGGCTGCTGCTGTCTCCATGATGGGTGAGGGAAGATACTACTGTTCCAGATCCAAATACTAAGGATATGATCTACTCTGTTTTCTTCTTATGTTTTCTCCCAGATGACATTTACTGCATCTGATGTCATCCCAAGCTAACATCAAATGTCATTTCATACTTTGACTCCAACTGGCTAAATTTTTCATTGCTTATTCATTTAAGAACTTGTAAGGAATGATTTGAAGTCCTTTGTTCATTTTCTCTAAAATGAATGTACATCTGTTCCTTTGTTACTGAACTGTTAGGACTTTTTAACATGCCTGAACCTTTCTAATCCTGTCTTGAAGAGGTGATTAACACACTCTGGGTAGCATTTGTCTCAGACGTGGGACATAAGAGTTCACAGAAGAGTGTTTTGCTCAGGACACAAGGCGATACATGGATGCTCCGTGGCTCTGGCATCTTTTCAGTTAATTCTGTTTGTCCCGGCCCTCTAAAAGCATTGTTACATGCCTGTGGTCATTGTGATTTTCACAAAGCATTATCACAATATCAGTGAAGCACAGAGCAGTGGACCAGTTAGATAGTTCTCCCAGTCGCTGAATACATTTTAAGTTTCCAAATAATTATTTTTTTTCAGTAGTGATCTAAATTTGTAATAATATTGCATGTCGTACAAGTGCTATAGGAGGAAAAAAAATAAGGCACACTGAACTAGAAGTGGCAAATGTGAGGAAATATTATTTTAAAAATTCCATGGCTACATAAATCTATTGGAGACCTTTCCTCTTTTCTTTAGTCAAGCTTCTCCAAAATCAGATGCTGCCTTCTGAGTTATGTCTGCTTGATATTATTGTGCTAGTTCAGAACACAGGAATACTGGCTGGTATGAACAACTAATAAACTTTTCTATGCTTAAGATGTTCACTGATGGAACAAACAATTTATTGTTCTGATCATGAGGAAGTACAGACCAAAGGCAAACTAGAGTCCACCTAACCTGCCCAGTGTCTTAACATGTTATCAAAGTTTCTTTCTGCCAGGGAAAAGGGAAGGAGATCAGACATCTTTCTTAATCTCCCTTTTTCCCAGAAGCAAATCCAATTCCTGTTTAACACATGTAACAATAACCTATCCCATATGTGTTTTGCCCTTTGTTGCAGCTATTTTTTTCTGAGTTGTCTGAATAGCTATGCCTCTTATTTTTTTCAGTTTTAGATTATCTTCTCCTGGTTTGCCCTGCCACATCAATCACGATTCAGAAAACATCTGCTAGCCCTCTGCAAAGAATCTTTTTTTCAACTTCATTAATGCTAAAGCTGCTCAACATTTTTACATCAGAAGCATTTTTGACAGAAAGTAGCTCATGGAATAAAAGAAATAGAAGAAATGATAAAAAAGTCTATTTTTGTCACTTTTTTCATAAGGCTTACTAAATTTTGTTTTCTTTAGGAGTGGAAAGATCTATAGAAATCCAATTTCATTATCAGATTACAAAACCTCCTCTCTAAATTTTCTTAAAGCATCTCATCTTTCAATCAGATACCATTCTTGCAGAGGGCTCTCCTTTTTGAAGGCAGTAGTACACACCTGGTGTGAGAACTGGGACATATCAAGTGCTATATGTCTTAGAAGTATAATCTGTTGGTTTGTTTTCTTTTGCATTACTGTTAACACATTAAACTAGCAGCCTGGCTGACATTTCTGTCTTGTTTCAACGATTGGCATTTTCTCATAGTTTGTTGCTGTACATTGGTTTTTAATATGTATTGGGAGTTACAAAAAGATAAAGTTGCTTTTAATTAGGTTTGATGTCTTGGTCAGAAATAAAACTAATATATCTATGTATCCATACACACAAGCTTTACAAAGGCCTTTTTTAAGTCTAATAGTTCTGTTGTTTAGTATAAACAACGCTCAATGAAAGAATTTAGGATTGAATCTCACCCTTGCTCCCACAATATAGGTGAAAATTTAAACTCAAGCTTTAGTCCATCATTTGCTTTTCGTATTCCAGTGTTGAGATCAATATTTCACTTAAAATCCTTACTCTGGAGGGGGCCAAATTGCACTTGGATTCATATATGTAGATTTCTGTATCATAAAGAATTTAATTTAGCTCTTCAGTCTGTAGCAGGAGAGTCTTACAATTTCCACTTGATGGCTTATTATATGCAAATAGGAATTCAAAATAAATACATGTTTAGTTCCAATGCATTCCAGGAATACATATGCAGTCTGTACAAAAATCTTTTTAATTGTGCAAGTCATAAAAAAAAAGCTACAAAGAAAGTAAATATCAATAAAGAATCATTCCTTTAATCTGACAAATACGTCTTTGTGAAAACTGAAACCATTAATTTTTCTGTCCAAACATACTGGAGCTACCTAGTGAGCTAAAGAAGGTTTTGCTTATTATATCAGAAGGCATTTTTCCCCTAATGCTATTTTATTATCTGGTGCCTGTAAGCAGAGTTTTAAGTCTAATCAGATTTATGAAAATAAAAAGCAACAGTTTTCTTAGCGCGGAAAAGAATAAAAGCCGGAGTTTTAGGTATTCTGAGTTGGGACAGATTAACCACTGAAGATGAGTCCCTAAATCCAAACTCTTTTCTTAAAACTAAGAGCCAAGGTTGTTCAGATTTGTCTGGCCATGCCTTTTCAAAGATTTTGGCGTTATACCGCGTGTTTTCATTAACAGCATTTTTAATTGCTTAAAGAGAGAAAACAAATCCCACATCTGTATCAAGACAGTAACACAGCAGTGATAACACAACATGTGGATGACATAAATTCTTTTGTTACCTGAGCAGATAACTTTCTATTTTTAGGTTCTCAAAATACTCCTGAAAACCCTACGTGATGGCGATTTTGAAAATGTCATGCTATGTGTCTCCAAAGCTTAGTCCCAACTATGGCTATTAAGCATTATCCAAAGTTAAGAGGTAGATTGGGTTGTTTTCTCCTGGGCTATATAGCCTGTGTTTGTCATATACAGTGCTGCACTTCTACGTAAATAGCCATCTAAATAAAAAGTTCTAGGGTTTATCCAGTATTTTGTTGCACTTTTCCTATCATGAGAATGTAAAACAGTATAGCTCATGGTATGCCATGATAGGCTTGGAGTGTTTAACCCATAAGAAGATCAATTTTTGATCAGAAAAGGATTATTTATCAATGAACAAAAGGGGTTAATGCCCACTTACTTGAGAGCTATGACAATACAGTTAAAAATAACGCTGTTCATGACCCTGAGATTTTGACAACTTTACAAAGGTATTTGGAACCCAGCAGTCAGTAGTCCTCCACTTAAATGCTGGTCCACTTACAATTGAGACCCAGCTGCTGTAAGTCCATTTCTGATACCGTGTTGCTTTAGCTCTTACAGGTGACCATGGTTCCTTGTTTTAAATACTGCATCCATAGGACACAGTAGCATGTGTAGTCAATCCTTAGAGCTGTGTAAAAACAGCATTTGACATTCTCAAACAAAGCTCTTTCGTCGTTACCTCAGTTCAGAGGTTACTTAACTATTAGTTTGGGGTTTTTTATGTTCACTTGACCAGACTAAAGACAGTACAGCGTTTTGACACATTCCTTATACAAGTTTTCTGATGGAATCCAGTGGGATTCGCTCCTGTACTGGAGCTTGAAAACTGTTCTCTGTCACAGCTGTAGTTGAGCAAGACGACATTTTAAAAAGTGGAAGTGTGATGGATCATTTCACTGAGAACGGGTGCAGTCTGTTGGCCAGACTACCTTTCATTTTGCATAGCTCTGAAGGTAGAGGAGCAAATAATTCTTCCTATTTGTGATCCTTCACGGTGATTATATATAAATAAAATCTTTACCAAGACCAGTTTTCTCAGAGTCCATCTTCATCCTCTCAGCAGAAAATCAAAGCTATTTCCTGGGAGAGGGTAACAGCTGATCCTTGCTGCCCTAGGAACCACCAGGGCTCCTGTATGCCCTTTACCTGCTTTAGTTTAAGCCTATGGCCATGTATACTTGACCTCATTCTCCCCCCATCAGCATAAGATGACTTTACAGTGCGCTGTGGTTCTTGTTCAAAACAGAATCAAAGTTAACTTTCCAAACTTCATTTGTTTTTTTGCTCAAAATGGTCTTTTTTTTTCTGTAATGTGCAGTTTTCAGTAGGCAGTTAGTTGTCACTTTTCTGTTTGTGCTCCTTGTCTGTACACAGGTAGCTGCACGGGAGAGGTGCTACACCTTTGGGTTTTTTACATTAAAAGCCTGTAGCTCTTACCTGGACCTCGTCCTCAGCTGAGTTAACATCAAATGGCTGCAGAATAAAGTTGAGCTTGTAGGAGCTACCTAATGTGTTGGGACTGGAAAGATGAGCAAGGTCTTCTAATTGGCAAGCAACTTCATAAGAAAGTGAACATTTATGTACTTTGAACAAAAAGGTATTAAAAAAGCCTCCCCACTAGAGGGGAGAGGGATGCGTCTGTCAGTGGTAGTAGAGGTTTCTTCCAGCAGAGAGGCAAAGAGCCTAAGGCAGTGCATACATTTATCCAACCATCCTTTTCAGGCATCTTCTCAGGGCAAGCTGTGTTTGGCTGTCTAAATTAGGTCAATCTGACAAGCAGAGGATACCGAAGGTGAATTGCTTCCCAAGAGGAAAGGATTCAGAAGTAAGAGCTGGGGTTTGTTGTGGCTTTTGTTTTTGTTCGGCTGTTCCTTGCTCAGCTCAAATGGTGAGGCAAGGGCAGTATTGCAAGGCTTGACACATACAAAACCACTGTGTTTGCATACACATTGTGTGAATCTTCTTGTATGTGTGTATTTCAGTTTGAAAAGTCAATGAAAACGTGGTTTGAAAATAGAGAAATGAGAACATTGGGAGCAGGTGCCAAAACTTTCTTTTTCTAATCATTCCAGTACATGGTTTTGAATTATATATTCTTGTATATTTGAATAGCATTACCTGTTCCAAAATAGTCACTGTTCAGCTTGAAAAGCGTCTTTCCTAGTTTTTCTTTCTTTTCATGTCAGCTAGTTTTCTGTCCTGTGTCGTGTCTTTCCCTCCTATTCCAAGACCCTCTCTATTATTCTTGAAATAGAAATGACATCTGCAGCCCCAAGAATGCTGCGCTACACCTACAGAATTTGCTTTATCTAGCAATCTGCCACTAATATTCTGAGATTCCAGCAAGACAGCAAAGCACTACCTCCCTGAACTGTTACTGTTCAGCTGTCCTTAACTGAACTGTGCCATGTGAGTTCCCTTTGCAACACTGGTGAAGAAAGTCCTAAATGTTTTCCCTCACAGATCATTGCAGATGTACTTATCTAAGATATCTTATCTTGATTGCGGACCATTTTGTGATAAAAATGTCTGTTGTTTTCCAGGCTTCCTTTAAAATTGGTATAAAACCTTTCATATTTATGAATAATTAATGTTTTTCAATTTTCTTAGACAATGCCTATGTTTATTAAATGATAAACATCCACTTGGGGGAATGTTACTGGTTATATTGCTTGTGCTTTGGAAACAGAGATAAGTGTAGCGGCGGTCTCTTAGTGTATCGTCAGAAATAACTGTGATTTGTGGGTAGGCCTAACCCGTGGCTGGGGATGGTGCATAAACTCTTCCACTTAAGAGTGGTTCCCAGAAGTGATCTGACTCAGGCACTGTGCTGAGTCACAAATCCTCCCCTGCTTCCTCCTTGCTTGCAGAAAGTAGTAGTTTTCTTCTGAACTGTATTAGCAGAAAAATAATTACCTCCCACACCCTTGGCACTGGTTTAAGTACAAAAATCTGTGTGTGTGTGTATGTATCAGGAGGCGGGGGAGGTATGGATGGAGTTGAAAGTCCTCTCCTTTCCCTTTTATTCCTGCTTGTTCCCAGAAGGACGTTTGTATGAGGCTCTGCCTGCTCATACTCCTGGTTCAGGCAGCGCCATGGTGTAGGCAAAAAGTAGCCCTGAAAAACCAGTGGAATAGACGACTCAGGATATGCTTTCTCTGAAGATCTGGACTACTAATATGATTAGAACAGGAAGCCACCCTGTCCAGCAAACCAAGTTTGATCCAAAATTGAAGACCCGTGAAAATGTGAGATAGAGCTGTGCTTGGAAAAGCCCAAATGTTTTTAAACCAACCTACCATTAGTTTCCTTGGATACGTTCCACAGTGCAACAATGCCAAGTGCATTTTAGCAGCCGGGTCCGGTGTTTTTTTGTGCCATCTTGCCGAGTATTGGTTGAAATCCAAAAAAGCTTGTAAGTACACAATGGGGTATGTAGGTAATCCCATTGCTTTGGGTACGGCCACTTACGTGCTTAGAGATAAGCACTTTCTTCAATAACTGCCTGAATTGATGAGACAGCACCCAGCCCCTCTCATGATTCCTGAGATGAAAATACAGCATCATATCATAGCTGTAAAACACCTGCAGCATCTCTAACAGAGTATTTCCCATAGCTTTGGGAAAGATCAATGTTGCTTGGTGTAAGCTCTTTTCCTTCTCTCTTTCCCCTTCCCTCTACTCCCTGCTTGTGCCCTAAACCTTTGGCTTGACACAGTCCTCTAGAGGCTGAAAAGGGCTTGACCTGGTATAAAAAGCAATGTCGTTCACATGCAATAAATATTTAAAACGTTTTATCAGTGTAAATAAATGCTAAATTCTGCGAGCCCAGGGAATGGCATTAATGTGTTTTGCTTACTGAAACATTTATGAAGTCAATCTCAGCCAACAGAATGCAGGCAAGAGGTGGGGTTTTTTTAAGGTAAACTGAAGTGCTTTTAAAATAAATACTAAGAGGTGTTTAAGAACTTCAATTATTAACAGAAGAAAAACATGGGCTGAAAAACTGCAAACAATCCCTTTTGTGGCACTTTCCCTAACCTCTGTGCAGTTATCTCTTTGTCCAGCCTGGAGTGAGTTCCTCAAGGCAGATGCTGTGCCTTCACAGATGTCTGGAGAGTGTCTAGCACATGGAGAGAGCTTCCATGAATGAATGCCAAATATTTGAAAACCATTCATTTTTCTATTTACTTGCCAGGACATAAGTTCAGGACTCTGTGTTTATAGCTGGCCAACGATGGCATTGCCAGCCCCTGTAAAGCATTGTAAAAACATAGCTTTTCACTCTGCAATGGGAAGGCAGTTATTGGCATCATCTACTTGAAATCCAGAGGCCAAGTTTTCAGTCTGATCAGGTCACCAGGCATTCTGATTTAATTATGATTATAAGCTGCACAGCTTATTGCTAGGAGTGCAAGCCTTACCTTCACAAGGGAGAAAATGCCAAAGATGGGCAATTAGAGCATCAGGCGAGTGGGAACTGTATTGCCCCTGTATTGTGACTACCCTTGCTGGGCAGTATCTTTGTGGCAGTCTACAAAGATTAAGAGCATGCATGAAGTGGGACAGAAAAGTCACTTTTTTTTGTAACTTCGACTCTCTTTTCTTCCTCTGCACAGGGGAGAGAGCATGTAAAATTGTGTAGAAATTCTCACCAATGGTTAGAAGAAGCTTTGTGTCTGTATGTAAGGGGATGATTCACCTTGATTAACCCTGATCAGAAATGTATCTCATCATCCACAGACAACGATTTGCACCTCTCAGATTTCAGAGCACAGATTTGATGTGTTTTGAAGCATGTGGGTTTTTATTAAAAAGGTGTCTCATAGCTCTTCCCAATCCCTTAATCTTTTTTATCTGCTCTCCCTGTTCTCCCCTCATGCTACTACACCAACTTTTCTGTTCCTCATGCCATTCCTTGCAACTGCTATTCACGTTGCAAGTGGCTGCCTGAACTGAGAATAAAGTAATTTACTGGCAGCATCTATATTGCAGCAACAAGCTTGACGACCATGCGAGGAGATTGGTGATGTGCACATATCCCTTGCCCTTCTACGAGCAGCTTTCATTACATCTTCTGAGAAGACATCTCTAAAGTTGCTGCGTAGTTAGTGGTTTTAAACTTTTAGAAAGTCCCTGAGTAATTTAATGGTAACGTATGTAAGCTTGCTAATTAGTGGAATCATCTGGATTTAAAAGCAGGCTGCCCTAGCAGGGTACTGCGCAGCACACGCATCGGTTCATGCTAACAGGATTCAGTAGCTCATCTTTTCTTCAAAGTTGTTTTTTCTCTAATTGAGCCAGCTGAAGCTCCTGTAAATCTTCTGGTGGTACTTGTTCACCTTGATTATCTAAACTCTTTGTCATCTCACGTTTATGGCGCAGGCCTTTGATTTCACAAGCACTGCTTTGTTAACACAAAGGGCATTGGTTTGTTCAGATATTATCTTCTCTGGACATCTGTAATACACTGAAGCACTTTCATGGTGTGGGTGATAATGAAGCTACATTTAAAAAGAGAGAGGGTTTTGTTCACCATTGTGTCTGTCCTCAGTAGCCTCTCAAGAGCACTGGGCATATCCCATGATGAATTTTATATTCATTAATAATAAAAATTAAGGGAAAATTACATAAGACCTGGTAGTAGATCACTTGACTTTGTAATCTTGGCTATGTTTTGGATTAACATGGCTCCCAAAATCACTAAAAATGGAGGCCTTTATTTGCTTTAGTGTAGATTTATTTGAAGCTAGAAATATTTCAATCTGCAAAGTCTCTAGTTTTTTTTCAGGTTCATAGCCATCTGTAGGGTTTTAACTTCCTTGTATTTTTCTACGTTGTTTGGGAGAAGGTGGGACATTGTTTTAATTTTCTGGTGAATGTTACATTCTTGACTGCTGTAAAGTATTGGAGTGGTGTTGATGTGGGCTGCAATATATTTCCTGTATATATTTAGAATTAGTAGACTGAATGAGGCGAGCATCTAGGGAAAAGGTTGACGGGCTCACGTAATCACAGCAATATTTTTTCCCCAGAGACATTTCTTATCCAGAGTAAGTACCTAGAGGTAACCGAGTGAGCAGAGCATCACACTCTTCTATAGGATGAGTTTTGATCCTGTCAGTATTGTACTTCATGTAAGGATCTCTTTGTTAAAGCCAGGACATTTCATGCTGAATATCGCTCCCTTTGGATAGTAACATGAACCATTAACAGAACCATTAACTGACTGCAGAGTGAAAAAGCGTTCTGACTAAAGGGATGCTAGTACCCAGCTTTAGATTAGTCGCAGGCAGTGAGTGATCTTGCTGACCTGGCAGCTGATGCCACCTTTGATTTCTTCTGCTGAGTTCCATCGTGGCTGGGGAGCAAACGCAAAGCCTTAGCTGCGAATTGACAAGTGGATTAGCTACGAGTGAAAACGCCTGTCGAGAGATGTGTCATCCTTATTAGAAAGTATTTAAATTAGTAAAAAAAAAAAAAAAAGAGTAATAAAAATGAAATCTAAGATCTTAGATGATAGATTTTAAAAGTTAATAGTTATCACAAACTCTCTTGGCAGATGTATAGCAGACATTTACAACTTGTGAATCACATTTTTCAAAAATCATCGCTAATATCAACTTCTCTGAGGAGATGACAGCATTTACAGGAGACACTAATGGCTTCTGGCTCTCAGTCATTGCAAAATCATGAGCTCGTAATTGTTCTGATCTGGCTATTTGTAGACTATAGAGCTCTGGAGGTCTCTCAATACTTCCAAAATTAATAACTTGCCAGTGACAGTGGTTGCCTTCACTGCTACCAGTGATAATAACTTTAAGACTCTTGTAAATGCAAATCCTTACTGAAGGCTTATAAGGCTGTCTTTATTATTCTGGTTTTAGAAAGGAGAAGGAGGAGACAGAGAGATGCCCATGAATCTGCAGCTTCAGAGGGTTCCATCTGAGGGTACAGCTGTTTATCTTACAAGTCACCTTCCCATTCTGGAAATGTTTGGCTTGTTCATGATTAGGAGTTAGACCAGTCTTATGTCTTAACAACAGCCATGTAATAATATTTTGTTCATACCACTTTCTGGGGACCTCAGAAACCTCTGTTATAGAGTGATCCCTACATCTCAGGGCAAAACCAGCAGCACTGCTGGTTCTGACTCTCCCTCTGTTCAGATGGAAGTACGGTCAGGTGGATCTGGAGTGCAGGGACATCCTAGGAGGGCTGGGAGCTGTCAGTCAGTATGGGTTCAGTGGTCCTTCAGCCTCTGCCTGAGACTGGCTTGACCTCTGGAAGGACCCAGAATTGTAGTAGTAACATGACTTCAGTTTGCAATCTCTCCCCGTGCTGTGGGGTGAAGCTCTGTGGTACCCCAGCATTTGCTCTCTTGCATGACTCTTCTTGTCCTGCCTCAGTTCTGGTTTTCCTTGTTTTTCCTATGTTTTAACTCTCTTGAATACTTTCTGGGGATCAGCTTAGGCCTGATTTTCAAGAACAGGCAAAATAGCTAATGCGTTCTTTCTCCAGGGTGGTGGTATTTCAATGATAGGTAAGGTAGTACATGTTTTACTTTAGTCTGTGATCGGGCTGCGACGGTAAATTTGTGAAATGTTGGGGATCTTCTGAAGGGAGGTGATCTGTAAATGTACAGCTTTACATCATCAAGATAATAAGTTCAGGTTAGGGGGAACGAAATAAAAATGACATATTATTGTGCAATTTATAGCCTCTCTAAATTTTGTTCTCTTGCTGATAAGTGCTTCCTTCTGTTCTCTCTGCAGGTCTCCAGGTGGTTTTAAATTCAATTATCAAGGCCATGGTCCCTTTGTTGCATATTGCCCTGCTGGTGCTGTTTGTCATTATTATCTATGCCATCATTGGACTGGAGTTATTCATGGGGAAGATGCATAAGACCTGCTACCATGTGCAAGGGGGACTGATAGGTAAGGGGAACACTATATCATACATACAAAGGTTTTCTGAGGGAGGATTTCCCCTTATACAGTGGAGCATTTGTGCTGGCACAGGAGTTGACTGGCTGTTGCTCCCTGCTGTGTACCTGTTTGGAGTCTCACAGTGGTAGTTCCTTTGTTCTGCTTCTTGGATATGAATCACTTTTGATATAGAGAGACTGTCTCTAGCAGTGAGACTTGCTCATCTTGGGCACACAGTTGCTGTCCTGTCTGTAAAAGCTACAACGAAACTGTCAATTACTGCTGAACACAATAGTGGACTTTTTAATGTGGACCCTTGGCTCTACAAGCCAGACTGAGTTCTTTAACAAATCTCCCAGAGGCTCAAGCAACACTGAAATAGTGATTATTTCACCACTAGCAGACTGAGCTGCAAATGAGATGGCATCACAGAATTGAAGAACTCTTATATTTTATTATTAATCTTTTATTATTAATCTCGTACACAAATACATCTTCATTTTAAACTGATATCATTGTAAAGGAATATCTAATTGAGGTTCAGTACCCTTTTTTGTTTTCTAATCACAGGCTATAATTTCGGTTAGAAGTGCAGCTAATAAGAAAGCAAAATTATACTAATGGAAAGAAACTTTTTGCAACAAATCCTTCAGGAAAGAATTTTCAAATTATTTACAGAACGAAATATTCACATTTCAAAATATTGTCACTCATCTAACCATCTCCTCTTTTTCATTTGATTTATTCAAATTGAACAGCAGTGATTCCCCCTGTGGTGGGAGCTGCCAATGCCTAGGACCCAGTTCAGCTCGTAAACGAGAAAATATTGTAAAGCAGGAAATTGCTTCAGAAGTTTTATATTTTCTGCCTTTATGACGTTGTTAGTTTTCATTTTCTGGAAACAATGCTAGAACTATAATGAATTATCAGTCTGGTTTACAACTTCAAAGTGGTTTTTTTTCGCCATACTCTGTAATTATTACACATTATAGCATCTAATTCTAATATTGCTATTTCTGGTATGCTTTAATGATCAGAACGTGATCAGAACTTCTGGAAAATTCAGGTTTTGCCAAGATAAGAAAGAAACAAGATACATAATTACTTGCTACCCTCCCCCCCGCCCCCTGCATTTTGTTATAAATGTAGCAATAGGCACTGAAATCTATATATTTAAAAAATCCTGTTGCAGGAATTTTTGTTCTTATGAAAGTGTTTTCTGTAGCATTTTGCATATACCAAAGCATCTAGGCAGGCTTGTTGTATGGGTTCTCAGATCTTTGGAACCACCTATGCGGAATAAGAGGTGGATAATCAAGCAGTAGAGCTTCTGAGTGCCACCAGGCTATTGATAAAATGCCACACAGCATCTAACCTCCAAAAGAGCAGAGCTCCGGAGACTCTCTGCTGTAATTTAGCAGTTGCCCAGCACCGTATCAACCTATCTCCAGAGCACTGAAGCCTGTCTGCTGCAGGGCTTCAGCCTCCTTCAAGAGAGTGCCACTCGGTGCCGCAGTTCCCTTCCAAGATTAACCCAGGCACCAGGTGACTGCGGTATGAAAACACTGGTCCTAACGTGCAGCCTAAAGAAATGTAACAGACTTGATCTCATGTTCCATCTCATGTTGAAAGACGTTTCAGTTTTGACTGTAGAATTTGACAGCTTGGCCATTATTCCCACAAAAAGAACGGGAAGCGCAACAAAACATCCCTCTGCCCATTAAAATGAATACAGTTTCTCATGTATTCCTAGAGAAAGCTGTCAAATTGACTGCAAAATGTATTTGTTAAAATCAGATATCCTTCGCTCGCTTATCAGCGCGTCAAATGGCGATTAGTTCTCTTCACCTCTGTTTTCTCCCTCCTCTCCTTCAAGATACACCCGCCGAAGATGACCCGTCTCCCTGTGCCCCGCAGTCCGCGCATGGGCGGCAGTGTCAGAACGGCACCGAGTGCAAGGCGGGCTGGGAGGGACCGAAGCACGGCATTACCAACTTTGACAATTTTGCTTTTGCCATGCTGACCGTGTTTCAGTGCATCACGATGGAGGGCTGGACAGACGTGCTGTACTGGGTACGTATCCGAAAATGATAAGCTTGAAAGGCCCGCTCGCCCGCTCCAGCTGTGTTGGAACCTTGGGGCTTTAGCTTTCTTGCTTGTTCTATATAGTGAAGGCATGGTTGCCTGCATGGAGCTTTAATTAACTCAGAATATTAGTGGGTAAAAAGGGGAGCGGGGGGGCACCTGATGCAGTTAAATCAAATGTAAGTGTTGACTTTCCATTGATATTTTAATGTTGAAAGATGGTACGTGACTTATTGAAGATTTGCAATGTACCTTTGGTGAGCAGAATGTCATGTAAAGACCCTCTCTGCAGGAGTGAAATATCTCATACATCTTCAGATAATTGATTTAGAAGGATTTGTGACCTATAACAGTGTGCTCTACCCATGGCATTAATGTTACAAAGGCACTACACTGATCAGCTCGTAGGTTTTATAAGAAAGGCCTCACAAATCCCTTTTTATGCCAGCACTACTCCTGATTATGACTTTTATGGTAATAATACTAGAATAAATTCTCCTAACATATCATTGATATTGGCGTCAATCATGGTTACACATGTAGCTGAAACTTGATATTATCTTTAATCTAAATACAGTCTCATCTTGTCCTTTTCCTAATTCTGGAAGTAGCTTTAGTTTCTACATTGTAATTCCTAAAACGTTGGGAAATTCAGTGGCAATACAATTATACTATAGGAGTTAAAATCAGATTTAGCCTTCATCTGTAAACCAGCTCTTGCCATCAACTTTTTCAGCACTATGTTATGGTCTAGGAATTTAATTCACACACTGCTCAATCATGTCTGTATAAGGCTAACCCGGACTATGACTGAAGACTGGCATGTTATGATACCTGGTTCTCCAACATGGTAGGATTTCCAGTGTGAATAAAACTTGTGCTATAATGCACGATGGAATTTAACTCAAGAAGACCCAAAGCACACAAAAGGATAATCTGGACTGAAGCAGCTTGCGCTGCTAATCAACATCAGCTTCTCTCTTAAACATGAGCCTGAAGCTGCATTCTACCCACCAGTGAGTTAGAGTTTACAAGATTTCCCTTTGAAGATTTAGCTTATCTGCAATAGATATTCTCTATATGGAACAGATAGTAGTTGTCTCTTTATCCTCGTAAATTTAGATTAGAATTGTGACTCTAGCTTCCTTCTAATGCCTGAGATAAAGGGCAGAGATGAAACCACAAGGGGAGTCTGGGTCTCAGAGCATAAAAATTGCCTTTGCTTGAAAGGAGGGTATAGATTAATAAAATAATGAAGAAGAACAGAAGTTATGTCAGAAAAGGAACTGCACAAAACTACTCCACTGCTCAACCATGGCTATATATAATATACCTGTCTTTTTATCACCTTTAGCTCACACTCTTCCAGTCTTTGTATGATTGAGAGGATTTATAGGTAGTTCAGGGGAAACAGAAGAGAGTAAAAGATATCAGAAATAAACATGAAAATAGCTTTGGCAGTGTATACCATTCAGTATTGTGAAACCCATCCAGAAGTTATCATCATTTTCTCCAAAGGCACGTGTTATAAAAGACCCTGCCGATCCCCACACTTTTGGGTCCATGCGTCATTTGCGTGACTGGATGTGAATCATTCAGAACTCAGTTATCTGTTATCTAATAACAGGAGCCAAAAGCATAGACTCACTGCTAAATGATTTTTTTACCATGACTGCTGCAGATGGTCTGATTTTTTTATGGCATCCCTGCAGCAACCTGGATTTTAGCTCTTGGCTTTTGTTTGGTATTCAGCCAGCTTTTTTCACTGTTTTCCTGAGCTGTTCTTTTTTCCTTTAGAGACAGTATGGTGAACCAAAACCTGAAATTAATACAGATTGATGACCATTATTTTTAGCTGCATCTGTATAGTTAGAATTTTAGACTATGTTTTTGATAGAATGCTTGCTTTGGAAATAAAGGAGATATTTGTTATCATCAGTTCCCGGTTATTCCTAGACATGACTACAAAAGCTAGAGTTATCCCTGCAGATAAAATTTCAGAAGTTGAAGGGGAGGAAATTAAGTTTGTGAAGGAAAAAACATATCACCTATGTTGAAAGACCATGAAATACCAAGTTGAACACCTGAGCTGACAGACATACTCAGTTAAGCTGCCATAAACAATCCTAAGAGTACTATTGTCTCATATGATATATGACGGCTATGTTGACGAAGTGGATAGAAGTCAGCACTGATCAGTGTTTGCCATATGGTAGGGAAGGTATCTGAGATGCAATGGGTATTTCCTTCTGCAGAGGGGTCTGTGCTACTCTGAGGGTAGATGTTGATTGAGCGATTAGTACAGGGCCCACTTATGAGAAGCATTGTGACTTTATTATTTATGTGTAGAAACCATCTCTAAACATTCACACATGTGGGCGTTTCAAACCATATCTATTGTGTTTTATACAGTAAGCTTTATAGTCCATGCAAAGGGCATTCCAGCCTAAGCTAGAGAGATCAAAAAGAAGACTACTTCTGGATAGTAAAGAACAGAAAATATGCAACATTTCAATTTCTGAGAGTGAAGGAAGAATTTTAGTAAGTGGGGTGGGATATAAACATAATGTTTCAAACTCCATGTCAGCCACTGTTTCTTTAGTGAAGTCTGACTCTTATATAACTCTTCTCCCTGGCCTTTGCCTTTTCAGCCAAGGAAGAGTAGACTTGTCAGAGACAACACATTGGGGGCTGCATCTCTACAAGAGTACAGAGATAAGAGTCTATTCTCTTCTCAAGTAGATAACACTTTGAAAGATCTTCTGGATCCACAATGAGGTCATAGAAGTTAAAATTTTATTTAGCAGGAAACAATTCTGCACAGTTAATTAAATTAGAAATCCAGACATAAAGATCCCCTCTCTCCAACTACATCCCAAGATAGGCCTGGTTGTCCATTTTATACTAAAAGGAAAGTACAGGTTGAAGAACAGTATAAGAAAATGTTGGCTGCAAATCAGAAAATTTTGCAGCTGAAAACTTCAGGTGATGATTCTCGGAGGTCATTCCTTAAACTTACTCATGTAAGTTAATGGGTTAATATTAAAAGTGCTGAGCAAAGGTTCTTAGCTCCTTTGCAATTCAAGGTCAACACCAAGGTTTGAATCTGAAGTCCTGCTGGGCTCAATAGCAAAATTCCAATTAAATTCAAAAGGTCAGGATCTTACCTTCTAATTTGTAACATCTTGATCATGCTGTTGAAATTTTCCGCGTGCAGTCATGTATGCAACATGAAGACTTACAGATGCCTAATCAAGGCCTTGGTGTCTGTTGTCATAATCTTCCAAGGACATACATGTGGACGTATGGAGTTTTCTTTGCTCCCTCCTTAAATCTGAAAATTAGAGCCTGACCTAAAACTCAGCAGAACAACAGATAAAGCTCTGGACTGAGCCTGGAAATGTTTAGACAATGGAACAATTCCGTTAGTTTGAACTTTTCTATAAATGCTCTTCAGTTATATCTTCCTATTTTCTGAAAAATAGCTTTTGAAAGATACCTAGATCTCCACATTCCTCTCGGTGGGAATGGCGAGATCCTAGCACAATTCAGCATGTTGCCCTGAAAAATATACTAGTAATTTTATGAAACCTACGTCTGTCGTGTGCCACACTTTGCAAGGTTAAACCTGCATGTTTAAAAGTTAGAAAGCTGTATGATTTTCCACGAGCCCTGGACTCCTAATCCACTTAGTAGCTCTTCAAATCTTACCTTGTTTCCTGCTTCCTTCTTCATGCTTTCCCTCATGCCTCCTCCAGCTTGTCACCTCTGTAGTGAAGCCTGTCTCCTCTCTCACAGAGTGCTGTTTCCCAGCCTGTGATCCACATCCTCACAAAAAGATAATCAGAGACAGGAAAGCAATAAACTTTTATTCCCTAGAAGTATTTGACATCAATAAGATCAGTACGCTTTCCAGTCTCCTCTCCCCCTCAGCAGATAAGACTTGTGAGTAGATTGGCCTCTTCTGAAATGTGAAAGAAAAATGTTACAGAAAACAGTTTGACACTGATATAGTGGCAAGATAATTACTTGTAAGGAGCCAAAATTTTAATGTAAAATAACTGTATTGGACAGGATGAAAATCCGTGCAAACAACCTTGTTGAGTCTGCTGAAGAGTTGATCTTTGCTGAAGGGAGTGCTGTTGATGGGAGCGCATCTCCTGTACTGCCTCGCTCTTACGAGGTTTGCTTTGTCCCAGTGTAACTGCCAGGTGGCTTTGTCTCACATGCAACCAGTTCATAGAATCGTTGGGGTAGACAGGCACCTCTTATGATTTGTGACATCATAATTTTTTCCTATGCATTGTAGAAAGATTGAGTTTCTTATTCCCAAAACTATCCTTAATGTGTGATCACCCAGCATTAGCAGCTCGTTCCCTTGTGCAGGCACCAAGGCCCATTTCTGAAGACCCCTCAGTCTTGGGAACTTCCAGCAGCAGATGCAAATCCAAATGTTACAGATTGAGTCATTTGGCATTTTGTAATCATTCTCTGCTGCAGACCATTATTTCTTATTGTCTTGTTGACTAAGGAGGAAAATTAATCCCGGTGCAGTTTGTAACATCCTGTTTAAGTATTTGTAGACATTTGTTGTCTTTCCTTAATCTTTTTCTAATCTGAGCAGATTGAGTTCTTTCAACCATCCCTAATGTGGCTTCTTTTTAATTATTTTTAATCACTTTGTTAGTGTCCTTCAGGGGAAGCTTCACTTCTGAGTTAAATACAATTCGGACAGTGCCCTGTCTCTAGAAAGGCTTTCATCTTTGTGTGAAATCTGCTTTCTGCAGCTGGACCCCTGTGACACTGCATGCAAAACTGCCCGCTGCAGCCTCAGTTTTATGTGCCTGGTCTCTCCACTTCCCTGCATCTAAGCAATCATATACATGAATTAAAACAGAGTGCAGAGCAAGTGCAAACTGCAGCCCTACGTTGCTGCGTTAGGCTATTCGCACTGCTGGGTAGTGGAGAACTTGGCCCTGAGATGTTCTGCATACAGCTTGCCCATTACAGCTTGAATTCTAGGATCAAGTAATTCTATTTGATCTGCTTGATAATTATGAATAATGTGCCACCTTAAGCCTGCCATTGTTTTTGGAGTATTGGCTTTGTCCCATGTCATTTGGACAACACTTTGGAATACTTGGTTGGGTCTTTAAAAATAACATGCAGTGACTCCAGGGACAGTTTACCTCAAGGCTCTAACTGTAAACTAAAGAGTGTGGTATTATTATAGATGGACTAAAGCCAGGTCTGGATGAGATCCAGGGCACTAACCTGTCCCTGGAAGAGATGCCTGAGCTGGCACATAATATGTTGACTCCCTCAAATTTAACTGAACAATCGTTGGTAGGCTCGCCCCTAGGCAAGAAAACATTTTGGTAGTCTAAAACAGTGTAGTAGAGCCACTACTATATAGAGAGAGCCACAATGTAGTGAGATTGAATCAGTGGAAACATTAAGCATCATCACACCCCCAAGGACAGCATAGACTAGCATAGATAGATGCAGTGGGTTAAAGAGGCTGTCCTGGAGGATTCTTCCACCTCTGAATCTGTGAGATCTGACTTTGAAGAGTCACTAAATGAGCTTGAAACTGGAGCTAACAGTCACCCTTAAAATTCCCGTCGTGAAATCAAAATGGAACAAACTGGACAACAAATATAATTTACTTTACTGACAGCATTGCCATATCTTGTGAGCTTTTCTCATCCCCCCACAGCCTGTTGCAGCCAATGAGGAAGTTGTTGTGAGGAATACAGAGATATTGCCACAAAGTGGAAGACATTAAACGCAGAGCCGCAACCCCCAATTTTCGCCAGCTGTGTTTTTCCTTCTAACCCTTTATTCTTGCAGCACTTAGGCTTGATTTAGTAAGGCTTTCCACACAAGAGAATGATCTGATTCTAAGAATATATCTCTCTACGTGTTTCCATGGTGTTTATTCCCCATCCGCCCCCACCCCTCCAAGAAAATGTTGGGCTTTTATTGTTGTGGGGTTGAGGTTTTTTAATCATCTTTTTGGCAGGGTTTTGCATGGATGTGAAAAATTTACAAAGAATAAGCACGCAAGTATGAGCAACCCATCTCTGTGACTGCAGAGGTTATTTCGTCTCCATTTGCTGTAACAGTGGTGGGTAGGGGGAGAGGGCTCGTAGTTCAGAGCACTGAAGGGCCACAGCATTAGCGCACTGAGAAAGTAGTATCCTCACCTAATTTGCATAAAAGTTGACCTAAATCTGTTTTCTTTGTTCTCATGAACAACTGCACACGCAACTGTCACGGTTGCCTGCACTGCTGCCTTGAAAGCCAGTAACAGCAGTGACTTGCTGGTGGCCACCTGCCACAAAAACCTGCTGCTGAACCCTTGTTCAGTGCAGAATAGGCACTTACTGTGTGAAATGAAGTTTTCATGGGCCCTTCAGACCTCAACTTTGGACTTCTCAGCCCTCTTCCTCTATACAGAAAGAAACTCTCCATTAAGAATAAGCTGCTTCTGGTTGGTTGTGGGGAGGTGTTAGTGGAGACCCTCTGCCCAGTGCTCCTGCGTGGGAAGGACCTCTTTAATAGCCCTGTCCTTCTGTTGCCCTTTCTCTATTCTTTCTTCTTTTGTTCTTCCTTAGACTTTTTCCCAATTGCTGCTGTCTAATCACTACAGAGACTTTTCTTGTCTTTAATCTTTTATCCCAGAGCTATACAATTAAGAGCTAAGCTACTGGGATGTTTCTATATGACTTACAATTTTGAGTGCCTCTGTTTGTGGGTGCACTGTTTGGGCCCTACTACCAATTTTTCAAGAACTGATGATTGTTGCCTTCTGAAATTAATCGTCTTCAGAGTTGTTAAGTTCAGATCCATATCCATTAGACAGATTTGCAAATAATAGACTTTGGTTGATTATTGAGACCCTGGGAAAGAAAAAGACTGGGAGTACGCTTAAGGTCAGACCAAAAGTGGTGGCTCTGGAACTGTCTATTTATAAAACTCATGTTTATTTTTAGTTTAGTTTGTTTCAACACCTAGTTTTCAAGACAAAGGACAGTAAAGCTAATCCCTCACCAGTCTTACTGTAATAAGTCTTTTCTTCCTGCAAAGATAATTGGTCCACTAATATTGGTTTTATTCATTGATTTCAGTGGGATTTCTGCTTGAGCAGGACTAGAAGGCTCAGTAGGATGGGTGGTCATATGTTTATAAGCATATAGTTTAGCTGCACCCATGGCCTCCTATAGAACTGTCTCCTTCTACCTCCAGTCCTCTGAAGTGCACCCAAATTGGAGGTCTAAAAACAATATTGGGCACATTTCCTTGTAGGTGCAAAGCGACCAGAAGTAGAAAACAAAGGGTTTAAGACTCAATCAGAGGAATATTTATCACAGAGCATCTACACAGTGGATTTTTGAAGCATGTCTAGCAGAAATCAGTTCTGGACATCATGCTGATCTTGCCTACTTGGTGTTGCTGATAAGACTCACAAGAAAAGGAGAAGGGGCAGTCTTGTCTGTGGATAATGCAGTTACATCTCATTCAAGCTCTTTGATAGTGGTTTCTCCAGTGAACCTCTAATTCTATCTGGGAGGGGCTACTCTGCCTTTGAGGTGAAGGTTTATTAGCTGTATGTTACGAGTTCTAGTATTATACACTTTATTTGAGACTTTTGGGTGTTATTTCACAAATGAAAGCTGGATTCATCATCTAAAATGTAGATTTCTAGGAATATCACAGATTGGGAACTGGATACAAAGGAAACTGGAATATACTGATCAAGTGCAAAAAAAGAATCAACAGTCATGCCTCCACTTAGTAAAGAAGGTAGTGATTATCTGCAGCTTACAGTACTGTGCTTCATTATCTTTATTTTAAAGGACTTAATTGACTATGTAAATCTATGAGCAGTATGTGCTTGTGTATTCCTATGCAAGCAGCAATCAGTGCTGTTCTGATATACTTATTGTAGAATTTGCTATCAGTCTGCACTGAGATAAATAAAGCAGTTATAAAACAGCAATACAGTAAAACTGGCAGAAAATCCTTTCTGGATATTATCAGCTGTGCATATGTAAATACAAAATAGACAGAGACAGGAAGGGAAAGCCCAGAATTCTAAGATGAAATGAAATCTTTAGATTTGGAAACCCACTGTCCTAGGGGGTATTCTCATGCTTGAAATCAGCACTTTATCCTTTTGGAGTGAATTTCCAAAGCCTTTAAGAGATGAAAGGTTTTTAAACAGCTGAGCAGCAGTAAGAGATGGAACTGTTGCAGCAGCTGTAATGAAAGAACTATCAGCCCTGTGGCTAAATAGCCTTTGGGCTCTTGGATAACTTTTTCAAAGATCAACCTTTTCCTTTTAAAGGGAAAAAAGCTATACACACTTACGTAGGAACAAGGCAACTCACGTAAAGCTCCATGACTTTTGTCTCTGGAGGCCTGAATTCAAATCCTGATTAAGTCACACGAGTCCAAATAATTTTTGGAGGTCACTACAAGGCATTTCTGCAAATTGCAAATTCACCAAACAAGCTAACCCACTTGTGTAATGGGTCACATGAGAGGATGGAGAGCCTTAATGGCTGCTGTTACCTGTATAGGGATCTGACATTGGCAGAACACTGCAGGTGGATCAATGACATGAATCTCCTCTAAGTACATCTACTGTTCAGGAACAAAGAAGAATACTGTGATACCAAGGCAAAAATAACGTGACTGTTTATGTTAGCTGTTAACTAGGGGAGAGGTAGGGAAAATGGTCTGTCAGCTGTCTATATCAAAAGCAGAATGGATCAAGAGCAAGGGCTTGGCATACTGGACTCCGGCTGGTTTGTGGAAAGTCCTGAAGACCTGCTCAGTCTGGGCCTCGCATCTTTAAGACCTCGGCCTGGCTCAGTGTATGGCCTGTTCTTTCCCAACTGGTGTGTATTACTCAGCCTCAATGCAGACAGAGAGTGACCCGAGCCACCACTTAAAAAAAAAAAATAAAATAACAAAAAAAAACCAAAACAAAAAAGCCCACAACAAAAACTTCTGAGGAAATAGTTTAGAGGGAATAATTTACATCCTCAAAGTGCTACGGTTCCAGCACACTCTAGAATATGAGTTGCTTTATCACTTGGCAATAAATGAATTTCAATATTTCACTTTTGGGTAACACAGCCCCCAAATTAAATCCAAAATGCACCCATGCAAATATATGGCTGAAATTCCTACACAGAGGGATTTTGATTGCAGTTAATTGTCTATTTGCATTTCTGTATTGGAAATTGCATAGGTGTTTTTGGAAATTAGGTTCCAAAGAATTATTTTTAGGCTACTGTCACTACTACAACAGGAACTCATAGCGAGGAGATACTCTGAAATCAGTGGGTCATTTTGTTCAACCTGTATTTTTTTCTAGAAACACTAGATTGAGCTCATAGCTGCACTGCTTTTAAATATGTTTCGTTCATCTCTCTCCAGTGTTGCCCTCAAGGTCCTCAGTATGCTCTGTATGCTGAAGGATGAGTTCTGATCTTCCACTGATGTTGATTCAGTTCTCTGTCTTCCGTGGAGTTAGTCTAGAATTAACAGTTTGACAAAAATGATCTGAATTGGCTGTGCAAGTGCAGGAATGCAGGACTGCAAAAGCAGTTGTTACGGCACAGAATGCCATGAATCTGCCTTTGTTTTCCATGAAGTGCTATAGGTTTCATGGGAAGCAATCCGTCTAGTTGAAACTGGACGGATGAACTGACATGAACTGGCCAGGGCACTAACTTTGGCAGACTAAATGATGGCAAAAAGTCCTTCTGGGCTTACATTTCTGAAATTGTTTCTCTTCTAGTTTATTTTGTTTCTGCAACATCAGGGCATCTGGACTGCTGGGGACCACACTCATGTCACTTGTATATACTACTTTTCCAAAATTAATTAAAAAAAAACCAACCAAACATTCTTTCCAGGCTAACTATGGACAGAAGTAACCGTGAGCAATCAATTATGATACCAGTAATTCTTTCTTAAGTCTCAGTGGAAGACATGGTCTGATTGATCCAAAATTACATGGACAGTTATTCTACGCTAAACTGAATTGAAATAGATTTAATTATATTTTTTCCTCTTTTACTTATTAAACCTGGAGAAGAAGAGCAAGGTGGCAAAGCAGGAGGGTTATGGGAGCTCAGAATTTGTTTTTGATGTAAGGGATTCTTGTGGTGTAACTAATGTTTCAGTGGGAGTTCAGAATCCCTATCTTGCCAAGCATGCTGCAGAGATATGTAGCCCCCTCCAGTTTTTATCGAAAAACAGAAAAGTCCATAAGAAAGCACAAAGAGCCCAGGTGGGATGGGAGGAAGTGTAAATGGTAGATTCCTGCTTATTTCTCTTTTTCTTCTCCTGGTATGGTTGACTACAGGAATTTCCCAGTGGTACTCGCACTAACAAAATTTAATATGCTGACGTTTGGTCAGCAAAATCCACTTTTGGTTGATTTGCCATGGTAATCTGTGTCCCTTTAGAACATTACTAGTGCTAATAAACGTTCCAACTTTGTGAGAAGAAAACAAGCTAACACTGACGTTTTCTTTAAGTCAAGGGAGACCCTAACTTATTGTTCCTCTATTTTAAAATGAAAAGCATGAACTCAAATGCCAGCGACCTTTGCCATCAGTTGAAGTAGTACAGTAAACTTGTGTGAAGGCCATTTAAAATAACAGATTTAATTAAGACAGTAGTAAATTCACCCAAGTCAATATTGCACCCCTACCTCTCTGGCAAGCCCCAACTACCATGCCGTAGAAGTATGAGATCAGTAAGCATTTTCCACAGAAATAGCTTGCGGTGGAAAAACAGTTCCGCTCAATCATTGTGTGCCACAGATATTTGACCTGCTGACATTTGAATGCAAATTTTAATTCTCTTCCCACTCTCAGACAGAGAGCTTGTATTTCCCATAAGAAGTCAGTCCGGTAAAGAACAGCTGACTGCAAAAAACAATGTGCACCCAAACAGAAAAAAGCTGAAATATGAATCTAGAACTTTACCAAAGAATGAATTGAGCAACCCTGAGGAGAAGGACTTGGGCGTGCTGGTGGACGAGAAGCTCAACTTGAGCTAGCAATATGTGCTGGCAGCCCAGAGAGCCAACCGCATCCTGGGCTGCATCAAAAGAAGTGTGGCCAGCAGGTCATGGGAGGTGATTCTGCCCCTCTACTCCACTCTGGTGAGACCCCACCTGGAGTATTGTGTCTAACTCTGGAGTCCTCAGCACAGGAAGGACATGGACCTGTTAGAACGAGTCCAGAGGAGGGCCACGAAAATGATCAGAGGGCTGGAACACCTCTCCTATGAAGACAGGCTGAGAGAGTTGGGGTTGTTCAGCCTGGAGAAGAGAAGGCTCCAGGGAGACCTTATAGCAGCCTTCCAGTACCTAAAAAGGGGGTCTATGGGAAAGATGGGGAGGGGCTCTTTATCAGGGAGTGGAAGATAGGACGTGGGGTAATGGTTTTAAACTGAAAGAGGGTTGATTTAGATTAGATATTAAGAAGAAATTCTTTCCTGTGAGGGTGGTGAGGCACTGGAACAGGTTGCCCAGAGAAGCTGTAGGTGCCCCATCCCTGGAAGTGTTCAAGGCCAGGCTGGATGGGTCTTTGAGGAACCTGGTCTGGTGGGAGGTGTCCCTGCCCAGGGCAGGGGGGTTGGAACTCGATGATCTTTAAGGTCCCTTCCAATCCAAACCATTCTATGATTCTATGAAAAAGTGTTCTGGATTCCAGTGGTTATACATGGGGGGCTAAAAAACACAGTGGAAGGATTCAGTGTCAACGTACAGTACTAGTAATCCAGGGCTAGGTGGTTGAAAGTTGGGCAGTTTTATATGTTTCTCAGACTTCATACAGTCTTTCGCAGCTGCGAAAGTGTGCATACCCTTGAAAAGGTGGGGCCAGTATTTAATGAGTGATGAAAATATGACTCAGGGCTGTCGTAAAGAAATAAGCTTGGCAAATTCTACTGGTAGCAGTGCACTTCTCACATAGTGTATGCAACAAAAAAGCAAATACAGTTTGTTTCACGTCTTTTATGTGTTCTTCATTAAAGGGAGTTCATGTAACAGCAAAATGCCATTCCGCTGTTAGTCTATAATTTCAGAGAAGCTCTAGCAGCTATTTTACATAGTTTCACTTTGCCATCAAGCAGCTGATGTGGTTATAAGGCACTGTTTCTGGATCTCCACTCTAGACTTGTTCTTGCACGGNCTCCTATGAAGACAGGCTGAGAGAGTTGGGGTTGTTCAGCCTGGAGAAGAGAAGGCTCCAGGGAGACCTTATAGCAGCCTTCCAGTACCTAAAAAGGGGGTCTATGGGAAAGATGGGGAGGGGCTCTTTATCAGGGAGTGGAAGATAGGACGTGGGGTAATGGTTTTAAACTGAAAGAGGGTTGATTTAGATTAGATATTAAGAAGAAATTCTTTCCTGTGAGGGTGGTGAGGCACTGGAACAGGTTGCCCAGAGAAGCTGTAGGTGCCCCATCCCTGGAAGTGTTCAAGGCCAGGCTGGATGGGTCTTTGAGGAACCTGGTCTGGTGGGAGGTGTCCCTGCCCAGGGCAGGGGGGTTGGAACTCGATGATCTTTAAGGTCCCTTCCAATCCAAACCATTCTATGATTCTATGAAAAAGTGTTCTGGATTCCAGTGGTTATACATGGGGGGCTAAAAAACACAGTGGAAGGATTCAGTGTCAACGTACAGTACTAGTAATCCAGGGCTAGGTGGTTGAAAGTTGGGCAGTTTTATATGTTTCTCAGACTTCATACAGTCTTTCACAGCTGTGAAAGTGTGCATACCCTTGAAAAGGTGGGGCCAGTATTTATTGAGTGATGAAAATACGACTCAGGGCTGTCGTAAAGAAATAAGCTTGGCAAATTCTACTGGTAGCAGTGAACTTCTCACATAGTGTATGCAACAAAAAAGCAAATACAGTTTGTTTCACGTCTTTTATGTGTTCTTCATTAAAGGGAGTTCATGTAACAGCAAAATGCCATTCCGCTGTTAGTCTATAATTTCAGAGAAGCTCTAGCAGCTATTTTACATAGTTTCACTTTGCCATCAAGCAGTTGATGTGGTTATAAGGCACTGTTTCTGGATCTCCACTCTAGACTTGTTCTTGCACGGGTTGCAGCAGCCTGGGTAGGGCTCTTCTGCAGGACTCTTGCCTTTACACAGTCTGCCCAAGAAATTCAAGCAAGTCAAGGTGTGTCTTCTGCAGGAGGGTGTGCTCTCATGATTCTGAGGTTGGGGCAAGCATGGCTTTCACTTGCCTTCTCTATGGTGATGTGTAGGAAGCTTGATCCATTCTGGAGACTTCACTCCCTTGTCAGGGAGATCAGCAGCATAGCAATGAACTATAGGTATACCCAGTTTTTCTAAAATAAAATAGGAATTGCAGTTCACCTGGATGAGAGCAGGTCTGCTTGGGTGAGGACATCTACAGCACATTCAGGGGCAAAGAAGCAACCTCTGCAGACTCCATCTTCTCAGATTTCTCTGCCCCTTTCCCCTTCTCTCTTCTGGACTCATCTTCCATTGCTGCAGTTTCTTTGATTCTTTCTCAAGGGTTCTCTGTTGCAAATTAATCTCTTCCCTTGATGTTTCTGTTGTCCTCATCAAGGCAGTCCTTTCTCAGTTAATGGTTCCATTTAGCTCCTGCAGAGAGTTCTGTACAAATTGCCAATATTTCTAGCTCAGGGTGGAATTTTAATTCGCTCTTTCCATCACTACACAGCATACAGAACAATTGGAGAACCAAGGTACACAGAGGAATCTTATTATTCTTCCCACTGCCCACGTATGATGAATCTTGCCTACATTATTTGCTTTTATCCTACAGTGAGACCGTATAGCAGAATAACTTATCTGGAGCATTCTCTGTCCTGGTTCATGATCCCTGTGCACTTCATCCAGTCTTCATCTAGCTCTGTCTTCTGTCTTGCCTTTTTGCTTCTGAAGACACTCTGAAAAAAGGTTATAGATGTCTATCTACATATAGAATAGATGTCTATATGTACATATAGAATGCCCTTAATGGAATTTGTAAAGTTCCATACTTGAGGTAAGACAGTAAGAAGTGCTTTGAGAGAACAGTTGAGCTTAAAATTTTTCTTCTCCTTCAATACTTCAAAATAAAATAAATGTGATTGTTAAATAATTTTTAACAGGAGCAACTGGTCAAGTGCTGCTCCTCCCTAACAGTGTTGCCAGTTCAGACTGAAGCTGGGTTGAACTCTCCAGTCTCTCCTTTACATCCATCCGAAAGTGCCAGCTAAAAAATGCAGAGCATTTCAGAACAGTCATAAGAAGCACCTGTGGCTTAGAGTCCCTTTAAGACTGTAAGGATGTTGGTACTTAAAAAGAAATTCTACCTAGAATAAGAGCAAAGACATCTGGATGCCTTTGCTTATATTTTAAGCCATTAAGAAGCAATTTTATTCCATTTTTCCTAAGTCCATAAAGCCAAGTCTAGTTTATTTCAGGTTTTACATTTTTGCTTATTAGAAGGTTTGGAGTTTTGTATCTTTTCACCCCCATCTTGTCCTTTTGTCTTGAGTCAGCTCCGAGACCTTAAATTCCCACTCCTTATCACCTCTCCTGGGGACTCAGGAAAGCTGAACGAGTATTTCAGGTTGACAAGATAAATGATAGTACATCTCATGATGCACTAGAATGTCTAGACTGAAATACTTCAATCTTTTTGTCATTTTTTAGTCACTATGTACATTTAACTTCTAATTTTTCCCAGGCAATTTCAGAAAATTAGCTCCTTATTATATATTTCTCCCAGTTCTGTGGCCCATCCCATTCAAGCAAAGTACTTACGCGTATCAGTTCATTTCTGCTGGTAACACTAATATTGACCATTGACTTCAATGGAATTACTCATATGCCTTAAATTATGCACATACGTGAATACAGGATTAAAACCCAACCAAGCAAAGACAACTAATTAGAATTTAAATGTTGAAGGATCTGCAAGGTGGAGAATATTCATCCTTAATAATGCGGTTAATCTAAATTCAGCTTTAAGGCTATATGATGGGTAATGGGAAACATGATCCTTTTCTTACTCCTTCTGTGAATGATGAAGTCAGATGGATACATGCTGTGTACAGACTTATGTGAGGTGTATGTGGAGACCAGCCAGGGATTTCTCAAGTAAAAATATCTTTTTTTTTTTCATGTCTTTGTTGACATGATATGCAGCAGCCTCACATCATTCAGGCTCCAAATAAATCAGCTGATTCAGGATGTGTAGGATTTCAGTGCTATAGAAGCAATCCAGGTTGGAAGCAACCCACAGGTTGGAAAAAGTGCTTATGGACCCTAACATACATAGAAAGTCAATTTTAGTACTGTGTCCCTTTTTACTGCACCTTTAATTCTGTACCCCTTCATTGAAATCTTTCTGGGCCTTCTTTTAAGCATTTACAGCTTTGTGAAAAAATTAGAACTTGTGAATAACAATGAATAATTTCCTTGTTAAATGCAATATTAAGAGCAGTGGGACTTACCAAGGGTTGCAAAATGCATAATTAATATACTTATCACAGGTATTACACAAAAACATAAGCATTGTATTAGTTAGAGGCCAGAGAAAAATAAAATGTGCAGGATTTGTTTCCAAAGCTAACCAATAATGCTAATTTTTTGCATTTATTTAGGGGTTAATTTAGGGTAATTTAGGGGTTGGTTTATTTATGTCACTGTCACAATAGTCACAGTTCAATTACCTAAGAGTTGTTTAAGAGTGTGACCACTAAAGAGGCAGTTGTCAGGTGTCTTAGATTGCTAAGGGAAAGAAGTTGAGAGAAAGAAAAGAGTCAGATCCTCACAAGTCCTCTGCCTCTGGCTACTAGCAAGAACATTTAAGGCAAAAACTGCAAGTACTGCAGAGCCAAGGTGTTCCTAAGCCCAAATCAGCTCTGCAGTTGAGAAGTTAACCAGAAGAGAATGATTCACTGAATAAATTGTTTCGGTTTTGTTTGCACAGCAGCCTCAAAAATCGTGCTATCACCAGTTACAGATGTTAGTTGGATGTTCTTTGGAACTGCCAGCAATGCCCTTTTTTTCATTTGGGATGAATATTTTGTTCCTCAGCTATTTTTGCTGATGTAATATATCTAGCACTAGGAAAGGTAGCAAAATGAATCTTTCAAAGTTTGCTTCTTCACTGAACAAATTTATCCAGATGCTTTTTGGACAATTCACCTGCATCAGTTACTTCTGAAGGGTTACACTGGTTTTATGGAACTTTTTTTTCTCCTTGACTGTATGAATGCAAGGCAGTTTAGCCTGTGAAGTTTCAGAAATGAAGCAAAGCTTTAACTACCTTGAAAGTATCACAAAGATATAATTGATGCTGAAGAAATAATAGAAGAGTAGAAATACTTTCCTCTCTAGGCCAAGTAGCTCTTGCCTGAGATGTAGGATTTACTGATTGCCTATAATGTAGATTAATGTTTTTTTCTTTAATATTGTCAACACAGCCATACCTGTAAAGAGGAAAGTTCTGTTTATCTTAATTGTTTTTTTTACCTGAGTTCTGACTAAAAAATGTTAGGGAAAACATTTTTCCCTTACAGTGCAAAACAGTCATCCTATTAAAAAAAGTTTCTAACGTTGTCTAAGCAGAGTTTAAAGTTGTAGTTCCATGAGTATATGTGTGAATTAAATGCATTCACTCAAATATTCATGGGAAGAAAAGGAAAGAGGGAGTGGAAAATGAAAATGTATGTTTTAATCCAAACCTCTTTACTCAGTAATTGATCAATGATAAATATCTAAATCTCACAGTAGGATATGCATGGGCCTTGAAGTGTCATCTGAGCCATGCCTGTCAGGAGGGTGGTATTTGGTCTTTCCTCTAAGCTGAGGAAATCACTTCTATGCATCCATAACGTTATGAAAGTGCTTAAGTACTTCTCCTGAAAAATATGGTTTTCAAAATGAGGGTTTCAAGCAGGAAACTATTCAGCAACGATTAAGTGTTGCCTCTTCTTTCTGCTGTCTCCTTCTCCAATATTCTCCACTTTTATTTCCCTTATCATTACAAGAAGGACTTGGTTTCAGGTAGAGATCATGCTACTGGCCATAACCATTGCATTTTGCTAGATCATTTCCTGAGGCAGTGAATTCCACAGATTAGTTGTAGGTTGCATAAAATAGCATTTCTACACAAAATCTCCAAATTTACTGCCCAATAATTTTATCAAGTGTTCTGGCCTTCTTGATTAATATTAGTCCGTGGGAGGTTAGACACTTCATTATAGAATACTTGAAGCACTTGACTTGTATTTTAGAAAGGTTATCATAACATTCTATAGTCGTTAGAAATCAATTAGCAATTCATTCAAGAAATAGAAGACTAACCCTGGTGTCCTAGCTAACTTTCCATTAAGCTGGAGCTCTCCAATATTGTGCACTGAACAAGACAGACTTCATTTTTTTCTGCAGTGTGCTGCTTTCCAGTGACAGCTGCCCTTCTGTGACGGATTAAACTTTTCCTGTAACTTTCAGTTATTTTTGAAAGACATTTGGCACAAAGTGTCAGGGTGTGGGTGTGTGAATTGTAAAGTCAGCAGAATTTAGTGAATTGTGTCTACCCCTCCCATTAAGTGACTGAAAGACCTCCACTGTGTGCTTGGTGATGCTGAACCATCACATTAATAGACAATATGCCTTTAATATTATCTTTGAACTATAATGCCTGTGTAATGAATGAGATACTTGCAAAATGGCCAGACTATTATCCCTGTAGAAAAAAAAGTGCTCTAAACAAGTAAAGCATGCATATTTCCTGTGACTTTACCAATATGTCTTCACCTAGCTCTTAAGAACCAGAAAACATAGGCACAAAGGTCTATTTATGGAGATAAATAGACGTTTTATTCCTTGGCCTCTACTGAAACTGCTGGTTGTTATTGTGATCAGCAAACTACAGAATTAAGAGTCCTGGTCTTATTTCTGGAGATTATCTGTATAACTGAGATAAAAGCCTTCAGCTAGATGTTGATATGCTATAGCCATGATAGCAAATAAGGTTGCTTGGCAAAGGAAGAGCTTCTTCAGTATACAAGGTCCATCAGACGTCAAATATGCTGAAATATCCTCTTTTCATCATGATGGTGACTGATTTCTTTGACAATACCCGGTGAGACAAGGTAGTATCCCACTTTGCAGATTGGAAAGCTGAAGCATAGTGAGCCAAAATGCTGTCCCCACAGTGCCAGAAGAGGGTGTGTAGCAAATCATGAGAAGGAATCTAAGACCCTTGTCTCTGAGGACTCTCAGAGATTGATGCATGAATGTTCAGAAATGTATCAACTTTCTCACAGTTGAAAATAGTGAGATGTGAGCATTGAGATGCGAACTGTGAAAGGTCAGGCAATTTGACTCAGAAAGATTTTATATTTCTGTAAATGACAATCCTCAATTCCCACCAGTACTGTGCTTTCAGCTGATGTAACAATTGTCCCATACAGGCTTAAGTTGACATCAGGTGGCAATCATGGTGACTGCTGTAGCTGGAATATTATATTTCAGCCCTACACTGTCTCATTTGTTCAGAACTGTATATTTAGAAGATGATCCGCCTTTTCTGTTGAGATTCATATGGTTAATAGTAAACACTTGGGGAGGAGAAGTACACTCGTTGACCAAAGAGCTGAACTGTGTATCAGGATTTGTACTTGTCTGTCCTAGAAAGGTAACCTATAGCTGAACCCATTTCTGTTCACTGTAGGCAGCACTACAAAATATATTCTGCAGACCTTGTTTTCTGCACTCAGTAGTGTGTAATGATAACGCTCCTCTGATCTTGGCATGACCCTCTGCAGCTTCTCCACTTGAATCGCATAATTAGGAAAAATCAACTGTACCACCTAATTTATGCTTACAGTAAAAGCCTCCAGCTGCAGTCAACAGGACATGTGTATGCATACACACATGATTAATAGCTACATATTTGCTGAATGATGATAAGTTTCCAGGAAGCAGTTTCAATCAAACACAGGTGTAAGTTTTTTAAGGGAGCATTGTTTGATTGAGGACAGTCCATCCCAGACTTCTAAGATACTTCCATTTTGGAGGAACCATTTCCAGATATTTGGAAGCATACAATCTTAGCCAAGAAATTAATGTTTCTTAAATGTTGATAAGTTTCTGTTACTGTTTTGAGTAAGTCTATTGGTTTTTTCCCCTCTATTTCTGCCAAGCAGCCTATATCTCTGCATTTCTCCTGCAGACATTTTTAAGAGCAAATAGTAAGCTCACAATATACTGTCTCCTATCGAAGAAAGATAGTCTCCTATTGAAGACAGTAGTTCCTAGCCCTGGAACAGGCTGCCCAGGGAGGTCGTGGAGTCCCCTTCTTTGGAGATTTTCAAGACCCGCCTGGATGCAGTCCTGAGTATCATGCTCTAGCTCTGGGCTCTGCAGGAGAGTTGGACTAGATGATCTCTATGGTCCCTTCCAACTCCAAAAAAATTCAGTGAAATTCAGGGAAGGGTTTTTTTAATGTAGTTTACTAAATGCCTAATATTATGTTAACATATAACATACGTACCTGTGACCTGTGGCTCAGTTCCACAATATATGAAATAATCTCACCTCCTACTAAAGAAAATGAGACCTGAGAGCACCAAACATAGGGAGTCCAGCAACAGAGAAACAGTACATACTCAGCTGCCTGCCAAATATCGATGGTTTCTCTATACTTGAGAAAGTATTACTGTCTCTGTCTCTCAGCTTCTCTGTTAGGTATGTGAAGGTTAGTCATTCTGTTAGTCTCTGTTAGGTAAAAATGAGATGAAAAGCTGACCTCCTAATTGTTCAGTTTGAGAAGTCCCAAATGCTCTGCTGTACCAGAACGCAGGTCTATTTTTCAGGACCAATTTGTGCTGATGCTAGCTGGTACAATCGTTATGCAATTGTGCAGGCTTTGGGAATAGCCAGGGTACACTGTACTCTAGTTATATACATTACCAGGCCACAATGGAAGCTTCTTGACATCTGGAAATTTCTTCATGCCAGAGGAGTACAAAAGAACAGGCACCTGAATTCTGTACCCAGCACTTTAGGATTTGCTATTTAGGATTCGCTTGTGCCACAGCTTTTAGAAGTTCTACTTTTCCAACTGACTTTCCCAGCTGACAAAAAAAACCCAAAAAAACCCCAAACAAACCCTGTCAATAGATAAATACCCTCCATACAGCTGAGGCTTTTTTATCACCATCTATCATAATTAGAGGGAAGTTGAGTCATCATTGTGCCTGAACTGGTAAATTCTTATGGCAGTTTTTCAAAGTCATCCATACTTACTGTTTGTGCGGATTGCTTTATATAAATAGTGGCATTCTTTGTAGAAGAGAGAGGATATTAAGTCTCATTATTTAATTCCAGTCACTGATGTATTTCACACCAGAGTTGTCTACTTTTTTTGGTCATGCAGAATGGAGTGTGGCTTCCAAACATAAAGCATAATTAGTATTATTTATAAACTAACTGAACAATTCTACAGAAGTATTCAAAGGGAAACTTGATAATGTGCTTAGGGAATGTTAGAGGGACTCCCGGATTCATGAATAGAAGTCTTCAGGCACTCTCTTCTGACCACCAGATGTACTAATCCTGTGAGGAAGGAGCTGATGAACTGTTTTCAGAGGCAGATTTTGAGCTTGTTTTTAAATGAGTCTACTTCAGTCCAGTCACAGCTGAAGGAGCCCTGAGATACAGTTCTGGATCAGCCCGTTGACTGTAGACTATTTCCAGATGAGAACTTTAGTGACTGTACTTTGAAGGAAAAATGGGTAACGGACTTCCATCCACAAAGAACTGATTATATTAGTGTTACTCTCCTGCCTTGTCTTAATGAAGGTCTGAAATTCCTTTCCTGAGTTGTTATGAATCTTGAGTCAGATTCATAACCTGCCCTGAAGTGTGTCTCAGTGCCCGTGTATGGAAGAATATTTCTTCTGTGATCACAACAAATGCTTAGGTTGCAAAGGAGAGAGCATTTTCCTGGAAAGAGAGGACAACAGATGATAAAATTTTCTAAAGCATGGAAAACAAAGGAAGCTAGGATGCTTTATGCCTTTAGGTACTTTGAAGTCTGCAATTTATGTTCATAAATCATTTTAGTGCTCCTGAATATGTTAACCGCCATCTGTTTCTTTAATGATGCTATGTCTGGCTCAGGAGATAAGTGTTTATGAAAAGTATAGAATGGACTCTGATATTTTTGATGCCATTATGAAAGTGAGATTCTATTAAGGTATCCAACAACTTTCCAAAATTTTGAACTTTGAAGGCAATTTCAAGATAAAATGGTGTTTAAGTACTAGATGGTTTTAGAATGTATACAATATCTTATTATGTGCTAGAGTTACATAGCATAATACAGGTTGTGATGCTAAAACAATAGTCTGCCTGTTTCATTCACAGATTCTTATCATAGTGTGAAAGCCAGACCTATGCTCATGTTATTCAGTTTACAGTTTCAAAGTCTCTGAGTCTTCACTTGTGTAGGAATCACGTTTTTACGGAGAGATTCATCCTTCAAAGAGAGAAAGGAAGTTTGTGAGAAAGCTTTAGAAAACACTTGACCAGGTCAGAACATGGTGGGCCTTGAAAGGACCTTCCTCAAAAGTATACAGCTACTGCCCTCACTGTGGTAAACTGTGAAGATTACCAGAGCAGTGCCAGGGAAATATCAGTATTTGCCCACATCTGCCATGATTTCTCTCTGAGGTACACGTACCTGTGCTACATGTGGGAAGTAAGTGGGTTCTGACAACATACTCTGGCAATGCTTAGCAAAAACTAGCAATATTTTCACTGGCAGCAAAGAATATATGCAGTGGTTAGACTAGGAGTTTAGAAGTCATCAGATGGACCCTTGTGGTGCTGTGAGTAAACTCCAGAAAGTGACAATCTGCAACTCTGAGCATCCAAAGGAGTGCTAGCATGGCACACAGTTATATCTCAGCCTATATTAATCACTGCCTGTAAGGAAACAGTGAGAGATAAAAAGCAATCAAAGGAGTGGTCACATGAGAAACAACATACAGAAACACTTGCTTATGATTATGTGTAAACCAACCACAGGCTCTGTTTACAAACCTTTCCATCTGTTCCTTTGCCTAATCATTTCTGCTTTCCCTCTCTGTCTTCTAACTTTCCTTCGTCTTTCCAGATGCAGGACGCTATGGGCTATGAGTTACCATGGGTGTATTTTGTCAGTCTGGTCATCTTTGGATCCTTTTTCGTTCTAAATCTGGTTCTTGGTGTGTTGAGCGGGTAAGCCGACAGTTTTGGTGTCCTTTTTCCAATGCTACAGGGCAAGACTCCATAATAAGGGTTCTTCCCTGTCACCAGGATTCTTTCAGAGGGATTAAAAATCTGAAACCAAGGATCATCTCTCAAATATTTTGACAAAATGTTCAAACGTTGCAAATAACAACACGGGTAACAAAAGAGGTGTTACTCTCTGGCAAAGAAATTCTACTTCAGAACATTCAAAATTGCTAATGTTAACCTGTCATAAATTTCCAGAAAACTGGCTATTGAAAATCTTACTGCTGGTGACTTGGGATCTCTTTGGCTGGAGCCTTGCAGCGCTCAGAATCTGAGCTTGTCTCACTAATTATCATTCCACTCTTCCAGGTCAATGATGCCATAGGAAGGGACTGGCCCTGGATCTATTTTGTTACACTAATCATCATAGGGTCATTTTTTGTACTTAACTTGGTTCTCGGTGTACTTAGCGGGTAAGCAGTACCAGGAAAATGTTTTGTTATTGTTTATTTTCTAAAACTTGTATTTCTATTCCTACTTTTTGGTTACCAAAACAATGGGCAGTGGTGGGTTGATTTCAGGAACCTTAGTAGAAGGTCTAGGCTAATGCAGCGCCAATAGGAAAGTTCATCATTCCTAATGGCATGGAAGGAGTCTTGTGACTAAATCAAAGGAATACAAGACAACTCTTTGTCTGTAACATGTTCCTCTACCTAAAACCCCTACCTGTACTCTGTGGGAAGAGGACAGCACTATGCTCCCCTGAGAGCCAAGCATAGCATTCACCATAGAAGAAGGGGATTGTAGTAAAATCTCTGGAAGAGTCAGTGGGACTGAAGAAGGAATAAGAGACAAATCCCTTCACATTTGGGGGATGAGATTCTTGCCAAATTATATCTTCTCACATGAGAAATTTTCACATTGCTCAGTATCTCTAAAGCACAGCCTAATGGGAGACACAGTTTTCCCTGGAGAGTGTCCTGGGCATGTTTCTTCTTCAATAAGCACATCTTCTCTGTTGTGCAGATTACAAGCCTAGCATGATGCAGGGAGAAAAGATCATTTGCCTCTGACCTTTTCCAAGGATGAACAGAGAAGCAGGGGAATTTCTTCTAGTGTTTAAGCATCCCTAAGACATCTAGACTTTTAGCTGTGTTTCAGTTCTGCAGTATAACCCTCCCTGCAAAGCATCATTTTAGTAGCTTTGCTTAAATACAATTGATATTGTCCCCAGTAGTTAAAAACTTTACTGTCCCTGGGGAGCCACATAATTAGAGGAATCAAGCCAGCAAACATTCCTCACAAGATTTTTAAAAAAAGATCTCCTAGAATTAGGTTTCTAATTCCATATTTGGGCATCACTGGGTGCCTACAGCCATGCTATGTACATGGATAAATATGGTATGAGGACTTTTAAATATCCTCTTTTTCTTTGTTTCTAACATCCTGCATCCTTTAACGAGCTCTAAATGAATTTCGTCAAAGCCTGTATCTGTTGCCTGAGTGGGAGCACTGAACTCCCCTGTCTTTTAATCATAAGAGAGGGAAAACTATCTCTGAACGGGACTTGATGCCCTAGAGAATTTATGTCCTCAGTATTTGGGCCAACAACATAGGAAGGGGCAGTAGTAGGACTGGAGAAGAAGATCCACCATTGGCCATCTCGCAAAGAGACAGGTAATAGCAGATCTACGGAGGTGCTACTACTGTCTTCATTACTCCATTGAAGGAGACATGCAGCTAAGGCAGCTGCTGCAAAGAGAAGGGCTTGCAAGCAGTAACTGGAGAAGGAAAAAATCCCCACTAATGAAGTGTGAGGCAATAGTCTGTGCTTGGATATCTGGAGAGTGATATTCTGGGTAAAATTTTAAAACATAAGGTCCTCATTTCTCCAAGTGGACACTCTGATCAGCAGGTAAGGATGTCAGCAGTAGTGAAGGGTGATGACCAGCTGACAGAGGGAAAATGATCTGTTGTATCAGAGCTGCACTCAAGGACCATATAAGATAGTGGTTACAGATTATACGGTGTCTGACTGGATAAAGAGTGCCTGTGACCCCAGCTCTGAGGAATACGTACTGTTGAAGCAGTGCTGGTTCAGTTTACTCACACTTGGATTTGTGTGTGCAGGTAATTAAAAATCAGTTTTCCTCTCTTTCATTTTTCAACTCAAGAAAGTGTTCTGGGGCCTAGGTCTTCCACCCCCTGACATACTGCAGCTAGACCACCACTGCTAGTGGTAAGAGATGGAAACAGTCTATAGAGAGAACTGAAATCAAAGATGAAGTTCACCTTGTTTAAGCTGTGAGTCACTCTTTCTGGCGGTGTTCACAGTGTTATGACAGCTGCACTGCTTCTGCAATTTTTTTCCCAACTAGAGAAAAGTAAAAAGAAACTTAAGAATTTGAATCCATGAAAAAAACAAAGAAATGATGGGAGAAGTGTTCCAAATTTTCTTTGGGCTAGATAAGCAGTTCTTGAACAATTAACTTTCTAAACCAGTTCTAAATTATGCTGAGTTGCAAAGTGTCTTCACTTTGCAGATTCAGCTTTTTTTTCTTTTTTGAGAATTGCTATTAGTCTGATCTATGTAGATGATCCACCTGCCTGGTCTATGTAGATACAAAGCAGCATTCCTGGGCATCTTTGTACATCCATTCCGGGCATCCTCTGATTTCTTCCCATTTATCTATTTCAGAAACTTCACCAAGCATGTGGTGTAGGGAGACTTCGTCAATGACAGATTAGCTTAGTTTTTTTAATCACTTCTGAATACGTAAGTGTAATTAATTGTACTCACAAAGACACTTTGATTGCACCTGAAAAATCAAATGCTGAGTTCTGTTCTCCCTAAAGAGCTCATTTGTAATTTGTTTTTCCTAGGTACGTCATCCATTCATGGTCCTTTTGGTGAATTTACTAGTCACATGCTAAACTCAATAGTATGACAGAGTATTCATGTGTAGAGCTATAATCCTCTTCCTGCTTTGACTGAGCACAATATAAAATTCACATATTCCAAAGGAAATATCCAGTCAGCAGATCACACAGTAGATCTCCTAAAGCCCAGGTAAAACCATTCCACATCAGTGCTGTGAGCAGTGAAGTCCCTCTTAGAGATCTCTTGAGATCAGAGATATTCACATCTGTGTCATCTGTTTCAGTCAATGAGGAAAAAAAAGGGTAGCGTGGGTTCAACTGTCAGACCTGCATGTCTAGGCATATAGATACACCTTTCTTTTATGTTTTGCCTAGCAGTGGTCCAAATCCCATGACACAGGACAAACAAGCAGCAGCCTAGGGTAAATGGAAGGCAGGAGAACAGCCTTTGCTTCTGATTTGAGAGGATCCTGGAAAACCCTGTTGGCTGCTTTTGATGCTATAACTGCCAAGGAAGAGGTCAGAGTAAATGGGAGTCTGGCTATGGTCATATCTCCTCCTGGAGCAGTTTTTGTGACCTTCCAGGACTTTTTCCTAGTCCTCTGTCCCCTCTTCCAACCTTTTCCATTCCTTGGTGTACTTGTCAGGGTGGTTGAGGTTTGAAGCCTTGTGCTGCACTTTTACCAGTAAGCAAGTTTGGAATAACTAGAATTCTCCTGGTTTCCTCACTTTCCATCACTCCTCTCAATGTTAGAGATCATATTGAGATCAGATATAGACAAAAATTAATATCATTAGGATGGGCATCAGAAATTTTCTTCTGGAACAGCCCAGGATACAGAGCTGGGTGTTTACGTTTATGATCTTGACCCACTCTAACCTCACATAGAGAAAACATCTCTCCAGAATACTCTGCTTTTTGGTGTTCCCATTGGCAGATGTATCTTATAATTTTCCTTGAGAAGCAAAGTGTCGCAAATTTAATTCTGGTAAAAACAACCAGATTTGCTGACTCTTAAACTGATGTTCTTTTGTTCATCGACAAGAGACAAGTTGCTTGGTAGTTCTGCAAGCCTTTGTTGACCTTATCCTGACGTGATATTGCAGTTGTTTTTGAGAAGGCCACCTACAGACTCAGGATGGCACTTCCATCAGAAAGCTTATTTGGTCCTTGGCCTCCCTGCTGAAACTGCAAACAATGACCATTTATTGCCAACTGCGATGGTGACAGAGGTAATGTGCACACCTGCCTGCAATAGGAACTGCACTGAGGTCACCCAACTCATTTCACATGGGATGGTAAATGACCATTGGTAGTAATTCTTGATTGTGAACTACATTTGCCTGAGTACAGGCTGGCCTTCCACGTGGGAAGTGGTTTGAATTGCATTAGCAATTTCCTGAGCCACCTCTTATCGATGGTTTAATGTTAGCAGAGCATAGAAACTGAAAGAATTGAAATAAGTTGTCTTCTTTGGAGAGTCGTCTGAGATGTGGAATATCATACATTGTACAAAGGAAAGAGACATACAACTGCAGATTGTCTAGACCAGACGACCACATTATTTTCAGTTATGCCATTGAAAAGCTAGGTAACAAGTTCACTCCTCTGTAGACAGTCAATGTAAAGACATCATGCTTAATTCTCATGTAGATTTAGTCAGCTCTCCCCCCAGCCCGCGTCCAATTTGAGAGAGACAGTAAGTGGTGACTGAAAAGACCCAGGTAGACATGCAGCTTAGATCTAATATAAATGATGATGATCCACTTCAGTGCACAGTAGAAATTTCACTTTCTGTAACCTGGGCTATTTCATGATGTTTTCCACTTTGGTTTCTAAAGCAGGTCCCTGTAAGCTATATCCATGCAAGTATAAACAGTTCTCACTTGGAGTTGAGGGCTCAGCCCCTTTCACAATTGGACCCATTTGTTCTACATTCTAAAATACCAGTTTAGGAGCCAACAATGGAAATATAGGGATTTGATTTATCAAACAGACTTAATGATACAGAAATTATTTTTTTTGAGAGTTAATTCATTAATTTTGGATAAGGCACTATGTCTGACCTAGAGGAAAGATATTATCAAAGCGGAAAAGATGACTGGTATTGATTGGATTTTTTAAAAATTCTTTGAACAGTTTTTATTATTGTTGTTGGGGGGTTCTATGTGAGAAAAAATTCTTTTTCATTCTTGTTATGCTTGCAATAGCTGTTTCTGCCTTGTGGCTAATTTTTGTCCCGGAGTTGACTGTGATTACCTTCAGGCCTGAGAAGCCAATGATTCTTTTAGACATTTCCACTTTCATTATCACAGCCCCATGGGATGGGCTGAACCCTCAGCAATGCGACAGGGGTGAAGATCACACAAGCATAGTTTGTCACATACTTTGGCTTGAAAAGAAGGCATCATCCTACTCTCATTCTGCTGCAGTGCTGGTTTCAGGCACAGCTCATAATATTAAAAGCCTGATCCAAAGCCTGTGAAGTCAGTGGAAACCTTTCTGTGGGTTTTGGACCAGACAGGAGAGAAGCACTTCACCATCACTGTTGGAAACTCACCTCCATTTCAGTTGCTTGAGGGCACTTCATATGGCACTCATTAACATTTTGGGTAGGATTTTCACAGTCCTAATGTTATCCCACCAAAGTTAGTGGTAGTCGTCTTATTTGGGTTTTGTAGGAGCAAACCAAAGACAAATATTAGGGTGGAGTTTGTTTTTTTTAAAATCCACTCATTGCTGACAGTCATCAGCAAGGGTAATGGATAACGCATTGGAAAGAATGACTTTACCTCTCATTTCTAGACACAGCGGGTCATATTATCTGCTGTGTGTGCCTTGTGTAGTGATCTGCTTCAGCAGATATAAGACTTAATGCTTAAGTACTCTTGGTCAAGCACTTTTCACAATCATTAAGCTTACTTTTTAAAATACAAGCACTAAAGCTTGGTTTAGAACCACAGGAGGGTGTCTAAATGGAGGTAGGTCAGCATTTCTGGAAAAAAAATGCAGTATAGGTGTCTGAAAGAGAGGGAGAAACAGCACCACAGCCAAAAAGAAGGCAAAGCAAGCATCTGGGCTCATAACTAAGCAACACAAAATTCTTGTTCCTATGCCCTCTGATTTAAGCCTATATTTCCAATGGTGGTCCTTCATAAAACTATCAAATGTCTACCCTAGTTCACTTTCTGATAGAATCTATTAGTTTTATCTACCTATAATCTATCATGTTTGTTTACCCAACTTGAAATTTGAAAAAAATGTTTCATGTCAGATAACAGCCCTGGATACTGAAATTTTGCGGTAAAACATTGAGGTCTGAGTTTTCCAATATATTGTCCAGAACTGTGGGTGAAATTGCCCATAATGAAGTATGTAGAGAATTGTGAGTATCATTAATTACACTTACGATTAGTCCAATTTAGTTGTGATTACACATATAATCTTAAGGACGGGTTGAAACCTGGCTAAAAAGTGGAGCCACCATCTCACTCTCCAGATGTCGGATTATTGTCAAACAGTTCATGATTGAATTAAATGAACCATTATTCATATAGATATTTATGGAAAATTGTTGGAGAATATCAAGTGGTAAAGAATATTAGAAAGTGTACGGTATTGTACATAAATGTTACATATGTGTTTTACTTGAATTATCAATCGAATGTTGAGAATGAAAGGATCAAAAAAAGATATTGATCTTTTCATAAGCATTGGTAAAAATGTGGGCACTCCAGCTGTTTCTCCATTCGTGTGTCTTGAAAGAATAGAGAAAGCTGGGTGTGCTACACAGGATGTGGAGACTTTCTAGTGGAAATCAATCTAACCCATTGTTTTTCAATCTCTTCCTTCCCTCTGCCCGTGTCCTGTCCCTCCCTCCCTCCCTCCCTCTTGCTAGGGAGTTTTCCAAAGAAAGAGAGAAGGCTAAGGCTCGGGGCGATTTCCAGAAGTTACGGGAAAAACAACAGCTAGAGGAGGATTTGAAAGGATACTTAGACTGGATAACTCAAGCAGAAGATATTGACCCAGAAAATGAAGATGAAGGCATGGATGAGGAGAAGCCTCGAAACAGTAAGCGATTTTCTTCTGTCCCTCTCTCTGTGTGTGTGTACTTTTAGCAAGGAAACATATGCCCACCTGCTGCAGTGCTGAGATGGCTTATAAGGAACAAGTTTTTCCTGAGACTTTCACTATGCTTATACATGATTCCAGTTTAATTTCTGTAGGAAACTCCTCCTGTAGGAGGCGGGAATATGTGTACAGTAAGTTATATTATTCTGCAGATCCTCGGTTTCTTGTCTATGATGTTGACATAAGATCCTGATATTAAACACACACAAAAAAAAAAAGATGAATACTTGCTGTTCGAAGTCCACTGCTGAAATAAGTTTTAAAGTATACATCTGCCTCCTATTCATTTATCTAATTGCAGTTCAGTGTTGCAGGCTGTTGACACATGGTTAATTACTTTGAAAGCAAAGGTTTCTAGGCAAAGCAGTGTTACAGTATGGGAGAAGGGCCAAATCAACCCTGTTGTACATTAAGTGGGCCATCTGTAACTCCATTGAAATCAGTGGAACTGTGTTTGCTTTTGCCAGGCTGGAATTAAGCTCTCAGACATTTCTTGTAAGGGAATTATCTCTTACTCTTCTGTTCTGGAGTTGAGAAGTTTGCACAAAGTGAGAATTCACCAACTATCTCTTCTTATTAGAAATTCTGAAGAAGGGAGGGCTTGAAGAAAGCAGTTCCCTACATTTCATTGCTTTCATTGAATCTTCTCTTTCCGCCTCCTCTTTCACCAATGTAAGCTGTGTAACACTTCAGAAATACCTGGCAGATATTATTGCAGGTCGTGCATTTGGGAAGTATCAGATTTGGAACCTTTAGACAATTACACAGTTAATAGACGCTGGCTCTACTCTTAGCTTTCATTACTGAAATGTGCATTTTCCTAGTTTGATTTTGGAAGAAAAGACATGAAGCGTTTCCATAAAGATCTCCCTTCCTACCAAAAAAGCAAAATGCATGGAATGATCCAGTCAGAAACGTATGTTCTAGTAATAGGAAGATTGGACATGGAAAAGTTGTGCCCACAGAGTAAAGCATGATTTGTTATCAAATGCTAATGATCTTTTGGGGAGTAAGCCCTACTCCCTGTTGCTGTGAGAACATTTAAGTTCTTTTAGGAAAAAGAAAAAGTGGGGTCATTAATATCAGGTCATACCCATGATACTTAGGTGTCTCAACTTGAAGGAGTCACTTTCCCTAAATCAGATTACTTTTATTTTTATGTTGGTCCTTCATAGTGCATATAGGTTACCTTCACAATTTAACCTCAGTAATCATCCATAATTTAATTTATAATTCATTGCCAAAATTTGCTGCTCTGTGGCATATAATACATGGAGGGTGATGTCTGGTGATCCAAATTAATTTTTCTCTAGACAGAATCTCCTATTTAAAAAAAAAAAAAAAAAGAGAGAGAGAAAGGAAAAGAAAGAAAACCAAATATTACTGCAATAGTCCCTGGTCGGTGTACTTATATGACATCTGAATGGGAAGGCCAAGGACTGGGTTGACACAATTCCATTGAAGTCACCAGGAGGCTTTCCCTTGACTTCGGTGGGAATTGGATCATGTTTATTGTATTTCCTCTTAGGGACCTGCCTGGTAAAGAAAAGTGTAGACTTACTGGTAAGGTAGTGTGATGAGAACCTGCCTTCATTACTAGCAGATTTGAAGTTTTCCCTTTTTAATTAACACAGATGTTAATGCTGCTTTGATAAAAGAGTCATGGGATATGTCAGATGTAGATTCATTGCATGTGCAATGTGTGGTCAATCCAGATTTGAGCTAACAAGCTCTTTTTACGGGTGGTGATGTTAAGAACTGAAAGATAACATATCTTCAGCTTGCTTTCAATTCTTCCTGTTCAGTTTAATAAGATGAGGTTTTTTAAGACATGGTTTATAAAATTAGTCCTCTTACATTTGACAATTTCTCTACAGTTTCTCACAGTCTGATGTTAATGACAGAATTACATACTATTAGCAAACTAAGGGGTTACCCATTTCTGTTCTGAACTATTGATGAATACAGTGTCTTCAATGCCATTGGCTTCAAGTGCCAGCTGTAAGGGCAGCGACTGATGACTAGTCCCTAATACACAGCATAGCGTTCTCAGTGACATTGTGTCTTTGGGTCACTTTGTCAGCTTTTGTTACGTGGCAGACCAGGCTTGGGAACTGTGGAATTACACCTCTGTTGAGAGGAATTGCTCAGGATGTGAAGGAAGGCTGTGGACTGATTTTGGCCCCGTACTGGGAGCAATGGTCATGCTAATGAAAGTCTCTGCACAAGAGAGTAGCAGAGACCAAACGAACAGGTCACTCCATGAGGTTTATTTGCCCATTCTTCTAAGGTGTGTGCCCCATCTAGAGCAGGCTATTGGTAGCAGTCTTCTTCTTAGTACCTACGGCCTGCATCTGCAAATGCCACATTAATCCTTCTTCTAGTTTTGGTGTACCATCCAGTGCTGTACCTTGGCCTTCTTCCCACCACAGGTGTTTTTTGACCGTGGAATTAAAGTTTCCGTGCTGCCATCCTCTGGTAAGGAAACAAATACACTCTGGATACAGGTGGGAAAGAGCAACACTCCCCCACCCCGAAGCCAATCAAAATACCCAGATGCATGACCCCCACCCAGCAGAGTTGTGGAGCTTAGATTCTAGCCTTTTGCATCTCATAAATCACATTCATTTTTCTTTCCCGCTAGGCTGTTGTATTTACTTTTGCATAATTGCAGGTACCATGTTGTCTAAGCATCAAGTTTCTTGATACTTATGAATTTCAATCTTTATTCACGTGAAAAGTGAGAATATATTTTCAAATAGGTTGCAGACGTCCTCTCCTAAGATGTCATACGCACTTCATTGGTTGACATGCTTATCTGCCACATATGTCACATGGGAAGAAACTCCTGGTACACTTGCTGTACCCACCAGTGTGATTCCACATCTTGCTTATCCTACTGCCTACAAACATACCTTCTGCAGAACCACCTCAACCCACTCACGTGCTGGAGACTAGTTTACTAAACAGTTCTCCAGCTCTGAGAAGGCCTGTTTGGTCTCCTGAAGCTGAGCCACATCGCAGTTGTACTGCTCTTGGGGCTTGATAGATCTGCTAGAAAATGGGGTGAATGAATACTGTGTAATAAAATCAAACAGAGGACTAGAGGCCCTTTCCTGAATAACTTCAGCTTAAGAAAATACCACAGGAAAAGTGCCATGAGTAAATGACAGGGTGTTTTGGTTGGGTTTTTTTTGGGGGGGGGAGGAGGGGGTGGGGTTGGTGTGTGTTATCTACTGTGTTGAATGTTTTGGCATTCGTGCTAGCAAGTCAACCACCAGTAGGGTTAAACTGAGGGAGAAAGATGGTATTAATTCTCTTCCAAAGACCATTTACAAAATAAGCTCCAACTATCAGGGACAGATGGCACAGCAGTTCAGGCACAGTTGTAAATGCCCTCAGGAATCCCTTTGGCTTGATTGCCCCCAAGACATTTGGATCCCACCTACTAGCTGTGCTCAGCTTGTGTTACTGACAGTCCAGTGTCTTCCTTGTCTTCCTGTGTTTAGCTTTTGCTGAAAGAGCTCAGATGTCCCATAAGCAGTTTCAGTGTGCTTCTCTCTCAAGCCCTCTTCAGAGCTCACTGTTCTCTGTCTCTACTACAACATCCTGAACTCCACAGAAGAGTGTTGCTGCCCCTTTCCAGAACACTTTGTTCAGTGATTAATTAATTAATAATGTTGACTTTTAAGGTGTAAGCCTTAAGCCTTTCAGATAACAATTCACTGAATTGCACAAGGCAGTGCAGACCTCCTAAAGCTGTTGTTTTAGCTCAGCAAATTTCAGGGGTTGCCTTTGTATGAGTTATATTGCACTGATGCTCAGGAGATGTGGGCTTCTGCCTGAACTCTGACAGTAACTCACACCATTACTTTAAAGAAGTCACATCAGGTTTTGCTCTCTCAGTTTCCTCTTGGAGAAGGTTTGCAAGTTTGGGGTTGTTTTTATAAAGAATAGCAGAAGAGTTCAAAATTTTAATTAAAATATACTTATTAAACTAGAGTCTCAGCTAATTTAAACTCTGAGATTCAGCAGTTTGCACCATCTGGGCTCTGACCCAGGTAGTCTACCTAAACTGAATCATCCCAAACACAGAGAGCATATGTTTCTAGTCTCTTCTCCGTCCTCGGCTGCAGAAGCAGGTTTTGCTATCATCTTACTCTGTAGAGGGGGCTGCCTGCCTGTCAGCATGGGAACTGCCTCCTGTAAAACAGAGAACACAAGGTGGAAGGGAAAAGAAATTCACTTGCATCCCCGTTTGATTTGGCTGCTTATACCAGTCCTTAGGGCATCATCAGTCATATTTTGTATATGCCACTGCTTTCCCCGAGCTGTGAAACCTTGCCCTAATTCTTACTGGGTGTTTACAGCCCTTAATGAAATGGTCAACAAGCCCAAGGACTACAACAATGGGAGATTTAGCGGAGGAAGCGACGAGAAAGGAAGATAAACGCAGCCAGAGTCAGACAATCTGTTCAGCCTTTAGCTGATGCTCTCCATAGCAGAGGTCTTGGCATTCTTCTGTGGCAGTTTATGACCTGTCGTCTCTCACATCCATTGAGGGGCTTTCACAGAGCAACCCGTATTCATTCTCCGTGTGTTGTGAAGTGCACGTTTAAGGCAATTTTTCTTTGTTGTTTGCAAACAGGATTTTGCCATTATGGCAGATGTGAGGTGGGAAATGAGAAAAGGCTTCTGGGAGCTGTTTGTGTTGATGGTTTTCTTCTATGCTCTTTCACTGATGGACCTTCCACACGGGAAGAAAACATTAATTTGACAGAGGAGAGAAACACATGTCATGTCACAAAACAGCTACTGAATTTCAAAATCACATGATAGCAAAGAGAACCATCCCTCCTGTTGCCACAGTAACTGAGAATTTGCCCTTTTTTTTAGTTCCTGAGAGTGGTCTGGAATGCATCTGTGTTGCTGTGGGCAGGAGCAGGAAACCTCAATCCAACCCCAAATTCTCCTCCTATTGAAATAAACTGGCAAAACTCCCATTGACTGCGCTGGGGTCAGGAAAAAGCTGTGAATGGGCAGGGAGAAGTAATTTGATGTTTCTGGCTGCTCAGATTTTGCCCTCCCTCTGTTTCCCTCTTTCAGTCCTGTCAGTGCAATGTGTGACCACATTAATGTCACCAGAGTCCCTAAGAGTAACAGAGCTCGCTGCTTGGCCAGGGATCTGATAACAAAGGCATACTGTGATTCAAGGCAACTCATTCTTCTAGTTAAATCATATCCAACATAGTACTGTAAATTCAAGAGCTGATTTGCAAATAGTTTACCCTACAAAAATTTAAAGTCTAATCATACTCCAAGGCTCTACTGTAATGGGACTGATGGCTGTAGATAATCAGGTTTTCATGTAACACAGCAGGAAAAACAGTACAAATCAATGTGTTGCCTATCAAAAGCATATAGCAATACTTCAGACAGTATATTAAGTAATGAAAGGTATGGGAAGAAGGTTGACTGTATGTGCAGATTTATGCCTCAGTTAAAGTGGGAATAGGAGGTACCCTACTGAAGACAAAATGTAGAGAAATACAGGCAGGTTCTAAAATATGTAAAGAACTAAACTGTTTAAAAAGAGATAGTCTTGAATCTTCAACTTCAGAGGAATTCTTGCAGTGTCTTAGTCAAACCTTTGGAAATGTTTATTAACATCTGAGTTCACTACCTCCTTAGAGGTGATCAGCTGCAACCTAACTTTTTGGTGGACCACAGATTTTGCCTCACTCTTACAACCAGTGTTATTTCTGAACACCACTAGTTGTGTCTAGGCAGCAGAGTGCATTTAGTCACAGGCTTATGAGAGTCTTCCCTAGGAGAAGACAAGGAAGTCTTCCCTTTGAGACAAGGAAGAAGTTTTCAGCTGCAAAAGTAAAACTTTTAGAAGAAACTGGGACCTCTTGGACCATTAGACCTTTTGGAAAATCTGTGTCTTTCATGGAAACACTTTGTGCTTCTGAACATCTGGCCAGAAATAGGAATAGGAGAGCTGATGGTTCAAACAAGAGGAGAAGAATTGGAGAACTCTAGAAATAGAAGCCTCAGTAATTTCAACCCAAACAGGGTTTTATTCCCAAGAGCTTCAATAGTAGTTTGATTCTATTACATAACAGGGATAAAAGCACGACCACCTTTCTCTAAAAGTTCAAGCTTTTCAGGATTTCTCTCTTCAATTCCTGTTGACTTGACGTCCTTTTGCAAAGTCAACTTTTATACCACAGGGAGACTCTGTTGATTTCAGTGAGGCTACCTAGAAAATATTTTCCATTGACTTTAATGAAAGTTGTCATTAAATCCTGTGTAACCCTTTGGGAAAGTTAGTGGTTTGAAGCTCTTGGCCAGAGAGAGTTTTGTGTACAGATCTAATCAGGATACCAAGATAATAGAACACCAAGTTGTCCAAATTTTACATTTAGTAATTTCCTATGTCAGCTTGCTCTGTGGCCTCCAAATCATGTGCTTATTGTACTGACAGGGAAGTAGCTTATTGCTTTCAGCCTGAAAAAATAGCATGGTGCCGTGGGATAATGTCTAAGGCAGAAAGTATATGACAGGATTTTCAAATACTTGGTTACAGGCTAAAATTTTCTAAAAAACTCCTGGTCCGCTTTCTATGATGAAATTTAATAGGGAAATGCACAGCTAGAGAATTAACATGGAAGATTCAGAGTGGAAAATGAGAGTATATTTACAAGATGTCTATTTTAAATTCAGTCTTGACCATCACTGCCTTAAAACTCATGTTTTCCTACTCTATGAGCAGAAAGGTGGTGTACTGAGTAAATTTTTGTTTCTTGTTTAACAGAACACGCTTGAAACACACTTGAAGTTGTCTGTTGACAGCAAATCAGTTCATCCTGATTTATTCTAGTTTCATCTGCAGAATTTGTCCCAATCTATTTCACATACATATGGAAGGAAATGCGCAACCACCCCTTGACAGGCACATACTGCTTGATATTTTAGAGGATTTTTGCCTACTGTCAAAAAGCAATTAAAAAAAAAGCAGAGGGTGCTCACATGGGATTTGTGATCACGTAAGCAAAACCTGCAAGAGGCACAGGCTGGAAAATGAAACCTTTATCAGTTTAGTTCCTCCAATACCAGTTAGTGATTTGAGAATGGTATCATACAACCTGGCTACATTTTGCTTTCCATGTGTAAATACAAGGAAATAAAAGCCATTGTTGTAAAATGATTTATTATCTGTCAAAACCTCATCTAGAGAGGAAGAAAACACAATCTCATCTGCTTTTATCATCGTCCACTGATGTGGAAAATAATAACCTGGTAACTAAGAAAAGATTAGCTGCAGTGCCAACAATTGTAGGCATTTCACAAGGGCACCCAATAGGTGTTTCACAAAGAGTTTAGTAGCTGTGATTGACTTATTCTCTTTCACCTGGAGACAGAGGGACAAAAGGAGTGCTTTTTGTGTTCGCTGCACCACCAGTTTCTTCTAGGGAAAAAAAAAAACTTCATATACTCAACTGCAGAGGCTCCAAAATACAGTTTGCTTGGACAGGAGTGACAGCAACTCCCAGATGTGTGCTGTGCCCAGTCCATGCCAAAACAGTCCTTGTGGCATTTTTCTACCTTGCCATCTTTTGAAGGAGCTCATACACTACTCTTAATACAAATACTACAGTATGAGGACACTTACTAAAAGGCCTTTGTGAATGATAAGTCAGCTTTGTTTTTGTTGTGTGGTTGTTTTCTTCACAGAGAAGCTCAGGATGCAAAATTCTGGGCATGGGTTTGTGCTACAGATGTCAAGCTTGAGTCTATAATTAGCATGCTGCCTAGAAAAAGCTTCTGGGATATTAGTTCTCACGTTGGGCTGATTTACTCCTGCAGTCCTTAGGCAAAAATCCCACTGAAGTTGCTAGGGATTTTCCTGGGTAAGGACTTCGGTCCCAGTTTGTTTCATCTGAGGTCAGTAACAAAACATACAAGTGTGAGCACTTGAAAATGTTGCCCAATGCAAGGTCTTGATGCACCAGAGGCTTCTCTGGGCTCACACATGACTTCAGTATTGTGTAACTGTCATCCCTCAAATGGAGAGCATGAGATATTCAGGATCTGAAATTGCTTATAGGACTGACTAGTCCAGAAAATACTGATTGCCCAGTGCATAATGCCACTGGCTAAAATGCAGTTGTATCTGGCATGAGTTTGGCCTGTTGTCATTACAAGCATTTTGCTTCCGTAACTGTACTTAAGGAAATGTGGGATCAGACCCAGATAAACTTTTATATCCTAAAAAGAAAAAACAACAGATATCAGAAAAGAATGAGAAAGCATTTGTGAGACTTCATAGTGACCCTGTAGGTAGTTGTGGTAGCAGGGTACCTAGGGCAATGGTATTCAGCACTGTAGGTGAGAGAAAATAAAGCTATCATTTAAAAGTGTTGTTTTCATTGTGTAACTTTCTGTGCAGGTGAAGTAACAAAACAAAGACCATTTAGGGCCATTCTGCTTCCACTTTTGCCTCACATTCCATCAACATCAACAAAAACTATGACGCCAACATTTGACTTATTCCTATTGAAATAAAACCAAAACTGAGAGTAGACTTCCCTCCCAAATCTCTTCACATGTCGCTTTGTTATTTTTTATTGTGAGTGAAGTAGCGAGGAAGTGGTATGGCCTTATCCTTGATTGTTTTGTCTTTCTCCCCATTTCCAATACGAGGAAAGAGGAAATACTTGGGAGGGAAACAATTAGTTTTCTCAACAAAGTGAAATTAAAAACTTTGGGGTTTAAGTTATTCATAGAAATGTCTCATACACAACATGGATTCTTTAAAATGTGTATGCATGTTAATATTTGAAGAGGGGAGAAATGTTGTTCGGGGCTCTTTTGTCTAATTTAGAGAAAAAGGCACGGAAAGGCTAAGCGATGCTCTCAAGGTCACCCACCCTCTGAGGACCAGTGGCCATGTCTCTCACACCATTGTTCTGCCCTCTACACCATAGTTTTGACCTTGGATTGTATCATGTAAGACATTTACAGGTTTGATCAGAGTGGTTTTGAACTATTTTCGTTCTCTGGGAATTCACCATAATCATCTTAATCACTTTAATAGATACAATTTTCTTGTTCTCCTGAATGTATGGATGGTTCACTCTGTGTAAGTTAATCAACAGGTTTGTGTTTTATTAGTAATATAATTTAACAACCCAGCCTTTATCAAAAAGCAGCATTTTGGTTTGTTGTTCTGTAGGTTTTACAACTTCACAGTTTCTCTTTCTTTCTGGCTGAAAGGAAGCTTTGATCACAAACCAAGAAGCAAGCAACCGTTTGAAAACCTTCTTCCTTTTCCTTCTTTACTGATGGTTACTTCTGAGAGTAGGTAAATCCCTTCTAACCAAATGAAATGTAGAAGAAGTTTAGCTCAAGCCTGCGTTTTATGTTAAAGCACAGCAGGGAGAAAACTATTTGTTTTCTTTGTTTGGATGGAGAGCAAAAGAAGAAAGAGTTGGCAGTATTCAGGCAGCCTCACGACAAAGCTGTGGCCAATGTTACAATTTATAATTCTGCAGTAATTTGTTCCAACATAGTATCAGAGGCCTGATATCGTTTGGTGAAGTGGGAAAAGCGTGTCTAGAAAGTAGAGCAGAGTAACTCTTCAGTTTGGGGAAGGTGGGCTGAATTCAGGCATGTGTCCTGACACCAGCAGCCAGCTTCTTGAGTGAGTGCTGGTGAATAGTGACAGCTCGGAGGTGATTAACTGACCCTGAAAGGGTCACTGCAGTGAGCACCTACCAGATCTCTGTGTCTCTGCCGCTGCTGTTGCATGGAAAAGGAAGGGCAGTGTGGGGAGCAAACTCCCAAACTGTACTAATTTCTGCCTGCAGGCTCAAATTTTCTTGCTGCTCCCTTGCAGGCATCAAAAGCTACATAAATTAGATAAGCTCCCAAGCTGTTCATGTCTAGTTCATGCCTAGAGGAAAAAAAACTCTTTCTGTAAGACCCTCTGTGAGTGAAAAAGTTTTGTGCTGATTTTGTGATGATCTACATGTGCTTTTGCTCTCTTGCAACTAAGGATCTGGTTTATGCTGTTAACTTAGATTTTTCTTGAGCTTCTCCCTTCCCTGACTCTTGTAACCTGGAGCACAAGCAAAATTACGTTGAGAACTGCTAGAGCAGTGATATGTGACCAGCTACAGCATATAGAGGCTGACATTAATGTTGATAAGGCATTACATTTATCTACTATAAAAGCTATTTCCTTAGCAAAGACTGTCTGCTGAGATAACACCTCTGTTTCGCCTGCTGGAAGAGAGACTTATGTTGATGTAGGAATCCTCTTATAGTACTAATATATTACAGAGAAATATCTTTGAAGGTAAGGCTTTTGAGAGAATCCATTGTTTGTATTGCTGGGGAAGACACCTTTGTGCAAATAAATTAATCTCCATCTGCCTTGTTGGGAAGTACTTCTTGAAGTTATCAAGATTTATCCACTGACACTGTGGTTCCACTTCTGAAGAAAGAGCATTAGAGGAACCAGTCTGTAAGAAAACTGCCATTGCCATACCTTCTGACAAATTGAACGTGCTTTATTTCCCATGGTTAGAGAGGCACAGAAGGCAGTCAGTATCAGGATCTCCACTGAAAATTTTAGGAAGAATTGCCACAACCCCCCAAGCTGACTATTTATACAACAAGGCCATTTTTTCAGATGCCTAACGTGGGGTCTTAAATCTTTCTAAGGGCACTTATAAAGCGGTTTTAAAAACTGTGGAGTATTCAGCAGTTCCCATTGAAGTCAGTGAGAATGACTCATGATTAGTGTTTGAAAATAAGTTATCATTGCGAATATAGCCTTAAGAGTATCTTCATTGAGAAGAAAGCATTGGTGAGCAGGACTGAGAGCAGCTGAAACCCCGAGTATATTTTAATGTGATATAAAGAACTGTCAGGAGAGAGGTTGTGGTGTTCAGTAGCAGTAGCTGAGGGACATGGAGCATGTGTTTGGAGTTAGAAGCAACTGCTGGGGGTAAGAATTAGTTGTATTACAGTGATGCCAGCCGAGAACAAAGCCACAGTGTGCCTGGCACTGTATATACTCAAATTAAAAGTATGTGTATGTACTTCCTTTTTACAGGAAACCAAAGCTAGTATAGATGGGGTTCAGCTGCCTAAACACACTCATCTGATGCCAATTTGGACAGTTCATGGTACCCAAGGCCTTCATTGTGGACTGACAGATAAAATATAGCAGCTAGGGCTTGTGCTCTTGTGGTGTGACAGTTGGAAGGGCATATCCCAGGTGGGATGTCAAAGATGCCATCCAGTGCCTCAGAAGAGGTAGTTGAGTGTGATTAGTCCAAAGACAGGTGGGGAAAATTTAGTACAACAAGAATGTCCAATATAGATCTTGTAAACTGAATCTCTTATAGTGTTCTTGGTAGGCAGAAGAATGTGATAAGACCAACCGTAACAAAAATTGTTTTGATATGAGATTTTTTTTCCCTTGGTCTAAACGTGTATTCATCACGGCCTATCTACCTATCTCTTTTTCTTCCCTTACGTATTTTATATTAGAACTTGAAGATTCCATGTGCAGGAAGATAAACACTGAGGTCCAGACCTTGCATTCATTGGCCCAGACCAAGAGTCCTGTCTGGGACTGGGTCAAACTGGGAAGCCTCTAACAGACCAGGACAGGCTGAGGGAGGCAGGAGGTAGATTAGCAGAGCTATCCTTTGGAAGCTGTCACATCCTCCACCTGCCCTGCCCCTGACTGCAAGGTAGCTCGGGTAGCCCACTGCTTTCTTAAATGGATTCACGAGCAAGCACACAGGAAGGCAAATTTTGTTTTAAAGGCAAGTGGGGTTAGAAAGTTGACCCTGCTGTCAATGCAGTGGAGCAACGCGATGAGCTGTAGCTGACGGGAGGTCTGTGGCACTGGGATGTTCCTGCGGCAGAGCTCGGAGACAAGGAGCCTGGGCCACCTTATACAGCTGGAATACTATGTCTATTAGTGAATTGATAGCCAGTGCTGGCGCTGCTGAGAAGAACTGACAGTTGTGAATGGCACCCAGCCCTTCTCAATGCTTTGATGGGAAGCTTTCAGCAGGACCCCAGTACAGGAATGGCTGTGATGGAGCAGCAGTCACGCTCTTGCTCTGCGCCCGCTCACTTCTGCTTATTGGGTTAGAAACTTCCCATCCAATCCAGTACAGTCTGTTAATGGGATAAAAATCTCCAGTTGTGTTTGCTCCAGGGAAGAAAAGCAGGTCTCTCCATCCTGGTTCTCATAAACAACATCAAGCCTGGAGAGGTGGCGGGGGTAGGAAAATGTTTCCAACTAGGGAACCGAACTGAAAATAGCTGCGGCACTGAGTCTGCCTGCTGATTACAGCAGCTCTTCAGTTAGCAGGATTGTAGAGATAAGTCAACAGATTAGAGAATTGGCCTTTCAGATCTTGAGGCCTAAATTCAAATTCAGCTTTAGGACCCGTGGGCGTTCGCAGTGCTGCTTGCATCCTCATTTCCATTTACAAAGTTCACAAACCACAGCGTGATGCGTCTGGCTTCTCCTCACCCACTTGAGGAAGGACTGCAGTCAGACACGGCCCTCGAAGTGCAAACTACAGAGGTCCTCTAGTGGAGCCAAGGATAGGTAACAGGGAGGTCACTGAAGGTCAGGATGTTACCAACTACATTAAAATCTGTAGGCTGAAGGAGCAGAAGGGTTAAGCATCAGAACAAGGATGCAGCGGCAGAGCTGCGTGGGTCCTCACAGATGTGCGGATCAAAATGTAAGTGTATTATCTAGCTGTTTGAAGAACCACGAGCAGAATCACAGGGCTATGCCAGGTCACGAATGACTTGCTTTAACACAGCTGTGTGAGGGAAGCTTGCATAACACCTGCCCACACTAAGCTTAGCTCAAGCTGTTGTTATCAGTCCCTCACTCTCCTGCATGCTAGAAGTATTTGCAAACTTGGAATCTATTGTTTCAAAGCCACTATAAAATGGCTGTTTCTTTGGCTCAGGGTAATTGACCTATTCTCAATGCCCTACTCAGGAGGTGCAAAAGCTTTAATTACAGGTTTGACGAGCTGACTTTAAGGGCAAAACTCTTTAACTTCCACTCTTTGCTTTTCTCCTGGCTGCACAGTAACACACAGCCTGCCCAGCTAGCATGTCTCATGCTTCTGACTCATGTGATATTGTGATAATAGTGTCTAGTATCAGACTAGTCATTATGTTAGCAAAAGTGTCTGAAAGAAGCAGCACACAAAATCACAAGCATTTTATTTACTAGGCACAGAAGAAATGTAGCAGACTAGGGTTTCAAAACAGAATTTTATGCACATTTCACAATAGGAGACGTGATTTCCATTTCAGATCATGAAGCTAAATAAAATCTGTTCAGCATGATCCATGAATGCAGCTACAGGGGTCCAGGGCTTTCACACAGCCCTGGCTCCAGAGTGACCCAGATCTGATGTGTGTGTTGCTGTACCTGTCAATCAGTGAACCCAATTCCTTGATTGTTTACATCAAGGAAGGCATCATCCAGAAGCCTTCTCATACATCCCGTATGAGTGCCGCTACTGGAAGAGGTGTGCACTTGCTGACAATCTCTGTGAGGAGCTGCCTGTGCAATGGGACTGCTCAGATGGACAGGGCTTTGCTGCTGTCTTTTCTTGACAATATTAATGCTTCAATATTTTTAGCAAGTCACTCCTAAGTTAAGCCTTCCCGGATGCAGGAAGCATACACTGCTCTTCCAGCTTGCAGAGTGGTATTTCACATGAAACTGTTCGGTCTCTTGTTCTTTCCCAGTCCCTGGGCCCAGCCTCTGGCCAGTTGCCCTGCTTGTCTTTGGAAAGAATACAGCCTAATTTCTCCATCACATTCACTTTTCCCTTTTTTCATGAAAAGGAATCTCGTGATTCCCTTTCTCCCTTTCCCTTCATGAAGGGCCAAGCCTCCAGGAGAATAGTTTCCTCCTTCTATACCAGATGTAATCCTTGGAGACACCTAGCTTCTTATTGGCACAATTTCTGCCTAAGCTCCCTGGCTCTGCAGGGTTGTGCGATCTCCCTCCGGGAAGGATTTCCATTGTGAATTACCAGGGCATGACTCCCCACCCGCTGCACCGTCCAAACAGTCCCTGCTGTCCTGACACATCCTGCTCTAGCTCACAAACTGTAGGCCACTCGCTGAGTTTTCAGGTGTCACCCACCTTGAAATGGCTTGTGACAGGCAGGAATGTCACAAAACAGCTGGAGCTGCATCTCAGTCACTTTGAAGCTTAGCAATCTAGATGGCAAGCAGCACTCCCCGGAGAGTTTCTGATGACCTAAGCAGATCGAGTTGGAACTAGCTTCTGTAATTTTTTTTGCTTCTCCTGGACTCTGCAGGGAAGGCAGATCCACAGGGCTGTGAACTGCAAGAACAAAGATGCTTTTGCTGAAGTAGGGATCCTCATCAAAGTTACTGATTCACCACCCAGGTGTATGGACGGGCAGATGCAGAAGTTCTCCCACGCGCAGGGATTTCAGGAAAGATGTGGCCTGCTTTAAAACCACTTTGTGCTTGAAACTTAGGTGGTGATTGTTTTCATTAATAGCAATGCTCGTGAGCAAAATATGAATAGCATCACGATTATTAGAGGGACAAAAAGCAATCAAAGCAGGAGGGAGTTTTTTTCTTTTAGTTGTTGATTATACTGTCTTGAGGGCACTTTCTTTGTGGTTAGTTATTCTGTTCATGATCAATGTTTGTATCACTTCCCAACACATTATCTACAGTGTTGGCAGCTCTCGTGCTCCCATTTCTAAGGCGCCCGCCAGACCAGCCTGCAATAATAGAATCCTTCTGGTTTTCAAGTGAGATGCTTCTGCTTGTTGTGTCCATGTATCATTTTGTGGGGTAGATTCAGGCTCATTTGATGGCACTGCTTCTTGCCCAAACTTCCTCTACTAAAACTCATGAAGAATGAGAGAGAAATCTTGCAGAACCATTCAGAATGTGCTGTTGTGAGTTGATCACCATCATAAGATACTGTTGAAAGAGTCATAGATCCTCAATTGTTTGGCTTTTCCTTCTTCCTTTTTTTTTTTTTTTAAATGAATTGCTTCAGAATTCTGTGGGGAACCAGAGAGGTTGCTAAAAAGTATTAGACTGACACCAGAAACTCGTGCTATAAACCACGTCCTGGCCAGTAAATGCCCTGCACTTTGGCACAATAGTTGTTGCTCCTAGCGAGGCAAACAATCCAAGTCATTTATCAGACAAGAAAACCAGTTTAGGAAGATCCAGATTCAGGAGAGAGACATCTTTCAAGATCTATTCTGGTAGCAGCTCTGTCACCCTGTGACCCAGCCCATCTGTCCTTCTTCAGCCACAGGGATTAAGAGAGTTACTTCCTCTGCACTTGCCGGCAGCTCCTCTGCAGCGAATGGACTCCCATCGCAGACTTAGATGTTTGCTCAGCGGTAAAACCAGATACCCAGGGAAACTGCTGGGTTCACCCTTTTTAGCAGAGAGCCAGGCTCTCTTCTCTAAAGTCTGCTTTTGGGTGAGTCCGACGTCTTGTGTTTACAAGACATTTGAGATACCACAGGTTATGCAAAGAATACCTTTGGCCTTCAGGCAGGGAAGTGCGAGGAAGATTTTAAGTTCTTCCTTTCAAATGAAGAACAGAACACGTGTGAGGCTTGCAAAGGCCATCTCTTGGCAGGGCCAGGAGTTTGGCTGTGCCTGTTATGTGGTCCTCTGTGCAGTGAGCATTCTGCTCACAGGCTGAAATGAACAAATATTTGTGGAATGCTGGGTGTTATTTGTCAATATTGCTACAAAAAGAAAAATGACAGCTGTTTAAAGTAGCTGTGGAGTTTGCTACACTAAAGTAGGTCCTAGGGAGATTAATTAGTGGCAAGGTAATGCGTTCATAGGTGCGCAGTAACCTGCATGTGGTAATGACAGGTCTGTTAATCACACGCCTGCACAACTGATTCCTATTGCTGTCTCTCCTCCTCTTTTTGTATGTTATAAATTCATGTAACCCAGGGTTATGTCCCCTCAGCATCACAGGATGTGTATGTGCACATGGTGACGCTCCAGAAGGGGAGGACATCTTTTGATATAAAAAACGAGCATTACAATTTGTATTGCAAAAGATATCATTTATCTATGAGTGAAAGGCTTGACCGTACAGTAGTCCATCTTGGTACTGACAACGTTCCTACTTTCTACTGCTCTATTCAGTAACCTGTGCTACACTGCATCGGTCTTCACTGATGTGTCCAATGGCCAGCCTGGCTTTACTGTAATGACAAGCCTTGCCACTACATACTAGCTGCAACATGTTTGCTGCTGCTTCACTGGTGTAAAGGTCTTTTTACCAAAAGCCTTTTTCCTGCTTGACTGAAGTGGATACAACTGGCAATCATTCTACGGCTCGTTATTACTATCCTAGATTCTGTGGTTGACCTTGAGTGAAAGTGTGAATCAACCTCTCTCCTTGCAATTGCAATCATTTGCACAGAACCCAAAATTAGGTTATGCAAATTGTATATGCTGTATATATTTTATGGAATATTGTGTGTATTCTCTGTATGAGCAGTGACCTCTGAGCCCTTGCTAAGCATTTTTCAAGTGTTTTCACATTTTTTTCTGGATTTTTTTTTTTTTTTTTTTGCTGTGCTAGATCTATTGATGCATTCTCTCGGCCTTTGGGAGATGCATAACCACCAAGATCTTACATATAGTTCACGTTTTCTTTCCTCTTCTGCTGTAGAAACTTTCCTACTGCAGAACTCCTTTTCTGAACAGAAAACTCAAAAGAGTTCCCCATTCATATCTGGTGTATTTTCCTGATGAAATCAGGGGATCTAGAGAAAACTAATCATTTACCTCTGCAGTTCACTTTCTGCATGCTGCTTGCATTTAAGAACACACTCATTGGTTGCTCCCAAGACACTGTGTGCATGTAACAGAATGAAAGCTGTATCTTATTTAAATTAATGAATAAGATGAATGAGTGCAGCATTTCCAAAACAGGCAATAAGAAGAGGAAAGCTAGGCAATATTCACATATTAATTAAAATGAGAGCTCTCCACCGAAAAAATATGAGTCGATTGATATTCTGACAGCTGCCCATAGACTCATTCATGAAATGATGGGCATGAGAGGCACCACGGGAAGCAGGGTTTTTATTGGAGACAAAGTCATTCACTCGATGCACATTCTGTTAAAGCAAGCAGCCTGGATATTGCGATTTATTCTTGTTGTGCTTGATGGAAAAAGAAATCTTAAATCCCAGCTGGAGAATTCACAGGACTTCTTTGCTCTTTACATTTGCTTTATAGTTCTGCAGTGTCCAGCTTGGGAGACATTAACATCAGTAGTAACTATAGTACTTAGCCCTTACTTTAATGTGTTTCATCTGCAGATCTCAGAGAGATTTGCAAGGTGAGTGCAGAATTATAATCCCCCTTCTAGAGCACCTGAACAGATACATAGAACGGCTTGGTCATATGGCCAAGGTGACACAATAAGGTGAAATGGTGGTGGAGTGGCATCAGGTCCTCCTGACCTAAAATTGCCGTTGTTGGTAAAAGGGGTGATTTAGATCCATATTTTGCAAAGTAATGCAATGCCAGTGGAAATTGGAGTGTTGAAGAAATTGGAGTCTAAGTGAGCGTATTAGAAAACACAATCAAGTGTAGTGTTACTTCTCTTAGTCTGAAGACTCACTATGGGTCTTCTTCAATACAAATGGACATACTGTTGGAGAGTCACACTGTTTCAAGTCAGGTACCTAACCCAAGGGCATAAGGTAAATGCCCAGCCTGTCTGTACAGTTGAGGGAGATGTCAGTATGGCATTCAGAAAACCTGTGTTAAGAATCTATCTGCCTCTGTAGCCTAACTCAAACAGCTAAATCAGAGATGTGAAGTCAAGCTCTGATGTAGCCAGTTCTAAAACTAATGCCCAGATCTGCAAGGTCATGTAATAACGAGTCCCATTAAAATCTGTGAAAAATTTATGCTTAGTCTGTGTTTGTGGAACTGGGTACCCTTTGCGCAGGCATGATCTTTTCTGGGTCTTAAATTGTCACAGTATTAAAGTGAGATTCAGCAACAAGTGTGGCAATATTACATAATATATGGAGATAAATCTGCATATTAGAATTACTTCCACTGCTGAGATGACAAACATAAATGCAAGATTCAACAGTGGTAACGATATTTCTGAACTGGGAGCCAATATTATTCTCCAAGTGTGTAAAGGAAAAAATATCTCAGGGCTACCCAGAAGGGTATTTGCTTGTGCCAGCTTTCTGTTTCAGTGGTTGGCTGTCTTTTGGCAACCTGCCATCTAATAATTCATTGCATGTCCGTGGGGCGTTTCATTGGAGGAGGGACATATGTTAGTGTAGAAGTAGAGCTGGTATCCATGCTTGATGCCAGTGACATGGAGCAGAGGCTCTCAAAGGGTCTCACACATCTGTCTGTCTAGCCAGTCATGGGCTGCAGACTCTGTCCATATTTCTGTTTGCTGAGTCTCAGAGATAGAATTTCTCAGATTTATTTTTAAGGAAGCTGCTACGTAGCATTTGTTGTTGCTTTAGTTGCTGCAGGGATGCTGTGCAAGTAATGCGGAATTGGAGTTTAGGTAGTCCAAGAGAGAAAGTCTACATTTGGAGATGAGCCACACTGTGGCAAGATATAAGAAGTGCAAAGACTTCAGAAGCAACTATAGAGTATAAAACCTACTGGTCATTATAAGATACTTGCATGCCTTTAAAAAGTTGACTCACTTCCCTTTAAAAAAATTACTACCTAGAGAATATGTAACTAATGGGGGATTTCATCAACCAGAGGGAATTATAGACATGTTGATAAATCCAAAAAAAGGGGATTGTCATGTAAGAAAAGCCACCATGAGTTGCCCCAGGAAGAGGTACGCTGGAGCATGTTGCCCTGAGAACTTGTGCGTGCCCCATCATTGGAAGTGTTCAAAGCTAGGTTGGATGGGGCTTTGAGCAACCTGATGCAGTGACAAATGTCTCTGCCCACGGCAGGGGAGGTGGACTAGATGATCTTTATAAGTCCCTTCTAACCCAAACCATTTTATAATTCTGTGAAATATGTAATATCTTCTATGGGACCTGTCCCCGTGTTGTTGTTGGTGGTTCACTGTACCGGTTTGGTTGAAGCGAGCCACACACTGTGTGTACCCATTGCCCTGTTAGCTGTACTGCTGCTCCTGGTGTAGTCCAGCAAAGGCAAACCACCTGATGGAAATGCCTTCTCACCCCTTTAACAGCCTGGTGTCACTTAGAATGGACGTGTGAGAATTGTTCTCCACGGTCAAGAAATCACCTGTACACGACATAGGTATTTAGTTGCTTGACCCAATAGCTTAGGGTGTTAGGTGGGCAGTTGAATAGTATGCACAGGGTTCGGTCACTGCCCTGCCCAGTGTTGCAGTTTAGACACTGAAGTGGCTTCAAAACGAAGTATGTGGTAGATTGAAGATTTAATGCTCTACTTGAAGGCTGGGAAGTAGGGAGGTGGGGGGCCCACAGAGAAACAATGTGCTCTCTACATCTTGCAGAACCAATTCCCTGGGGAACTCTGACTTGGTTACAAGCAGTGGATTTCTTGGAGTTGACAGAGAACCACTCCTGTAAGAGTGCCACTGAACACACATGGCACAGGAGCTGAGGCACCAAGATTTCCACTGCTACGTTGCTCTGTGCCCAGGTGGAAGGAAATCTGCATTTGCCTCTTTTTTTGCTTTTGTCTCAGCTCCCAAAATTACAAGGAGGAAGTGGCCAGTGAGATGGCATAGTCTGTATACCATGGTCCTAAACATAACTCTGGTCTGGACTAGAGCCCACCATTTAGAAAAAACATCTCTTCCTAATTAAAACATTCCTGTGGTGGGTTTACCACCAGCATTCTTGGTACATGGTTCCAGTAATTGATTACCCGGACTGCAAAAAAATGCCTGCCTTGTTTGTAGACTGGAGCCAGGCTGTGGGCACAAGGTCTGTGTCTCTGAGATCTGAGTCAGATAAGAAAGCCATCTGGGCAGTGCTTGATTTACTTCCTCTCGTATTCAGCCCCGGTTTATGCACACCTCTCCTGCAGCTTCTTCTATTTTCAGGGTTTGTTAAGTGGCCTGAATGAACCTCACAGCATTTGCACAGCATTATCCCCTGATATTGAAGGTGATGTGAGGTGCCAGGTAAAATAAGAGGTTGCCCTGCTGAGAGCATACCACATTGGGGAGTACAGTCCTAATCTCCTGCATGTCCTGACCTTTAACTTCTAGGCCATCATTCCCCATACAATTGAGGCCATCTTAATACTTTTTATCATCCTTAACATTTTCCATCAGTGTAGTGTAATGAATGCCTGTGAGCTGGTGCCAGCAAGGTAGCCTGAGCCACAGGAGTCTCTTCAGCCTGTGTACCACTGCACCTGCATCCCTCACTTTAGGTTGGCTTTCTGCAGCAGTAGGATTAGGGACATGTGAAGTACGCTCTAAGAGTTCTCTGTCCACGCACATCTGACCTGTGTGAGCCGAGGACCTTTGTGCATAATAGGCAGAGGATCAACATTACTGCCATGAAAAGCTATGTAGCAGGAGGACGTCAGAAGGCAAGTGCCAGATGTAAACTCAAATGGATATCATGAGATGTAGTCTAGGGGTGTCCTAGTCTGGGTAAGGCAGTGTACGCCTCAGTGCTTGTTGGAGGTTGTTCACCTCTAGAGATGGAGAAAGACAGATAAATGTGATTACCCCAACAACTTTCCTTTAGCAGCTCTGACAGGTTTGAAAGAGTTTCTAGGTACTGGAGCAGTTTAGGAAGAAAGCCAAGGAATCTCATTTAAAATTTGGCTGGTCCAGATTCTGACCCTAAAGGTCAGGAGACAACCTGGGGACAAATTGTGATTGCCATAGTCTCATCAATTTCAACAGGTCAGACAGTCAAACGAGATGAGTTTTGCCACTGATACCATTGGAAAAAAGATTTCACCCTTTCTAACTTAAATTCAAGAACTTCATGTTCTCAGAAGCCAGATATAAGAAAGAGCAGAAAGCAAGGAAGAATTATCCTCTGATGATCTGTTATAATATTTCATACTTCTTTTGTTTTTAATTTTGTACTTTTAATTCACATGATGAAGTTTTCAGACAGAAGTGGATGTCATGTGTAAGCTGAGTTCCTTGTTTTTTTCTTTTGCCTGTCACTGGCTGCATGTTCTCTATTGATGTCTTGTTCCTGGTACTTGACACTGACCATCTTGTCTGTGAAAGGAAGCACTCCAGCTGGCTTGCCTGATAAGAAGAAAGGAAAGTTTGCTTGGTTTAGTCACTCCACAGAAACCCATGGTAATGTTCCACTGCACTCTGTGTCCACACTGCTTATATATGTGTATGTGTCTATATATCTCTATACAGAGTGACATATATAATATACTTTTGTATAGTTCTGCATGTGCGTGCCTTGCTTATTCTATTGCTTGTGCAGTGTCCTCTTCATGCACTCAAGATAATAAGCTGCTCTGCAAATCAATCTCTTGCTAATGTCTTCAAAATTGTTTTCCATTTGCTCAAATATGTCTTGAAAGTGCTTTACCTCATCTTCAAAGATGACTTGCGAAATATCAGCGTTTTGTTTTTTTTCCTGAAGGCCTTAGTCTGGACCTAAAATTTTAATTATGAATGTTGCTTTTTCTTACAGCTTACTTGACTGCTTCATATGTATCAAAATATCAATTCAGTTGATTCCTTAATTTGCCTTTCCAAACAGACAAGATTATTGAAACATCTAGTCTTCGTAAAGCAACGGGGACCATTAGAGTACAATATTTCATAGTTATGTCAGGAGTACTAGAGAGTCTATTATTTCATATAATCCTGAGAACACAGCACAAGAACTGTAGGTTTCCCAAAACACACATTGTAGGCACATGAATTGTTGGGATGGGATGAAGGAAAGATAGTTCATTTTGAGGGACACTTCTACCATAGTAGATGGGAGCTTCTGATATCTTTCTGGCCTCTGAAAGAAGACCTGGTCCCATAGCCTGTTAAACATCTGCCCAATTGAAATATGGAACCTATTTATTCTACATTGCTTCCTTTTATGTCAAGGACCCACAAATAGATATGTTCGTAGTACTGAGAAACATATTCTTACAGGCTGTTAGAAGCCTCTCCAACAGCTAATAGTGCGTGCTCTCAAGTCTTATCTAAGATACATAACCAACTGGTAATACAGATCATGTTGTGAAGTTTACCAGGTGTCTGAGAGATCTGTTTCACTCCATCATTTAGTTTTAAGTACCACTATTTCATTTGTTTTGTGTATTTGAAAAGAGAGGAGGAAGGAAGAGGACACATATTGGGTCCTACCCATTGTCCTAACTTATGTCGAATGATTATGTCTTAAGGAGTTATTAGAGCTCATATAGGAACTGAGCAACTGGAGAATGGAAATTGTAATTTATTTTTCTTATAATCTGTAGAAGCAAATAAAATATTGAGGTTTGATAACAGATGGAAGATGTGACAGGACCTTGAATCCAGAGTTCACGCCTAAGGTTGCTTTCATTTGATGTTTATTCATGGTACTTTTATAAAAGCCTGGGAGATTCTGTTCAGTTCTTAGTTGGTGGGTGTCAACATAAAATCTCCACCGTAGTCCCTATTCATTAGTTCCTTTTTTGGTAATATCTGAATGGGTCAGAGTCTGAATTCCCTTCTTATCCCTATAGGTCCAGTTTGTAAGTTTAAGGTTGCAACGCGTTAATGGTTAGTATATGACTGATCAGCCATCGGTATTGTTTATGTGATACTTGCTATCAGGCTAACAGAAGCCATTTGTCAATCTTTTTATTTGCACGCTACTCATTGCATAAGAGACTGGGGAGGGCAGTGAAATGGTTGGGCTGGGTCAAGGAAAGGGGCATTTTTTCAATTGTTCCATTAAATCAAGCAAAAGCTTCTTTGTTGGCTTTGCCAGGTTCTTTAACTTTCAATGGTTCTCATTCATAAAATTTCCAGGAACTGACTCTGAAAGAAAGAGAGCAGCTGCTTCTTCCCTTTTCTTTAGCATTTGAGTAACCTGTGTATGTTCCTGAAGTCTACCTGCCCAGCCTGGCCTGTGCAGGGAGGCACTACACTTGCTCAGCAAATTGCTTAATCCTCAGGAGCTGCAGCTGAGGGTCTTTTCATTAAGCCAGTTCCTTCACTCATGTGATTCGTTAATAGACGTGCCAGGTTCTAATGGCCAACCCTTTCTTTTTCTTCCCTTTGACTCTTGCAGTGAGCATGCCCACCAGTGAGACCGAGTCCGTGAACACAGACAACGTCCCTGGAGCAGATATTGAAGGCGAAAACTGCGGTGCTAGGCTAGCGTGAGTACATATACACAGATATTTGTATGTAGGAGTTTGCTTGAGCTCGGTGGGTTAAAGCCAGGGCAAATGTCAGGCTTTTCAAGGGGCTGAAAACCCCACAATGAGTGAAAGGAGAGGGTGCCGGAGATCTATTGATCCTGGTTCTTATCTTAATTGCAATGTAAACATTAGTTGACATTTGTGGAAAGCCTCTGGGTTTACATAGATGTAAATAAAGCACAGAATGCCCAGGATAAGCAGATCTGGTTTTGCATAATAGCTAAAAGAAGAACTGACAGATAACAATGTTCTTATTTTAAAAATCCTCTTTGGCGATAGTTAATAAAATCCAGTATATGTAGACTAAAAAGTGGAAATGACTGGTCTATTTTAATTTCTATAATGATTCTTGTACACTTTACAGTGTCTTCTAATAGAAATACATGGATGGTAACTCCCATTCTGCAGCCTGAATTACACCCTTTAAACGCTGAACACAATACTGTAGTGACAAAGAAATACATCAGTTAGGAGGAAGTAATGCCTCCTTGATATTGCACCATTGTAGTTAACGTAGATGCTTAAGAATGTTTGAGATACCATATAACATGGTATTCCGTAAGTGCTATGGTCTTTAGCATCACAGAGAGCAATAACAGGCAAGGAGTCCTTTGTTCCCTTTTGCATGACTTGAACAAGGCTGGACTTTATGCTGTGGGGGAATATGTTAGTCTCTCCAAATTTCCTTGAAAAATGGGTTAAGCATATCAGTGCTACAGCTTGTACCACGCTGGAGTATTGGGAGGCTCTGTCCTGCCCTTGGGCATACCTTGAGCTCTTCAGTGTTGGTCAAATGCTCATCATAAGTACATAAGAAATGCTCTATTCTGTAAGGCCTGTGGTCCAGCTGGCCAGTGTTCAGGTCCTGACAGTGACGGGAGGGTAAGTGTGCAAGCCTGGCCTTTTCTTACTTTCTGGTCCCCTTTTACTGCTCTGATATTCATGCTTATTGGATTAGAGATGTTAAAGGCACACTTCTGCTTTTTGTCTTCAGTGGCTATTGATGGACCTGCCATCCACAGATTTATATGAACCTGCTCAGGCTGTCTGCCCTCACAGTCTTCTGTGGCACTAAGTTTCAGAATCTCACTACCTGCTGTGTAGACAAGTACTTTCCTCGTATCTGTTTTAAGATGATCTACTACTACTTTTAGTCAATGTCCTCTCCTTCTAATACTGTGAGATTTGCTGATCAACAGTTCTGCATTCAGCTTATCTATCACTTTCATGACTTCGTAAACCTTGATTGTATCTCCCACACACACCCTTGGCCCTCTCCTCTACAAACAGAAGAGAAGGAGATCTTATCTGCACTACAAGATGTGATATGTTGAATATGTTGTAAATTCATTCTGCTTTCCTGTAAGTGCCAGCCAGTGACTTACAAACCCCGGGAGAAATTGTTTGTGATAGCATTCCTTCACCTTCCTGCTGTTGCCTACCTGCTGAGCCTGGTATTTTAGTTTAGATTATGAGCTCTTTTCTGAAAGAACCAGGCTACGTCTATCCATGGCACTGAGGCAGTTGTAACCTTCCCTTTAGCACCCTAACAAGTTGCTTATGCTCTTGTCACATTACAGGAAGCAGCAGCTGGATATGTGACCACTTCTTCCAGCTGGATCCAATTTGGAGAACCATCTCTATTCTGCAGTTATGGTTCCCAACACAATGGGTCCCCTGGTGCTTCATAGTGCCAACAACAACGGCAATGGCAACTGCTATTACAAAGTTGCATATATTTTTAATATTACAGCTTGCATTCATTTAATGTCCTTAATCCCAAAGGATCCTAAAGGACTTTATGAACTGTAAATGCAGGGGTTGTTTTCACAGGGTTAGAGTTCAGCCACCTTCAGGGTAAATTGTGACAGGTGTTTAACAACAAAGGGCACAAGTGTATAAGGATGTATGAGGGATAGCTTGGATAGCTTGTTTTGCACCGAAACTGCATGGGGGATTTTGGCAGGCAGGACATTATTGTCTTAGCTGGAATGCAGCCAGGAGAGCTGAAGTTAAACCCAACTCTAAACATAATCATGACTTACAATGGAGTTTCCTTAGAATAACCCAACGTGCCCACAGGAGAATGGCAGTATTGTGATCTGGCGCGGCAATCACTGTATTCCTGGCATTAGGAGATGGGATGACTACATCCACCACATTTTAGGGAAGAAGACATAGGAAAATGACAGGAAAACAGAACTTCATTTCTTCTTCCTCTGTTGTAAATATTAAAACAGGGCCCTAAGTTTCACCAGAGCAGGGCATGTAAGATTCAGGGAGATAAACAGTTTCCTTGCCACTTTCCACTTCATTGAAAATGGGTGATGTATAGTAGGGAAATTGAAGTCTGTTACTGAGAAGGGTTTTTTTTACCCCTTACCCAAGGACAATTAAGATCCTCAAGGCCACACTCAGATTGCTTTTCATTTCTAAGAGATGGATGGGCTCCTTCATCCAGAAAAATTAATAGCTGTATCATTGTATTTGAAATTCTGGAGTGAGATACAAATTCTGCCAATGCTTCCTGCTTTTGTAAAATGTTTGTTTCAGACTTGTGGAGCTGCAAATTCCTTAGTTATGGGTACGTTCAGATCTGCCTTTAATTCTGAGGCTTGGAATCCTTTCTGTTTTGTTTTTGTTACTGCATCACACTCAGAGAGAGAAACCAGCTTTCCTGGTTTCAAGAATTAAGTCCTCTTTTTCTCACTGAGCCCTCATTTAAACTTCCCATAGGCCAATATTCCTGCTGGAACATATAAAATGTAAGTAAGAATTTATTTGAATGAGTGTTTTCTTTTATTGAAACCTGACTAAAAGAATGAGAATTTGGTCCAGTGTTCAAGACTAGAGATAATTCATGTGTGAAGTCAGTTGAGTGTTTCAAATAAGTTCCTCATCTAGTACTAGTGACTTTGAGTAAGCATTAATAATTACAGTCATGCCATCCTTATTTACTCTAGTTGAAGATTAGGCCCAGATTTTTGAGCAGTCATCTGCCCTCTGGATTTTGTTTTTATAGTTGAAATGGCCAGACAAGTTTTTTGTTTGATTGTTGAGTTTCATCTCTTGCAGAAGTCTTCATTTTTACACCCTCTAAAATCACCTAGTGGCCATGAGTCCCCATTGCCGTGCTATAAACATTTTTTCCTAGAGGGCAGAGACTGCACTGGGCAAGCTGCAACTAGACATGACTGGAGCAATAGGGAGATTCCAAGTCAAAGGTAATATATTTATTTATTTAGTGGTATCAGGCTTCTAGGGCATTTAACCACCCCAGCCCCACCACCATGGTTACAGGCTGACCTTGCCATCAGAAAGCACTCATGATAAAATTTAAAAAGTACCCAGGAGAAAAGAAAGAAAAAGCTTTTTCATTGAAGAGAACTTAGAATTACTGGCTGCTCTTTCTGTTCTTATAAAAAGCTGTAGAGCTTTGAAAGGCTGGGCCTGTGAATGACAGAAAGATCTGCTTGAGAAGCCAGGCTCAAGCATGCCTTTTGGAAAAGGAGCTCTTCCCTGACAGCCTTTCTTAGCTCCACAGAGACATATGCTATGTGAGATCAGGAGAGTACCTTTCAAACGCAAGCTATCTCCTACTGATGAATTGTCTCAAAGAAGCTTTTATTTCCATAGTATCCACACTATAGAAGCTGCCTTCATCAGCTGTGCTGTCTGGAGCAATGCCAGTCTTCAAACCAGCAGAAGGAGTTTCAGTAGGAATCTAACATCTAATCTCTCTTTGCTTATTGTGTAGTTCCAGTTTCTTAGAACTAAAACAAAACAAAAAACCCAACCCTTATTCATATTCATTCCTGGTGTAATTCTGTTGCCATCAGGAAAGCTGCAGCAGGGAGTAGTTCCCTTCCTAAGATGGGTGTCAGCTTTATCAGGCATCTGAATTTGAAAAAGATTTCTTAGGGTTCCACAGGACATTGAAAAGCATCCTACAACTTCCACAGTTTATCATCCCTGTCGTGGTATTGCCTTGTACTGCACTGACATCTGCCCTGCGGTAGAAACACAACAGCTTTTATCCTCAAGGACAACGTTTGGAAGTGGAACTTATCTTACTTCTGATGTGTCACAGCTTTAATAACCTGTTGCCTCTGGGTGCAGAGAAACATGTTGCCTCTGCAGCGAGCATCAGTGGGATAAACCCAGAATCAGGAGCAATGGGTTTCTATTTACAGGATAGCCTTATACCCAGGACTTTCCAACAGCAAGTACATTCCCTGAGCCTCTGTGGTTACTGCTGTGCAGGACTGAGATTCCAGAGGACAGGCTGTTGCTCATAATCAGTAGTAATCTGTTCTGTGTGGGATGTCAGCATATATAATCTTCCAATACAACCAGAATGTTAATTTTCTAATACAACCATACAGATCTGGAGTGCCACAATAGAGCTTGCTTTTATACATATGTATTAGCTGAAAAAAAGAAAGACCTTTGTGGAAACTAATGTTCCACAGAGCCTCAATAGAAAAGTGAAGCACTTGATCTCAAAGGGAAAGAGAGCTTAAAATTATCTGCTTTCACTGAAACAATAAGCCACTTGGCATTTTCACCTTGGATGGGATTTCCATACATTTGGAGGACAGTTCAATCGTTTTTCCACCAAAGAGGGTTAAAACAATAAAACAGGATAAAAGAAAATGAGCAACCTACACTGGTTTTCCAACTGAATACAGTGTGTCCTGGAAATATTATGAACAATGGAAGCTTTCCCTGGCACCTGAAATATCAGTGATTTTTCCCTTGGTGCTTTTCTGGCTGGGAACATAATTCCTATGCAATTCTTGCAATAATCAGTGTAGGAGCCGGAGGTAAAGGCAAGTCAGTTTGCTTGCAGGTTGACTATAGCTGCTGCTGGTTTTCACCTAATGAGAAGATTGCCTCCTTCTGTGAAGACCAAAGTCCCCATCACATCAGGAGCAGTGGTAAGGAGAGTCTGCCAAAAGCTCTGAAACCACTGCTGACTTCAGCAGGAAAACACAGAGGATCAACCCTTACGTGTCAGCCTCAGCTACTGCTTTCCAATTTATTATGAGCAAGGTGGTTTTGATATTCACAGTCAGCTCTAGACATGTGTCTAAAGGACAATAGCATGCCCTTGTGGAGGAGGAATTATCTTCCTACTTCAGATTCTGTGACAGACCTTGCCTGTGACTTGCCAGAGGGAAAGCAAGATTATTCACTAAATGCTGAAGTGCTGGCCTGCTTTTGCAGCCTGTAAGAAAGGCTGTTGAATAGAAGACCAGCTCAATTTTACGACAGACAGATGCAGTTTTCTTAAGGATATTCTGTAGATTTTTGCCGCTGATGGCCAACTATGACCTCTCTCTTAAAACCAGCATTGCTCCCACCAGGTCAGCGTGCTCTTCAGTGCTTCTGCAAGAATGGCAAGGATGTAAAAAAAAGAGAAGAGGCATCACTCTGTGGACTCTGATAAAATTCAGTGATTGCCTCAGCAAGAGGATCTCAGTCCACATCAGAATGCAAGTTCTCCAGGGCCAGTCATCTGTTCTGTTTTGCTGGAAGCTTTTAATTAATGGTCAGAAATGTGAAATGGTCATTACATGTCCCTGTACAACTGCCCGGTGTTAATTGCATTGTACAGAGGGTATCAGGCAGAAGGATGGAGGCCTGTTGCTTCAGTGTGATTTGCAGAGGCATAGCTGAGGGTAGAATTTAGTCCTAACACTTTATTAGCCTGAGAAATTATCAGGTATGCAGCATACATTCCTGAAATTGTCATGACACTAAATGTCTTGTCCAAGTAATATGTAAAAAAGCACCCTAGGGTGGGAGTCTTCTCTTCAGGGATGCCAGCATGCCGACTAGAAGCAATGAAATGTCATTAGCAGGAACACAGAGAGTGGAAAATGCTGTTCTCCTTGACCGGCAACTGCATGAATGCACCATATTGCACCAAAACAGAATCAGCATCACACCAGGATTGTGTTATCACAGTTCCAAAATCTGTAGGATATGCACAGTGAAGCTCTTTGGATGTTCCCCAAAGCTGTGTATAAGCTAGAGGCATAGTAAGCAAATTTCTGTGCTACTGCTTTTCTGAGAGGTTTTACTAGTATCCAAGGGCTTTTGTAAGTCCTCATGAAGACAGTTGCCTATAGGCAGGATCATATGGTGTAAAAGTAGTTGTGACCAGCACGCCAGATAATTTCATGGTCATTCTTAGTAATTTCTGCACCCAGAAAACAGCTGTAACATGGCCTTTTTGTCATGCTTGAAAACCTACAAGATTTTTCCAGATTTGTTTTTTGTGTGTACAATTACGCCAAGTCCTCAATCCCTGTTATACAAGTGTCACATCCTTCACAAGTGCATAGTTTTTCTTCTCTGCTGTCCACCATGAACAGAAAAATTAAAACTTTATCTCTCAGAATGCGAGATAGCTCACTACATTTGAATTATGCTGATTATCCCGAGTTTATGTTGATAAAATCTTTAAATTTCACTGTCTAATCTGTATGTGGTACATAACTGTGTAAGGTTAGAAGAGTTTTAGAGAATTTAAAAGATAGCTACTTAAACAGTAGAGGTCTGACTTTTGTATTTGTCTTTCTAAAATATAATCTGAGTTGCATGGTTCCTGTGATAAAAACACTCAGTAGTGGTCTGAAATGGTTTTTGTATAGGCTTCTATACCGTGATTTTAAACAATAGTTTCTCAAGCCATTCCAAATCTGGACACAAATGGGGACACTCTCTTTCTGCCAATGACATAAAGCTCCTAGGGTACCAGGGATGCAAGAGACCTGTGTTTAAACTCAGCAGAGAAACTGGTCCACCCAGTTTGGAGCATCGCAAAGAGGCTGTGGCAAGGCCCCAGGTCCAGACTATTTGACAGCCTCTAGTGATGCCATAAAAGCATTTTTGTATATGACATAATTAACCCTGCTTCTGAAAGACAAAAGATTCTTGATCGTAAGGGTCATTTGAAAAACATGTTTCCAATTTGGACGTAATGTTTTCAGAATCAGTTATTGTACAGTTTGTGTTTCCAAAATTCCATTTCACTCTTGGATTCTGCCTCTAAATATAAATCTCTTCCTCCTTCCTTGTCCTGTTCTATATATATATCACACCCACATGTGATAAAGCCTTCTGCCATAGCAGTAAGGCAATGGGGAGGGAGGCTGTAGCTAACCTGTGGGAGCACTGAATGCACTTGGCTGCTGTTCATAATGCTCCAAAGATATAATTATCACATGCATGATGAGTACTACACCTGCCACATCTCTTTCGCTTAAATAAATAAAATATTCGTAAAATGCCGCACAGCTCCCTTACTGGGAAACCATTAGCCAGAGAGGTTACCAGACAATTTCACGTTCCCTGTCCTTCACCTTCCACCAGGCAGGCTCCCCATGACATCTGGCTTGTTCTCTCCCTGCGCCTCCCCCCTCAACCTTTTCCTGTGAAAGTCCTTGCCATCTCCTTTTCAGTGCCCAGCTTTCTCCTTCATCGTGATTTTTTTTCTTCTTTTTCTCTCAGCTGTCTTTGTTGTGAGCCTTCTTTCCTGTTCTTTCCTGTAAATCTGATCCATTACAGTTTGTAGGTAGCGCTTAGCAAGCAAGAATTCTCAGTAAGAAGTTGGGATAACTTTAACATTAAGGATATACTTTGGACGTGCTTCACCCATCATCCATGTTAAAGCTCCCTTTGTCTCTGCAGCATAATTTAGCATTCTGTTCAGCCAGTGGGTTATTTCTTCTTTATCAGAAGAGTTCTTGTGTGTGTCTATAGCCACACTGCTGCCTAGTATGTGGCCTAGACAAGCTGCCTGTGACACAGCAGGAATGATGTATTCAGTGCAAAGGCTTTTTTTTTTCTTGGACCATCTGCTGGTGAAATGTTCCTATCACTAAAATCTCTTCCACATAAGGAAACTGACCCATCGCTGATTACTTGGCAGTGACTGATGTCCTCAGACAGGGTTAATACTGCCACAGAAAGTAGTGTTAGATGCTTTGAGAATTTCTTTGTCCTGTGTCTACTAAGAGTGAATCCATTTTTAAGCTAGTACAGTAAGACCTTTGCTGACTGCTGTCAACAATGAATCACTTTCCTATCATAGCGGGAACCTCAAGAAATGCTTCAGCCCAGCAGAAATATCTTGTTCATAGTCACTCCCCGGATTCTCATTTCTTCTGTTATTGGTAGTGGATTTTGCAGCTTCCTAAATCACCTCTGACTCATGTCATTGCATCCACGTACTTTTATTTCTCTCTGTGCACCATTGTGTATGGTGCCTAATAGTTTGAAGGCCTTATAGGACGTGTGTCAAGCAGAGCAAGGCAATAGTTAGAGAATTGGGGTCTGTCTTTAGCTTTGCCTGTGACTTCTCATAAAAGGCTAATGAGATCATTTGGTTGAATAAATCCAAGTGCATAGAATTAGATATTTAAACACACATATAGTGGGAACATGGCCAATTTTTCAGGAATGCTTAATTCCCAAAATTTCATTGGTAGCAACAGAATCTGTTACTGTTCAGACCCTTTTGAGTTCAAATCAATTTACATAGATAACAAAGAAAAATAAGTGTTAGTATCTAAGTTTGAAAATATCCACCATGTATTGCTTTTCCCCCAAGTACTAGAAAAACAAAAAAAAGAAAGCATTATTTTCCCCAGGGTTTCATAATGTGGTTATATATCCTGCAGTGACAGGTGATGTGTGAAAGCAACAAGTCTGTCTGTATAAAGTCATACATTTTTTAATATCAGAAAAAACCTAGTAACTAAAAGAAAAAAAGAGTTGTACTTGAAAAATAAATTTGGTAGCAGATGTAGAGTAGCTCTAGAATTAGACCAGCTTTTTACCCAAGAGAAAAGCTAGTTCACTGATGTCTGTAGGTGGTAGGATCCCATCATGGCATGACTCCTTCTTCATGACTCCAGCCAAAAAACAAGATTTGTATATCAAGAAATTCTAGCCATGCCTAGTGCCTACATTGACTTACAGGAGATTCAAGAGGAAAATGGCATAGATGAAAAAATTAATTGAGCTTAACTTTGTTTCTTTCTATTGCTATTTTCATAAAAGCCTGGGAGGTATGGGACAGCTTCAGAGACTTTAATGGCAATTCTTGTCTTTCAGGCATCGGATCTCAAAATCAAAGTTTAGGTAAGTAAAAATAACTTTGCTTTTCCTCCTTTCCCCCGGTTTTGTTCCTTACTGACAGTATTTCACTCGGAAGTACCTATCTGTTTGATACCTACGTATCTCAAGCCATAAAATATAAAAGCAGAAGGAAAAAAGTTCAACCACATAATTATACTGCATCCATCAACATCAACCCTGCCAGCTCAAGGTTCTCTTTCCTACACTTTGTTGTACTACTCTGCTTTGCTTTATTGTAAATCTTTCCACTGATGAGGTTTACATCTTATTTGGGAAATGCTCCCTTTCACCATGGGACGTGTGTAGTTTTTCTGGCGGTACTTGTTTTTCTGTTGACTTAAAACTTTTGAAAATGTGAAGCACTCCCTGGGTGGTCATATGTGGGTTGCCATTGGAAAGGCTGGTTGAACTCATAGAACTTGGTTGTTGAGGTCCCAGTCCATTTCTACCTCTTCAGTAGGAGCCCAGCCGCCTCCATAACTCTGAATTTGAAGTCAATTTTATAAAAGCTAAATTAATGGTCAGAATAACTGGAACAAGTGAGCAACTCTGTCCTTCAGCTTATCTAAATAAGGAACGGTAATGTAAATTCAGGAATGCACATATGCATACATGCTGTCTATATGCATCCCCGTGCAAAGAGTTGCATGCATGATCATATTCCTACAATCCATGGATTTATTTGTATGTAGGTGTAAGCACAAAAAAACATTTGTATCATCACATGGTCACATGCATGCACATTTGTGTACAAGTACACACGTGCGTGTGTAGGATTGCTAGTGATTTAATGACAACAAGAATGCCTAAGTGTTGTGCCCATTTTGAAAATCAGGAAGATGGTTTCTTGTCCTAAATCCACTGCAAACCACACAACCCTTATTAAAAGCTTGTGCTAGCTAGACTGGGTGCCTTGTCTTTATAAATTGCAAAGCTAAAACAGCCTGGATTTGATTACCTGTTAAAATGTTGTTGCAAAATTCTTGGCCAGTGTGCAAAATGAACATTGCCTGGTTTAAGTTCTTACAGATGCTGAACCCTGACCTCAAGTGTGGCCATAGTTTATCACTGGAAATAATACATGAGAAGACGAGCTAAGAAAAATTCTCTCTTCCTGTAATGTTGTGTGTTTCTGTGTCTCTTTAGAGATAAACACACACATGCACGCACACATACATGTATATAATATCTATATAAAACTAATAGATTTATTATACAGTGGCAAGTGTTGCCTGGAAACTGGTTGCTATGCAAGTTAAATTCTGAAGAGTAGGAGGTGTGTAATTAGCTTTAAATATCTTCTGTGGTTAGTAATTACCCTCAGAAATCAGTGACACAAGGGGATGTGTTCATGGAAGGCAAACTTTAAAAGGTCTGCTGATTAGCAAACTGTATCCTTAGTCCTAGGCATGAAGGTGTGATGCTGAGGTCCCCTAAGTTTTGTTTTTCTGTTCAGATTTAGCCCTCATATTGGGCTTACTCCTGAATGTTGGAAATGTTCTATGGATTTTATCTAATCTCACCTCTCCAAGGACTTAATCCAAAGGTCCATGGTATATAGTGGGTATCTTTTCATTGATGGTTCTGAGGCTGGGCAAGGTCCCATTGCAGGCCACAAGCATTAAATCATTAAATACAACAATAATTATTTTTGTGGGAATTGGGCTAAAAAAACTCTCAGGGTAGCTGCAATGGATGTCTTAATCAGATTTAGACATTGCTTGAAGAGGTTTATTCACCCCTAAATGTTGCAAATTGGTTTAGGGCTAACTTTATTCCTATAGCTACAGGAAGGGTGATCAAAACTGTCGACTCAAATGACAATGAGAGAACATTTCTCAGGGTGAACTTTAAAGTTATTCTCTACCACTCTTGAACAATAAATCAAGACTAGAGCCTCTCTTGACAGAAATTTGCAATAGCCTAAGGATCCCTATCTGAAAAGAACTTTTCCTTCTCCAATTTTTCAAGTCGCTACTGGCGCCGATGGAATCGATTCTGCAGAAGAAAGTGCCGCGCCGCTGTCAAGTCCAATGTTTTCTACTGGTTGGTGATCTTCCTTGTGTTTCTCAACACCCTCACCATTGCTTCTGAACACTACAACCAGCCAGACTGGCTCACGGAGGTCCAAGGTGAGGGGAGATCGATGGTTCTGTTTATTGCGGTCAGTGTCAAAAAAGGGGGCTTCATTAGACCACGCAATGTAAAAGGAGCACACACAGCTCCAAATAGTCCTCTGTCTGTGGAGGATCTTAGAGAATACAACAAAATATCTACCTACAATGAGAGAAATCTCAGGGAAAACACAAGTTCCTAATTTTCGGCCAAAACAGTGTTCCACTGGGTGTAGGTGAAATCTGGAGCTTATGCTAAATATATATTTGCAGCAACTGGATTTCCAATTTATGGGCAGCTACTGGGAGCCACAGGTTCTCCAAGGCTTTCCTTGAAATGGCATTTATGATAAATTCTAGTTACTAGGGAGGTGAGGAAGTAAGAGTGATTTGTAAAGTTCTCGTGTCTGCAGAACAGTTGAATCCTCGCTGGAGGTGAGAGCAGCTGAAAGGCTTAATTAAGCAACAGTAGGTAGCACAGCAGCTCTTCTATTCCCACTCTCATCTGCAGATGACAAGTGTGATGGGAGGTTGTGCACAGGAAGGCATGTCCCTGCCATGGAGGTTGTGCGGTTGTGTAATACATCACAGCTGTATGTGCAATACATAAGAATTGCTGTAGGCATCTTCATAAAACATTTCTGTGAATGAGATGCCCACACTTTTGAAGTCCATTCTTTGACCCAAGCTTATATGAAATTAACCTTCCAGACTGATCCTGGAAGGGGTTTCTTATAGTCAAGGGCTGATGGTTAGCTGTGATGATCTTTTGACTAAGTTTCATTAACCTGTTTCTGTTTGTTTTTCATGAGACACTGCCAATAAGGTGCTGCTAGCTCTTTTCACGGCAGAGATGCTGCTGAAGATGTACAGCCTTGGTCTCCAGGCCTATTTTGTCTCCCTCTTCAACCGCTTTGACTGTTTCATTGTGTGTGGAGGAATCCTGGAAACGATTCTGGTTGAGACGAAGATCATGTCACCGCTGGGCATTTCAGTGTTGAGATGTGTTCGACTTCTAAGAATATTTAAAATCACAAGGTACTTCTGTGCTTCTTTGGGAATAAAGGAGGGCTACTGCTCAATGCACAACCTGTATAGATACAAGTCACTCACATCCCTGTTTTTTCACTTTTTCTACCGCTAATTGGGTAGTGGGAGTGCTAGTTGGACAGTCCTCATCTTCTGAAGTCTGTGGCAGGATTGGGAGGGCTGTACAGACTGGATATCCCTGATATGAGAAGTAAAGATTGGTGAGGAATCTGGAATAGGGGGTTGGAGACACTTGATACCACGCAGACTGTTAAACTGAAATCTGGAAGGATAATGCAAGCTGAGCTTGGGCTTTTAGGGTTCCTTGCAAAAGGCAAAGTGAAAACAAAACAGCAGATAGCCTTGTGACCTTTTCTGTTGCTTTATGGTGACGGAGAGGAACCTGAAAGACTGTTTTGAGCCAAACCAGCATTTGACTGAGGAGCCCATGCCAGCTCCAGTAGACTCAACAGTGGCCTGAGTGGGAGATAGTGTCAACACCAGCAGCTATAGGCAAAGGATGTTGCTAACCTCTCTCCTTCAGAGGAGTCCAGCATGAAGGAGCAACTTTACTGAGAAACCAGACTTTTCCAGACTCCAGTGTCCCCTCTTTTTCATTTTCCTTCTTTGTGCTCTCCCTCTGCATAAAGGCACAGTGGTGTCTATTGAGCAGTTGTTGTTTCCTGCAGTCAGGTACCTTCAAAAGAGCAGATTGGTTTGGCAGGAGTTTTTCAGCTTGATGGGAGGTTGTAGGAGAGATCAGCTCCCAGCTCACCCAGATGGGAGCTCTTGGAACAAACCTATCCAAGTGCTCACCCAAAGCAGTGCAGGGTTTGTCTGCCTTTTCCCAAGTGGGCACCAGTCAGTCCCTTATAAAAAGCTTAACTGAGGTGAAAGAGTGTGCTTTCTGCAACCTCAGCTATCAAAATGTCCCCCAAAGGAAATTTCTGACAAATTTGAGATAAATAACACAGCGCGTGAGAAAAACAAGACCAAAGCTGGAAGACATTCAAGATGGCAGAGCTGTGAGGCAGAAAAAACAACAGACTTGGACTTGTACATCATACAAGATTTACCCTTAAAGCTTCTGAGCCTTGGCTTTCTGGCAGGGTGAATGGTTTTCAAGGTTAGATGGCAGAGACAGAAAAATCAGTTAACGGTCTCAGAGAGAGGGGCCAAAGCAAGCCTACAGCTATTAAAAAAGAAAAAAAGGTGGTTTGTTTAGATGTGCGATCATAGAAGAGGGAAAAACGTTCCAGCTAACAAAGAGTTTCGAGCTAGAAAGATACCTTTGCCCTTTCAGAAATAGTGGGGATCTCTGGTCTGGTTTTTCCTGTGTCTTTGGTCTGAAAAATATCATCACTGAGTCCCAGGCCTGGTTTCTGAGGAAACCAGTAGCTGTTTCAAGCATTGGGTAATCAGATACACCCAGGGCAACATACCAATAGCTATAAAAGCATAAGCTTCAACATAGCATCCTGGAGAGGTCATTGTTTTTTCAAGACATTTCTCTACTCCTACACAAAATATATCATCTAGCTAAGAGAATTCTCTAATAGAAAGGCAAATGCTGAGAGAATATCATTAATACTTTAGGAAGCTTGAGCTATTGGAGTACTCAAATATTCCTAAAGCTTCTGGCAGAGATGTAATGTTGGAAGCAACCAGCAGTAGGACTAGTTATATTTACCTTCATTCTGCAGCAGAACTAAAATACAGTTTTGCGTGGAAGAAAATGTTACCTGGAATATGTCTCCTGCAATTTGTACAGGGGCCTATGTGTAAAGCACAGAGTTGAGGAATAACTTGTAATGAATAATGTATTAATCAGATTTTGCCTTCTTTCCTGTTCCTAAAATATTGGCAAGTAGGTTGCAGTAGTCTCAGATTTATCTGTGTTTTTTAATTATTCATAATTTTCTTCATGATTTTTCCCCTCCGTGGGTGAAGTTCACCCTCATGTGGAAGGCCCTAGCACAAGCTTCCGTAGCAGTATTTTAGGCCCACTCATGTCTTACTGCAGGAGAGAATACTTTGGCATTAAAGCAAAACTTTTGCCTCTGATGTTCTCCAGTAAAATGCAAATTTTTCCATTATTCACTTAGCTCTAGATACAATGATGATTTATTGGCTATGTTATCAATACTGGTGGAACACACCACCTGGGTGCAATGATAATACGGAAAGATACAATCCTAGAAAGCTGAGAAGAGTGGGAGTGATGATAGTATAATGTTTTATGTCAAATATATATTCATGAGCAGTGACATGAGGACATACGGTGGAGATGGAAGTAGTGATAATCAAGGGCATTAAAAAGGCACAAAGCAGAAAAATTACTCTGGTGGGAGTATATCAGTAGGTAGCCTAATCTCTATATATTTGTATGGATATTTCATGTTAAACACCAAATTCTGGGTGCGTCAAGATGATACACTTCTAGGAAAAACACAAATGCAGCTCCCTAATATAACAGAAACAAATAAAGACATCATCAGATGAACAATGCGTCATTTTAGAAACCACATCTAGAATTTCAAGAGCAAACATTTCTTTCAAAATTATGAATACACTTCAGAATCATTTAGTCTTGCAGATTAGACAAGCAGACAGCATAATCTGTTTATTCTCCCTAATTTTTACAGGGCTGTGCAGAAAATCTCCCTTTTCTTGAGAAGACAAATTATTTTCCCATTATAAATAGTCCTTTACTGCTTTAAAAATCCCTATATTTAGTCCTTTTTACTTAAAAAGTAAACCAGTGTATTTGCAACAGCATACAGAAGTTTGATATATTACACCTAATCTTGCCATTAGATATGTCACTGTTAACTGCAGGGAGGAGAGACAGGGCAGCATCTTTTTGTACCTGTTTTCAAAGTGGTTTTATATTGGATGAAGCTTTCCTACAATGAAGCTGCCAGCTGTTGCTACTGTTTTAAGCTCTGCATCTGTGATTGCCAGTATCATAAAGACATAGTGGAAGGCAATGGAGAGGAGAGGGGAGAGAGTAAAAGAATGCATGAAGTTCTGTTCCAGTTCCACAATTGATTTTTGTGTGAAATATTGGACAAACCGTTTAACTTCTCTGCATCATTCCTCCATTTTGAAACAGGGATCATAATCACATCCTACTCACCAGGGTTTTGTGGTGCCTCATTCACTGGCATCCTCAAGGGTCTGAGATCTGCAAGTGGGAGATGTTAACAAGTACATTCATTTCCCTCTAAGTCTGAGGAAGCAGCAGTGCTTTCTGTCGTACCTCCCATTATGTGCTGCTGGGTCCAAAACCTCTCATTCCATCCAGAAGTGCAATGAGATTTATTGTAACTGGTTTTTCTTTGTAGTATATTAACCAAAGAGGACAAAGAAGTAAGGGGCTTCTTCTTTGTCTGGCTTCATCTATTCCTGACTTAAAAGCCTTGTGTTTCATTGAGTAACCCCAGATGTGACTTTTAGGGGCTGTTCATGTTATTTCTGCAGCCACCTAATGTGACAGATGGCAACCTCAGTTCATGCTTCTAGGACACTAAGACAAGGCAGTTGTGATTTTCACATCCCAGTCAAGTCAAGCCTTCCTTATCCTCTCTTTTTTTTTCCTCCCCTTGATTTGTTTGTTTACTTTTCTAATGGTGCTCTATTTCTAGCTAGCACTCAGTGCACAGATAAAACAGCACTAATCTTATCACCAGGTCATCTCAGTTAATTGCTTTAAGTTTGATAATTACATAAGAAACTAAATCTCAGGTATTGAGCCATCTGTAAGAAATGCGGAGCTGATAAAAGTCTGTACAGTTGTTCTCTGAGATATCAAGGCATTTAAGCTTTAAGTGAGTCACTGAGACTATTCACATGGGTAACAGCTCTACTGTGTGCCTCTTAAGGGCACCGCTAGGCTAGGAAGACCTGGAAAATGTGTCTCCTGGCTGACATTGGAGGGCTTGGAGAGATATTCTGGACCATGTCAGTCTCTGGTTTAAGGATGTTAAAAATCAGTCAAGTTTCATCAAAAATGAAGTTTTCCCTTTTCCTCTGTCACTTTTCCTTCTTCCCAAAGCGTGAAAGTATGTGAGCTGTAAGCATAAACGCAAATACAGCGACCTGTTACATTGCATGTTCAGTGCCAACATTTGGTGGCACTGAGCCCACAGCTTCCATGCCCTTACCTTTGCTCTGTAGATTTTCATTGTTCATCCCTTTAATTGCGGTTAAACTTTAAAGCGTTCTAGTCTTCTCTGAAGTGCTGAAGCTGGGCTGGAGGGAAAACATCACAGTTCTCTTTGAAGATCAGCCCTTGGAGATGAAGCAGTTGCTGAACTTCAGAGGACATGGCAGTGTCCCTTTGCAGATCAGATTGCTAACCTTCATAAAGTGATCGGGCTGCTCAAACATTCCTGTCTTCCATGGGACAAGGAAAGTTGTCTTTTTACACTGTCATTTTAAAAGTATTAATTTAACTGGGATTTTAAGAACCCTTGTCTCTTAATGACTGCACTGCCTTCAGAACAGATTTGTATGTTGAAGGATCGGACTTCCTCAAAGGAGCAAGAACACTAGACATTTCTGCCATCCTTCTCAAGCAGAACTCTTTTCTCCAAGGAAAATATGGCTAGAAATTCAGAGTCCTCGTAAGGAAAGAAAGACTCAATGTTATGGGCTTTGGGAGAAGGGAGTGAAGAACGTTGGCCACGGTAGAATCTCAAAGCATGATGGTAGGCCACAAGAGGTTGTGCTAAAACTCTTAGAGATCACAGGCATACATTGTTGGCTTGCTGACCTGGGAAAGCTGTTGAAGCTTGCTAGTAATGTGCATTCAAAATGTGGTGATTGGAAGATGACAGCTAATCTTCAGCCCAGTCTGAAAGTTCTGTCAGACTCAAAAGTGCATAGAAGAGGTCATGATCGGCAAAGTAGTAGACTAGGAGTGGTTGAGCCAGATGCAAGACCGAAGTGGAAGTTGCTTCATGGATGATGTGGTGGATTCTTTAGCATTTTTTTCTAAAGCCTTTTTCCAACACATGGTTACTCTGCAGGCTCGCAAAAAATGCAAGCAAGCGGACATGCTGCAGCAGAGCATGCTGCTGGCATTTCTTTGAACCCTGAAGTGGGACCACAAAGTCGAGAAGATCCTTTTTCTGCATTATACATCAGCCTGATCTGGGCACAAGCCTGAATACACCATAAGAGCAGGTATTAGGCGTCCTGTTCTTAGGCATCCTCTCTTGAATGAAACACTTCCAAAGTGTTCTGCAGCCTGTTTGAGGAAGCATAGTGGGTTTGATACCCAAAAAAGCAGTGATTGTGTGCTTTTACAAGAGCAAAGGTGACCCTGGACTTTAGGGATGTAGATCTGGAGTCTCTTTTAGGGTCCATGTAAAAGGACCTTTAATGTCTTTCTCTTTCCTCTCAATCCCAGAAGGCTTATCAACCTCTATCTGTGAGTGAGCTCAAGCACATACTCACACCAGATTTTGGACAAGTTTGCATTTGCTGCCAAACTGTTTCCCCATCTGCTCTTGTTAGTTATTACGGGCCATTCTCTGGAGTGAGGTATTCTGGCTGCCATAACATCTGTGAGTGTTGTAATGAGGTTGGTTAGAATGTAACTCACTGAAGCAGCAAGAACTAATCACCGTATATTGATATAAGATTTACAGAGCCTTAGATGGAGAGTGCTGCAATAATCTTCTGGGTGTGCGTTTGGGGTGGGGGGTGGAGGGAATTGTGTATGTACACGTGTGGTTGTAAAATTACTCATTAGCTGCAGTAGGTCTCATTATCTTAGGGAAGCACATCAATGATTCACTGCTTAACAGGGTGTTTGGAAATGCCTGCTTATGCACAGAAGGCAGCCTGAGCCAATATCCTGTGCAGGCCATGAGCACCTGTCTTGGATTGAAGGAATTTTAACTGCCTCTATTTTCTCTCCCAGATACTGGAACTCCCTGAGTAACCTTGTGGCTTCACTCCTGAATTCAGTCCGCTCCATTGCCTCCTTGTTGCTGCTTCTCTTTCTCTTCATTATCATCTTCTCACTCCTGGGGATGCAGCTCTTTGGGGGCAAGTTTAACTTTGATGAGATGCAGACCAGGAGGAGCACATTCGACAACTTCCCCCAGTCCCTCCTCACTGTGTTTCAGGTAAGGGCAAGAGTGGTCCCCAATGGGGCCAACACGTTGTGTTTACATGGGGTGAAACAGAGAGCAGGTCCTACACCCTTGCACCACAGCCGGGCATTCCCCAAGACTGGACATCAGATGACAGCTCTAGGAGCAAGGTGCCACGCTGTGCTGCCAGCACGGGGATATTCCCTCCCAAAACGGGGAAACAAAGCTAAAGAAAGCCCATGCATGTAGCAAGGCTACCACGTCTTAGCAGGGTAGGACAAGAGAATGGCCATTGCCATGTCCCAGGGCAACACCTGCATGCCAAAGCACAACCCTGCAGTTGTCCTTCCCCCTCCCACAGTGTTGGGGAACAAATATCTGCTCGTAGCACCAGAGAAGTAATCAAACGGCCTTTAAGCCGACAGCAGTTTGGGGAGCGATCAGCCAAGAGCTTCAGGATCATGATTTCACAAGCAAGGTGAAGGGAAGTGGTGGAGAGGGCTGTGCTGAGGGCTGTATTCAGTGGTGTGGGTTGTGCAGGTGTCCAAAACAACAGGCACACGGGAGGGAAATGCCTGCGAGAGGTGGGGAGGCTTGAGTGGAATTGTCTGGGAGAGCTGCTTGGCTTCAACTATCATCTTCAAGGGGACATCTCTTCCCCCACTTGAGCAGAGCCACTCTTCACACTCTTCCTGGTTTGTTGTGTTTTGTTTTTATTTTCTAGATGGACACAGCCAGAGTCTCCAACCATTCTGGGGGAGGGGGTGTTCTCTAGGATAGTAGATATCTTTGTGTTAACGGGGTTTTCAAATTCTCTATGTGGTCTAACGCTGTATCCCTTATTGGTGGGAATGTGTCATTTAGATCCTGACTGGGGAGGACTGGAATTCGGTGATGTATGATGGGATCATGGCTTATGGCGGCCCCTCTTTTCCAGGAATGTTGGTCTGTATTTACTTCATCATCCTCTTCATCTGTGGAAACTGTATCCTTTGATGCTACTCTTTTCTCCAAGTGGGGCTGAATTTAAAGCCACCCTTTACTACTTTGTAATGTCAGAAAACAATGAATTTCATACCTTCCATTTTTACCTTTTCCCTAGGTCTCAATTTTGCCTTTGCACTGCCAAAAGTTAAACAAGTTTATTTTTAGCTAGTGCTAAAACTTTAGTCATAGAAACAGTTGTAAGAGCCAGCTACGTGCCAGTTCCGCATGCTAGCTTTTCTTTAGTATCTTTACATGCTTAGTGTTCTTATTTTTCATTCCCCTTAATTCTGTCATAGGTTTTTCTTTCCTACCTTCTCCAAAAAATAATCTCTGTGTGTACCTACTGTACTTACTGCATATTTTTGCTTCAGTTGCCTTTTCAATAATGTATTCCATGTGCTTTCATCCAAGCCTTGTGTGGACTAAAAATAAGTATAATCTACAATATGCTATATACAAATGCTATAATAGGAGTAACATATGTTTGACATAATTGATTTATGTGAGATCATATATTAATTCATGTATAAACTAGCAGGAACCATGTTCCATTTCAGTTACTGCAATCTGTGTGTTCTTCAAACAGAAAATCATGTGCTCTATTATCTTCCAGCCTGCGCTGGTGTTAAGTAACTTCAGTTCTCTCTGGCTTCAAGGTGAAATCAGGCCACAGTACATATCCCAGGAGGTACAAAGCACATTGCATGATTAGGCTGTGAGTGTCTTTTCACTGGAATTTGCATTTAACATAGAGCTCTGGTTCTGTTCCGTATCCCACTTTGCTCCAAATTTGTTCATGTTTAGTTTCTGCTTCCCTAATAAATGGCCCCCCTGTGTCAGAGGTGACTTTTTTTTTTTTTATACTGATTCTTCTGTAAAGCCACCTTGTAGTCTCAGCCCAGCTCTTCTGGCCTTTCCTCATAATTCAGATCTCTCAAACCCTGTTATTTGACATTTCAGTTGACCTGCATGCCCTCTCTTCAAAGTGAGATGGTGCAATTCCAGTTATCTGAAGGTCGAGGGAGTCAGTCTGGCTGACAGCTTTAAAAAGCTACAATTTGGATCTCCTTGTAAACTGCAGAGGAAAATGTGAGCCAGCTCTACATGCTGGGTGACTCTGGAACCATTAGACCTTGGAGCACAGGGAGAGGGGTGGTTATGTTTCCAGGCTAAGCCTTGAACTGGGGTTTACTTAAAAGTTATCACGGTGTAATAAGACCCACTCTCAAGAAATTTAAAAAAGAAGCTGATGTTCAGATTTGTAACACAAGATCTGAATGCTGACTGGCAAGACAAGAAAATAGTTGGGATTCCTTGCCCTTCAGCTACGTGGGCATGACTGGCCATGCATGGACTCTCTGCTAGGAGATGGCAGAGCTGTCAGCTCAACCCTTCAATGCCTAGAGTAAATGGATTTCTTCTCGGTTGCTTCAGAAATGCTAATGAGAGTACTGTGCTTGCTGTCCATAAAATCCACTTGTGTCTGTGAGAATACCTATAATGAGGTTGTTCAACTCAACAATATAGGCCCAAACTGGAAAGCCCAGGCACATTATGGTATGAGGCTCTTGAATACGAGTGCTTTAATCAAACCAACCTGAGCTGTCAAAGGGGCAAAGTACTCAGCGCTCCCTTTATCTTCAGTGGGATTTGTTGCAGAAGGCACAACTCCTTTGGGAAATGGGAAACTAAAACATAAGTCTGGAATTAGATGTTTTGTGTCAGTCATTCTGTTGTGAAATTTTGGAAACTCCACGCAGTGTGTTAGCCATTTGGATGGAAAATGTGGGTCTGTGCGTGCTGGATATGCACATCCTGAACGTTTGTGTGAAATGGAAGTTTGGAAAATCCAAGCTATCTGATGACCGGTTGCTAAAAAATTTCAATTAAGAAACCTTTGGTATAATGTTGTTTTGCCGTTTTCAGAGTCCGTTTTCTTTAAGTAGCACACAAACAGATATCCTGCTGAATGTATTTTTGGCCATTGCTGTGGACAATCTTGCTGATGCTGAGAGTTTAACATCTGCACAGAAAGAGGAGGAAGAGGAAAAAGAAAGGAAAAAGCTAGCTAGGTAAATCCATTTCCATACACCTAACTACACTCATATGCATGTATTCCTGTGTGTATGATTACACACACATTGTGCACATATATATGTGCAAGTATGTGTGTATATGTAATATGCATGTATAAATTCTCTGTGGGCGTATATAGATTATATATCTGCTATTAATGTAATTATATATGGAATTACATATAGATATATATGAAATTTTATGTAAAAGATTTCAAACTAAAGAACAAGAAGATGTCATGAGCTGGGAGTCCCCACAACTGTAGCAATGTGAGCAGAGGAAAGGAAGTCTTGGTGACTGATGAGCTTCCAGGGCATCAGCAGAAAATGAGTGTGAAATGGTGTCAATGTCACAATCCCATCCGAATCTCTCTTATTACCTCCTGATCACTTTGGGCCACAAGGCATATTTTCAGACTCTTGTTCCCACGACACAAGATTCTTCCTTCTCTTTTGATGCCACATGCTGTTCTTCTCTCGCCAGTTCTTTTACAGTTTCTGCAGGCTCTTAGGAGGCAGGAGCTGGATGTAGAGCTTCTCTGTCATTCCCAGCTGCCAACAGCAAGGAAGCCTCTCCTTACTGTTGATTTCTAATCACTATCTTCCAGGCTGCTTGGAGGGGATCTCTTGTGCAGATCTTTCTGCTTTGTTCTGCACGCTAGTCAGCAGATTTCCCTGACTCTGGGAGTACAGTGAGGGGCAAAACTTTGTAGGCAACCTAGTGGAAGTCCACAAGATATTAGTTGAAAATGGTCTGTGCCTTTGTCATTTGGTGCACAGAAAGGTCTCTAGTGACAGACCTAAAATACGCATGTGCACAAGCACAGAGGCACGTATTTCCTCCCTATGCACGTGCACACACCCCCCACCACACAAACACATGCCATTGAGAACTCCCTAAAATAAAGGATGCTATATAGAATTAGAGCAGAGTCTGTGCCTCAGCATCTGGATGAGGACAAGGTGGAGCTGGTGGACTCAGAATGGAGGTACCAGCCAGCTGGTTGTTCTCATGGTGCATACTGTACTACATGAAGCTCCTGAAAGGGAAACAGCTTTTCGCCCTGGTAACTCTTTGCTTTTTATCTTGTGAAATTGTTAGGACTGCTAGTCCTGAAAAGAAACAGGAGATAGAAAAAACAGCTGTGGAGGAGGAGACAAAGGAGGAGAAAATTGAGCTGAAATCGATCACTGCTGATGGAGAATCCCCGCCAGCTACCAAGGTGAGGTCTGCTGCCAACCAGCACTCTGTGCAGTGATGGCATGAACAGCTTGGGTTTCTGAGGGAATGAAAACCCTCTGCCTTGTCTGATAAAGGCTTTGCTGCTTCTTCTTCCATTTCTGTCAGATCAACGTGGATGATTATCAGCCCAATGAAAATGAAGAAAAGAGCCCATATCCCCCAACAGAAGCACCAGGTATATATCGCCTTCCTCTTATCCCTGATTTGACAAAAGGAAGCTCCAGTTGCTAATGCACATAAAGCCAAACTGTGGTGGTAGGTATGCTGAACAGGCAGTGTTTTCTTGATGGGACAGGATAATATGCTTGCCCGTGTTTGTACAGGTGTGAACTTGGTCCTTAGCAGTCCCTATACTGAGTAGTCATATTTGATTTGGTTCTCTGTAAAGCTTTGTATTTGGAAACAGACAACCAAATCAAATTATATACAAATCTCTGTATATGAAAATATACATTTGACTTTGTTTTCAATCAATTTTTTCAGTACTCGGTGGTCAGGGGAGACTTACAACAGATACTCATGACAGGCAAAGTGCTGAATGCCTTTCGGCACCTTTTTTCTAATAAAAAAGACAGTGTGACTTATTAACATAATTCTAAAGACATGAGATGTCAGTCTAGAATTGGAAAAAACAAGATAGAGCGTTAGTTAGACTAGTTTTCAAGTTAGTTGGACCTAGTTAACTTCATCCTCATATAATTAAAAGATTGGTTGAAGAAATCTCAAAACTTAGAGCAGTTTTTCTTCAAGAGATCCTGAATGGGGGGGTTGAGGGGGTTGGAGCAGAAGAGTTATAAGCTGGTCAGTTCAACTTCCATTCTTGGAAAAGTACTGGAACAAATGATTAAACAAACTATATGACTGCAAGATAAGGAGATGACTAGCAGCCAACATAGATTTGCCAAGAACAAATCATGTCAAATCACCCTTAGTTTCTTCTAAAAGGGCATGACAAGATTTGTAGACAGGAGAAAAGAAGTACGTGTCATTTTCTTTAGCTTTGCTAAGGCTTCTGACTGTCTCTTATGACATTCTTATAAGCCAGCTAGAGAAACATGGTCTAGATGATTGGGAGAGAAATTGGTCAGGCCCTTTTTGTGGACAGCAGTGATGGCCCAAGTGAGGTTCCACAAACCAAGGGTCTGTCCTGAGTTCAGTTCAGTTCATTGTTAATGTCCTTAATGATGAAAGAGGAAATATGCTTATTATATTTGCAGATGACATGGAGCTAGGAAGGACAGAAAGCATGCTGGAGGGCAGCATTAGAATTCAAAGAGCTCTTGAGGAACTGGATAAATGGTCTAAAGAAAATTGAAAGTGCCAGGCTCTACACATAGATGGGAATAAACAACTCACAAATAAAGGATCTTAGGTGACAGCTATTTAGGTAACAGTCCTTGAGAAAGGAATCTGAATCTTGTGATCACAAGCTCCACAAGTGCCAACAACATTTTGCTGTCTTTCAAAAGACAAGTATGGAGTGAGATTTATAAACAGTGAAAACACGACGCTTTAGTCCAGTTATGGTTTTAACTGGCCAGTGAAAGCTAACCAGAGTCAAATAATTGTTTTATTCTGTTCACAATTTATAAGGTCTCAGGTGGGATATTGTATCTCATTTTGAGTGCTCTGCTTAGAAGTGGGGCTGAATTGGAAGGAGCGTAGGAGAGCAAGGTGAAAACAATGCTAGTAGGAAGCAAGAACTAAGATTGAAAGAATCGTGGTTGTTTGAGCTAGGAGAGACAGGAGAAATGGCTTCAAATGCATTAAAGCCTGTTACAGGTAGGAGGGGAATTATCTCCATTATGAAGAAGTAGCAGATTTAAGATCCACACCAGGGAAGAATTTTCTAATGGTGAAGCTAGAAAAAATCATGGAGATGGTTGTGGAAGCCCAGCATCATTGAATGTTTTTAAAAACAGGTCAGAAAAATATCCGCCAGAAAAGGCTTAGATATAATAATTAGTTGATCCTGGCTTAGCAGAGGCATGAACCAGAGCGCCTTTTGTGACCCTTTGCTGCTCTGCCCTTCTGTGTTTCTAAGATTATATAACAGGCTGTAATAGGTAATAAAACACATTCTCTTCTATTCCATGATCCCTAATAAATGTCTGATAATAGGTTGATGTGATAGGGTAAAAAAAGACACAATAGTTCATTTTAAATAGGTGGGCAAGGGTTTCAGACAAGCAGAAAGGAAAACTGTTCATTGCATTTGATTTTCAGTACAAAAAGTCCCCACGTTTGCTACGCTTGTATTCATCCATATTTATAGTCCATTTGTCAGGAATAGTGTGGTTCCAACACCGTGCAATACTGTTTTAATGTTGCTTGGGGCAGATCACTCTGGCTTTAATCTTCCCAGTACCTCTATAGGCACAGACACTTACTGGACACCCGTCCCCAGTTGCTAAGGGGTTTGTGGGAGTCTTTGGTCAGAAGCACAAATTAAAACAGCTTGATACAGTTCTGTCTCTCAGCTGGCTTGGATTGGCAGACGATTACATTTTTTTGAAGTGAAGGTACAGTCACCTGTATATCAAATTTAAGCCTGCTGATAATGGATTTGTGGTTCAGTTACCTTCCGTGGACAGCTTAGAGATAGTCTGGCCTGTGAACTATATGACAAAAACTACACCTACAATTTGTGTCATGGGCATTTTTTCTGCAGCTATGTATAGAATTAGAGTGCAGAAAATTAATTAAAAATACTTTTAAGTCTTGCCTTGGGGTGCCAATTCCTGGCTCAGCATACTTCCGAACAGAACCTAAAATTTGAATGGATAGTCAGGTTTTCTCCCGTCTTCGAAAGTATTAGAAATGCAAATAGACAGCATCTTTGTTATTTGCCATTGTACGGTGCCATTTCTAAACAGGTCTGTTCCCTGAATTGTTTATCAATTCTTTGTGAAGAGTGAAGTTACTTTTTCTCCTTTCTAAGCCATTTGCTGAAAATGATCTCTAACAGCTTACACAATTACCTGGCCGTTTCTTTCAGAGTTCATGGAAGTCAACCATAAGGCTCACACACAGTAAAGTTTTGTAAATCCCTTGTTACCATAGTCATCTACTCCATTCTGCTATATAAAGCTCAGAAACACCGAGGTGCTCTCAGAGCTGATGTGGCATGTCACATCTGCCTTGTTTGGGGAGTAAGGCTCCAAGGTTTTCCCCAGCATTAGCAAGCTAAAATTTCCCAATCCCCACACGTACCCCTGTCCAGTTCCCTTGTGGCCATCTGACCAGTCCAGAATCCTTCTGCTGACTGCTGCTGGGTCCAGCTGTGGTACAGGAGATGCTGTGCAGCCATATACAGCCCATCTGGGAATACACCTCTTCTTGCCCAATCGCCTATGAATCCATTTCAGCTTTGCTTTGAGTGAAGCATCCTATTGCTTCTTACATGCAGTCAGCCGGTTCTGCCTATTTTCTGTTCATGATTTAAGCTGTTAATGCCTGTGACATTTCCATGGCTGTGTACCATTCCATCCTCTGAAAACATCCTTCACCCTAACCCAGCGTTCAGAAACAATTTGAAATGGTCACTTCATTTGTTTTCCCTTTATTCTTTCACTCTGCCTCGCTCAGTCTCCTATTTGTTTCTGCTGCCTCAACCAGTTTTCTCAATAACCTCTTCTGACTCTATTTGCTACATAGCATTGCTGTTAGGCCCCAGAATACTCTGTATACTTGCAGCTCATCAGATCACCTCTCCTCTTTGTTGAAGGGAGAAACTAGTTCTTCCAAAGATTTGTGTACACTAGAAGGATTATTATAATGATATGTTTATTATAGGAAGACAGGGGGATAGTCTTGCAGTCTAGTACAGAAACAGACAAAGAATTCAGAATGTCAGACGAAGGTAAAAGCTTGGATGATTCATGGGAGCTCGAAGCAAAGCAATGTCCTTACACAAGACTTCTGGTCTTTGTACAGTGAAAAAATAAAAATCCTCATTATCGAATTTCTCACTGATGCTGCACTGTAGCCTGTGTGTGCTTATGGCTTCACAACCAAAAGACAGCACCATTCTAATGAAGCATAATTCAAGATGACAGTCCCAGATTTGAATTTCCTTGAACTTTAGGAGAGTTCAAACCTAGTCCTGAACTTGGCAGCTCTGAGTCATGTTTCTTTATGATTTGGTGGCAAGCTTGACTGGAAGTGTCACTTTTTAAACACAAATATACCTTAAGTGTAAAAAATAGTCAAGGAACCAATGTTGGATTGCAGCTGATGTGTTGTCCAGCCCAGCTGTGAATACCATCTTGACCTTTGTTTCTACGAATGCTGGCAACTGTGCAACATACTGTTTCTATATGGAGGTAGATAGCTTAGGTAGTGACATGAGCTGAGGCTGTAATCGTGTTATTCTTTGCATATTTGGGCCTCGGTGTTTACTTTCTTCTGTGCCCTAGACCCTCCTTTAAATGAAAAATATTTTGAACATTATTCTTTATCTATGGCTGAGGAACTGAATGTGTTTTCTAGTCTGAAGGTATGTGGTTGCTAGAATCTTTAATATATTTCTTGCTGAATGGCAGACACAAAAAAAAGAGGAGAGGAACAATGTCCTTTTTGGTCTTCATGGCGCTGGTCCTTCTGCTAAGAGTCCATTTTCCTGAGGTGTTTTTCCATACCGATTTGAAAGTGTTTATTTTAAGCATTCCTCCAAGTAAAAGTAAAAGAATGATCTAATACTGAAGGCACAGAGCAGGGACTCAGAATACTAGTCTTTTTAAGTAAGAGCTCTCAAATATGCTATGTGATCATGGGCATCAGTATTCTGGACTGTTAAAGAAGAAAAAGAATTTGCTTACCTCGCTTATTGTCAGACCACTCTGAAATCTGTAGAAAAAAAAGGTGTAAGTGCAAATTATTATAATATTATATAAATATGAGCATTAACATTAACACCAATTTTACAAGTTCTATGCACAAAAGTACTTCTGAAAGAAAATTTCTTTAATAAAGCCTGTAAAAGAGTATTATAAAGTATATTACAACATAAAATTGAGCTGTTAAAAAATAGACCATCTTAAAAAGTACAAACTCTATGTACCAGCTCAAACATTTATCCAAAAATCCATCAAGTGAATTTGAGCTGAACTCTTGCTACTAGAACTGTAAAGAAAAAATTCTATTTGCATGCATTAATACACACATTGAAAAGGCCACTTTTCTCCTGTCTCTGACATCTGGATTAAGATCTGTGCTGATTCATCTGTTCTTTCTGATGTGTCCATTACCAGATCAAGAATAGTACCTGACCCTAAAGGAACAGGCTCTTCCTGGAATTTATCTCACTTTATGAACTCAAGATAAATGTTTTAACTTGAGTTTCCTCCTTTGCATTGGCTGGAAGATGTATCAGTTGAACCTAACCTGTCAGGCTACTTTCTTAAAATAATTTTTCCTCTCTTGCTGATTAAGTGAGAAGGTCGGGGTCTTTAAAATAGCAAAATCTTGTCATGTCATTTACAAAACAGCATCAGACTTTGGCAGGTAGAAGCAATCTTCAAAGGTGGAAGGTTCTCTTTCACATACCACAGCCCACCTCCATGCCTGGAGATCTGTTCCACAGGCATCAGGTTTGAGAGTCTCAGCCTTGTTCCCACCCTTTCAGTCTTCCTCCCAGTGAGTTATGAAAGGCGACAATTTTAAGAATTTCTGACTGGTGTAAGTCAAAGTCCCCATGTTCCATGTTTGCTCTGTGGAATACATGCCTTCATCCAAACACTATCCCAGATACGGCAGTGGCTCCGTGGAGAGCCTTACAAAGAGGAGAAAAGCAGATCATGATAAAGTGGAGGAATGGTCTGAAGAAAATAAGTTGCAGTTCAGTTAGGACGAGGTGCCACTCTTGGGGGTAGTCAGCAGCACAAATGCAGAGCTGGGGGGTGACAGGCTGGGCAGCCATTCTGTGACAAATAATCTGTGCTTTGTGCAGCTCAGAAACTGATGGCAAATTAATGCCAGAGTGTAATACAAAGAAGTGCCCATGAAGGACATTTAAACAGGAGGATAGTAACCCAGCTCTCCTCTGCACCAGTAGAACCTCAACTGCATGTTAATCCTGAAGATAATCTGGAGCAAGAATGAGCAGAGACCTAGGAAACACGGTGCCTCAGGAAAGACTGTTGTTGTTTGTCTCTAGAAACCAGAAATCCTTGCTGAGACATAATAATGGTCCTCAAGTATGTAAAAGCCTTCTGTAAGAGGAAGGGGATTCTCTATTTTCTGTTTCCGTGGAAAAAAAGAAAATAGATAATGGATTTGGAGCACAGCAAGAAAGATTCAAGTCAGTCACTAGAAGAAGGGTTGGGTTTTTTTGCAAGAGGGACAGTGAAGCATCTGGGGAGACAATTGTGAGGATAATTGTGGGTTTACCAGCATTAATAGTTTTACAGAGAGACTAGATCGATGTTTGCCAGAGCAAGCACTGGGCAGCAGATGCTGCCTTGGAGAAGGGAAAAGCGGACAAGGAAAATGAAGCTTTTATCATCCTATTTCAATGATTCTTAGTCTTGAGCTCCAGTTATGAAAGAAACAAATGCTCTAGCGCTCCAGAATGGGTTGTATTTCGCATTAAAAGACAAAAATGCTTCTTGCAGCAGAGGAAGATGAGGAAGAACCGGAGATGCCTGTTGGCCCTCGGCCTCGCCCGATGTCTGAGCTGCACCTCAAGGAGAAGGCTGTGCCCATGCCTGATGCCAGCGCATTTTTCATCTTCAGTCCTAACAACAGGTATTTAAGAGACTGCTTAGCTGGAACAAGGACTCAGAGAGCACGTACACCTTTCGTGCTGGGCCCCAAAGGTTATGTGGTGCAGAGCTCCCTTTCAGCAGTTCATACCAGAGACCTCCTTTTACCAGTCGCTCCTTTAAAGGCCCTGCCATTAAATCCTCATGAAAGCACAGCTGTAGGGAGCTCCCCGACAGTATTCAGTGGGAGTTCATGGTACCTGCAAGGCTGATTGAAGACACAAATCAGGAAAGCTTTGGAAATAAGGGACTTGGAAGTAAGTCAGTAATTGGAATTCACCAACATATTCAGGTCCGATTTGCAAGCAAGCCACCATGTAATCAGTCAAGCGTGAGGTAGGAGCTTCCTGTCCTAATGGCTGCTCAAAATCCACTCCCAGTAGGGAGTTCGTGTGTCTCTGCTCATTCCTACATGTTAAGAATGAACATACAAGAAAAGGGAAAAGGAGGGTGAGAGTCCATAGCTCTGAGGGTAGACTGAGGACAATAATTCTTCTCTCATGCTTTTCCCTTGGGTACCTACAATGTGGCTTCACATTGCCTCATCAGACACAGATGCATGAGACCAGTACTGTGAGTGGAGGGCTGAGCTATGACACAGGGGAATATATCTTTCCAAGGGGGCAGAAACAAGCTCACTGCCCAGTGGTCTGTGCAGTACCATGTATCCAAACATCTCCCTTGGGGGCTTGGCCTCCAAACAGAGCCCCAAAGTAAGGCAGAGGTTTAAAAGCACAGCTGAATTCAAAGCCAGTCTTTTCACAGCAGGGCTTGTGCCACTCCTCCTTTGGTATATGCAACAGGGAGGGACTGATGATGATTGGGACTCATGAACTCTAATGCCAGCTTTGCCACCCACCCACTGTCACTTGTTGAAGAAGTAAATTAACCTCTGCAATCATCTGTAAAATTGCTATAATAGGGGCTTGGAGGCTTAACAGCCAAAAGCAGAGCTAAATAGATTAATGAAGTGCCTCTAGAATTATGCACAGGACTGTTATGAGGTTTAACTCCTCATATCCTGATACCGACATATGGTCTCTAGTAATGGTCTCCAGTAAACGTGCTGCTTGATGGGAGACTGCTACTTCTTTACCTGTTACCAAGCACTTTATATTGGGCTGATGTTTAGTAGACACCCTGCAAGGCACGATGTCCTCCCAGAAGCTCTTTTCAAATGCCAGCCTACCCTATATCCATGTGGCGAGGTCTGTGCCCCATTAGCAAGGTAGATCCCCCATAGCTCCTGCTCAGTGACACTGCAGCCCCAACTCAGAAAGACATTGACCGCCCCGAAGCCCGTTTCTGCTGCTTTCCCGTTAAATTAATGGGGAACGGTTCTGTGAATGAGAAGCAAGGGATATAATTTTGGGTTGGCAGGTTTCAGACCATATCTAAATCACAAAAGGCTCTGTCAGGAGGGAGTGAGTGTCCTCCATTCAGATGCACCAAGCGTGAGTCCTGCAGGCAGCCGATCACCCTGTGTGCATCACTGCACGACCTGGAGAGCCACGGTTGCCCAGCACCCAGTAGGTCCCAGCACAGCTGTCTGGGACCATCGTTCTCCCTGCTGCTGGGGCAGAGGGATGCTGCTCTGCAGAACAATCCTCCAGGGCCAGTCCCGCTGGCAAAAGAGGAGGGGGGAATGTTTCCCAGGTCTTGCTGTTCTCTGAGAGATAAAGTTGTGCCTCTCCTCTCTCTTGCAGGTTTCGTGTCCACTGCCATCGAATCGTTAATGATAACATTTTCACCAACCTGATCCTCTTTTTCATCTTGCTCAGCAGCATCTCCCTGGCAGCTGAGGACCCCGTCCGACACCTCTCCTTTAGGAACCAAGTATGCTTCCCCTCCTCCTTCCCTTGCTGTGTATTAAAAGTGTGGTACGAGCAGATCATGAGTTGAAGCCAGGAAAGGCAGAAAAGACTGCATCAGAGGCTTTGGGAGTAGCTTTCTTCCCTGATTTGTGCCTTTTTGTAGGCTGTGTGTGAAATCATTGGGTTTTGCAGGGAACATGAGTCAGGGCAGAAGTTGGCCTCTAGTTCACTTCAGAAGCATGCATAGGGGAAGGAAGAACAGGAGGCTGAAGCAAAATTATTTTTCCCTGGGAGGGAAAAGCCCTTAAGGCATTAGAAATGGGCTGTAGAAACGTTGATTGGGATACAGATAATTCTAGTTTGGGGAATCTGCAGGTTGCCTTTGGAATATTTGCTCTCCTTCCACATGCTTTCTTTTGAACTAAAAATCCCAGGGCACTTTGTGCACATTGGTGTAAATCAGGAGTAACATTCTTGTGTTTGATGCAGTCACTCTGAGGGAGATCGGTGTCATCAAGGTTAGAATCAGACTATTTGAACGCAAGCTGCAAAGCTATCATTAAATTTGAGATAATCCTCAGAAAATATGCTGTGCTCCTCTCCTCACCAGTCTGGGGGAAGGAGAGGAAGGCATTCAGCACGGAGATACATTCTCACCTTCTTTCCTGACCATGCTTATTAGCCTTTTGAAAAGTTCAGTGCTCCCTTAACTTTGCCAGTGGTTGTTTCCATTAATCTGGGGTCACTGCAGAAATCAGAAGAGTCAGCAGTCGTATGTGAGACTTCTGATCTCGGCTGTCTGCAGTGGCATTTTGATGCCTTCGTGCTGGAAGAGCTGGCTAGTCTTTAAGAGTGGGACATATTTTTTTTGTTGTTGTTGAATAATAAAACCTGAATTTAACCCTCCATGTTCTACCTCCCTGAAGTATCCTGGCCCGAGCATAAATTTAAACACACATGTGCATGCAGAGAAGATGTTAAAGTAGTTTTATTCCTGATTATCTCAGAGCTGCTTTACATTTTGAACCGATGGAGGGCCCTAAATAATACAGTCAAACCTGTGCCACCAGTGCTGCATTTTGGGCACAGCTGAGTGTGTCCATAGTGTAGGGATAAATGCATATCACTATATGTTAGCACTGCAGCCTGATGTCAGCTGGCATATGGGATTCTGACATGCCACAGAAGCTGCCGCAGAATCTGCAGCAGAGAGATTTAAATGAGAGAAAAAAAAAAAATAATAATCAAAGCTGGTTGTCCTGGATAAAAGAGCTGAAGGTTTGGGCCAACTTGTGTTGTTGTCTTGTGTATTTGAATCCACTGATGTTGCATGAAAATCTGTGTTTAATTTTCACAGGTACAGATGTTTAAAATGTATCATACAAGGGGACACTGACAAGATGTTTGGGTTGCAAATGTGATCTGCCTTTACACTTTGACAGTAGAAGAGTAAGATTGTGTCCTGCCCTGTGTCCACACAGGGGCCTGGGACGGAAAGCAGGCAAGCTGAAAGCAAAGTAACTGCCTCTACCTTCACGGTGGGACAACATCATCAGGCATTAACCTGTGCACAAGGACTCACGCAGACCAGTGCTGTTGGTGACACAAACTGTCCCAGAGCAGGAAGACAGGAGTGGAGAGAACATCCTCCAGGAAGGGCTCACAAAGAGCCTTGGACACTGCTTCTGTCCCAGGATGGGCTAGTGGCTGCATCCTCCTTGTGTCACACAGGGCTCAGGCAGCAAGTTTTTGGAAGTGCTTCCCCAGTCTGATCAAACAGCCTTTAAAGCCTAAGCAAGTCCTAAGACCATGTGCTCACGATACTCTCCTGTTTGCACCTTGGCAAGGTGCTTGTTCATTTTAATACAGTCTACCATAAATTCAGATTTAGATAATAATAAATGTGCCTGCTGATAAACAGTACTGCTCGCACAAATGGAGCGGTGATCATTTTCATTAGGCATGATTTCATTTGTAAGGGACATCTTTACTAGCTGCAGCTTTGGGGCCAGATTCACCAGTATGCTCAGCTGCTTTGCAGTGTTCTGGTGATGTAAAGCAGCTGCAGGTACAGCTTAATCATCCACTTTAATCAAGTTTATGGCTGCTTTATGTTGGTGGAGTCATTCAAAGCAGCCTGAGAGTACCCATGAATCTGGCCCATTGATTATAAAATTATTCCATTGATATAATAACCAAATGTCAGGACCTACAAGGCAGCAATACAAGGGGTTATTTCCAGTTATAATGTGTATAAATTAATATAGGATGCAATTGAGATCTGTCCATCCTTGAAATGGCCCTTTTTTAATTCTGTAAGTTGCAAAAATTGATAGAGCCCAAGACAGCCTTGAAGAAGTGAGAACAACTTGGGGTCAAAAATTGAGTAGCGACCTGAAATATTTTAACTTCCACAATGGGAATAAGTGATACATCCCTCCATTTGACATTCAGTGTCTGCAAATTAGTCCAGATTTGGATGATGTTTAAATAGTCTAATCTAAAATAACTCTGTAGTTTGCAGTAGCAAACCCATAGGCCATAGCATACCAAGCTGTAAGAATCTAGCCACCTATAAATCTGAGTTAGGGTACGGGCATTGAGATACAATAAACATCTGTGGGATGGGAGAGGACAGCTTACAGTTGTACATTTATTAGTATTTTAGCAGTAAAGGTTTAAATATCATAAATGATCAGTCTTCCACCAGCTTCCATATATTGGCCTTCCAATTTAATCAAGTTAAAACAACTGTAATCCAAAGGCACAATACTTTGATTTTCATTATCTGTGGTGTAGATAACAGTAAAATGGCTTGGGATATTGGAATAAGTTGGAAGTAGAGTTTAGTTCCTGTCCCATTAGTCAATGAGAAAGTTCCCATTTCCTTTTGTGGGATGTCAATTGATCAACAGTGATGCCATTGCTTTGAAAATCACCTTACACTTCCAGACTGTCTGTTGCCTTCTGTGACACTCTAGGGACACTTTTTGTGGTCTGCTATGTGTGCCAACAGTATCCCCACCACCAGGTCTAAGTTCATGGGAATGATGAGTGTTTCAGCTTGCCTGTTATCCAGGATGCCAATAGAAAGATGCAAGATCTAAGTTAGGCATCTCTGTCACACAATCAAATTATGGTTGTAATACTAGAGCTGGGATTCTGTTCAATTGGCAGAGTCTTTGTTATTCATCCTAATCCAGGGAAAATCAGGATAGAGAAAAAAAAATGGCTAAAGCATGAATTTGCAGTTTGCTTTTCTCCCTTTGAGAGAGGCACAGTACAAGCCTGACTGGAAGTTAATAAGAAGGAATCCAATGTTTTCCTCTGAGAGAGCAGGCATCCTTGTATTCTCAGTTTGGAAGTCTATTTGGGAAAACCCTTGAATCAACTGTTCTTTATCAGATGTAAAAAAAAAAAAAAAAAAGAAGAAGATCCTACAACAACAACCAAGAAGTTATTTTGCCTCTGGAGCCCTCATGGGATTGTAACTCAGAAAAGATTTCATGTAGTGTGCTTCTTGTCCTCTGTGCCAGGACCTTCACTGCATTCAGCAGGACATCGTTACAAAACCATCCCCTATATAATCCTCCTTGTTCCCTTGTTAAAAGGCTTATGTATTTGGTTTTGAACTGTGATTTCCCATTCAAGTGATCAGTGACTGATCTACCTCCCCGCTCCTATTCCCTTTTGTTTTTACAGATTCTCTTTTATTTTGATATAGTTTTTACTGTCATTTTCACCATTGAAATTGCTCTGAAGGTAAAGTGCCCATCTTCTCTACCGTAACTCGTTCACAAGCTTACTAGTTTTCTGCCACTATCTGTTGCTAACACACACGCCTGTTTGTTCCTGGGTCACGCTCAGTACCACTAACCCAATTGTGCTTATTTTTCAGATCCTAGGCAATGCAGACTATGTCTTCACTAGTATCTTTACATTAGAAATTATTCTTAAGGTAACCAATCTGAGCAATACACTCGTTTTCTCCTTTCTTTTTCTTTCTTTCTTTCTTTCTTGCTCTCTATCGCTCTCTTTTTATTTTTTTAACCTCATTATTATCTTTACACAAACAGTTGTTTATCTTTTGATTTTATTGTTTTGTTGCTTTAAAAAGTCTTCTGTGAAATTTTGATATTCAAACTTGTAATTCAGGGCATATATCAAAACAGTACCTGTTAGGGGAATCACAATGAAAGTGATGTTGGGAAAAGTAAGAGGGGATCAAGATAAAGACAGCCACCCCATAAATTTCTTTTTCTACCCTGGCCAGTTTTTCCAGAACAGGATTTGTTTGCTGTGCAAGGAATCCTGAGCACGCACACCTCCTCTTACACGTGCTACAACCCAAAGACAAGGTCTCCTTTCTGCACAAGTAATGAGGCTGGGCCAGAGGGCAGGTGATGACTTCTGTAAGGTTACAGGGTGCACAGCCAAGTAGGAGACAGGGAGCTCAATGCAGGAGCTCAGTTTTTAGGTGTGGAGAGGTAACTGAGAGTACAAATTATTGAAACACCAAGGAGTGTAGCTGCGAATCAAAATTGCTGCATCTCCTGTTTGAAAGCTGGCTTCCCATTTCCCAGGAACATGCTCTATACCAAGGGAAATGTGCTGGGGAATGATTTAGCTCTGAAGAAAATAAAAATAGGCTGCCTTGTTCTTAACTCCAATTTTCCCAAATTGGTAGGCTAATAAGTTAAATAACAGTAATTGAGCAAAGTTCTGGCTTTCTAAATGCTAGGTTCACTTGGCAGCTTGATTTTTCTCTCAGCAAGCTAGTTCTAAGTGCTGGCAGGCAGTACCTTAGATTTGCTCAAATCTTGCAGCTCAAGACCCTAATAACAGTATCTGTACTGGAGGCTGGCAAGCAGGGTGGCCCCTGCGTATTTTTGTAAAGAGACATCCTTTTTAATATGACTTAAAATCACCAAAGCCCTAATGTTCTCCAAAGAGGTGGACATATTCTGCTTGTGTGCAGTGTGCATCTGTGTTTACACAATAAATCTGAGTATGCACATACCAAATGGCTGATCAAAAAGGCCTGTCAAAAAAAGGAAAACAACTCAATAGCAACGTTTATAAAATAAAACCATAATTCAAGGCACCTGTCTGAACTTACAATTACTAATTCTGCTCCCACCGAAGCAAATGGTAACTCTCCTAATGACTTCAGTGGAAGCCAAACCTAACCCAACCCATTGGTGCATTGCTCTGTTTGTGTCAGGGCACACTGCATAGTACCTGAGCCTTCCCCATGTCCTCCTGGTAACTTCAGGGGTTATATGTCAACACCCCGGCACGTTCTCTGGGCTCAAGTGGGAGAGAAGTGCAAAGACTACAAATATTTAAGGAATTCTTCTGTTCTTACCCTGCCAGTTCCCGCCTTGCAAATTGCTTGGTTTCTCAAGGCATGTTTCTCTGCTGCCTTGCTGTAAGCACGGTGTTTTGCACAACAGCAAAGTGAGTGTAAATGGTAAGCCCCAAAGGAATAAATGGCAATAGGATGTCCAGGGCTGTAGAGAAACAAGCTCCATCTGCCCTCGTGTTGCTGATGACACCTGCAGGCTTCACACTGCCGTGGTGGAGTCTGGAGAAAGTTAGCAAGGTGACCGCCAGTGTTTTTTAAGTGGCATCCTAAAAGCCTCTTCAGTGCCCCAGATGGGAGACAGATATAGTTTATACACTCTTTGGGAGTCTCTTCTGAGATCACAAAATCTCTCGGCAGCTTTAAGAGAACAGTTTGTATAGAACTTAAATTCAGCAGAGCTTCCCCTCCTGATTTCAATGGTGTCTCCTTTCTTTCAAGATTGCCATACAAAATCTAACCAGTAAAGGGCATCTTTACCACCTTTGTTATGGCAAGAACTGCCCCCTCCCCTCCCTACCCCTTTCCCCAAATGAATGTGTCTATAAGTATAAATTCTAAGCCAAAACCAGAGTTTATACTTCCTCCCCTTCTAAGTTCTGTCTGACTGATTGACAGTCAGTTCCCCGATGTCATGGATGTTTGGTGAAACGAATAATCTGATATACCATGTGCCCTTCCACTCTCCTCTCAATAAAGTTGTCACGGGTAGGCATGGCTGGAAACCACGAGCAGGTGTGTCAACCTGTGATATTAGCGGCAGCCAGAAAACTCCAGTTTGAATTTCTAGTTCATGCTTCTCAGCTGGGAGTCTGGCTAGAGCTCGTCATTGAGGAACAGTCTCATGATGTCTGCTTCAAGTTACTTTAGACATCTAACTTAGAGGAGATTCAGAGGACCGAATTTAGAAGCCTGTGTTCCTAACCCAGGTAACGGAGGGAGATTAGCAGTTGTGGGGATGGGGTTTCTTCAAAGCAGGTACATTAGATTGCTCACCGAGTCTAAGGTAGGTGGTCCAAATACACCCATCACTTCACCCTCTTTCACTGTGCCAGACTCATTTAGTCACATCCTGTAACCGAGCTCAGTCTAAAATTCAGATTCTGAGCTCAGAAGTGTTTAGTTGTGGCTGAGACCCATTTCTGTTTACACTGTCACTTAATCCAATTCTGGAGCTGTGACATCTGCCTCAAAGGCAGCAGCTATTCAATACCCCTTCATACGCAGAAAAGGCAGTGAGTCCATTGTAAAATAAGTAACATTTTTCCCTTCCGCTGCTGGGTGATGTTGATAATGATTACCTCCACAAACAAACCACTCTGTCTCAAGGTATCTTTGGGCTTTGTGACGAAAACCAAGAGGAAAACGCAGCAGCTTCTAGAATAAAAATGTTGGAAGCTGGATAGGAGTAGGAAAAGGGATATAGAAGGGTATTGAGCCGAACAGATGGAGCAAGCAAGACAGAAGGAATTCCTCCTGTTGCTTCAGTTCAGCTCTAAAGAACCCAGTCCCTGAGGAATTCTGCTTTTTCTTCAAGGAGGGAAGAGAGCTCAACTGTCCTCTGCAGCTGGTCTAACCATTGAAAAACATTACAAAAGAGCTCTTTTTATTTTATATTATTTATTCAATTTAGCTGAAGAGGCCTTTATATAATACAACCATCATATTCACGAGTGTCCTCTGCCATTGAAGAGAAAGGGAAAAGCATATGATTGCAAGGAATATTTTTTGCAAACAGTCATTTTGCTGCTTTGCTGATTCTAAATGTCAGGTACTCTGTACACTCAGAGCGCGTATTTTCCTCACTAAACCTAGTATTGGCTTTCCTTCCCTAGTTAGGCCTGTCATAGTTATCTTACTGTCTTCTTCACTCTCTTTTCTTTCAATGGGGACTTCAACTTCTCCTTTGGGGTCTGGGGGTAAATTGCCTGCTATGTTAGAAATACTGCCCTTTCCCAATTACATGCTCTGAGCACAACCAGCTGGGTTTGGTTTCTGAACAGACGCTAATGGCAAAGTGTGTTTCTGTCTTCGTGTGCCTTCCTGCAGATGACCGCATACGGGGCTTTCCTCCATAAGGGTTCCTTCTGCAGAAACTACTTCAACATCTTAGACCTGCTGGTGGTCAGCGTTTCCCTCATCTCCTTTGGGATCCAGTGAGTGAGCTATTTTCAACTGACTCTTTTCTGGGGATTTTAGGGCTGAGTTGGGAAGTGTTACCTTAGGTTCATTGTCTTATCTGGGTAAGATTTTTCTCATGAGCTTGGAGGTATTTTTCTCAGATGATCCAAGACCATTAAAATTCATCCCAAGAGGGGAGGTAATAATTGGGAAATGCTATACTAGCATTTCCTTGGAGGGGGGGGATCTTCCAAAAAGAGCAAATGAGAACAAGAAACTCGGTCCATTGGGAACTACAATACCTAGCTTTGGTCCAAGGTCTCTGATTCACTGTGTCACTTCTGAACAGCTAAGTGACTTACTGTTCCCTCCTAGAGCTCTCATAACCTCTTTGGAAAATGGGGTGATGTTTTGCTACGTCATAAGATAGGTGGGTCTTGGTTGATGGAAGACCATCAAGCGCTTGAAGAGCTATGTGAGAATCTGCAGATGGCAGTGACAGCTGATCCTGTTTCTGTCGTGCCACTTTGTGTTGGTTGATCTGTTAATTTGCTTAATAAGTTTATAGATTTACTTGACTATGTGGAACTCTATGTGTCAGATATGGAGTTTCCTAAGCAGCTGATCACAACTGATGAGAAATAAGCTCTCAATTGTTACCATCACAGGTTAGCAGCTCATGTATGTTATGTTCCAGAGCTAAGTCAAGCAGAAGGATTTGTCAGGTCCATTGAGGTTTCAGTCATTGTGTTAAGAATGGCACAGTGCTCATTTTGACCTGCTGTTTCTTTCCTGCAGACCTAATTGGACTCTTAATATGTTAGCAAAAAAAACTGTTCCCAAAATCAGTAGGAAGGCTTGATGTCATACAGCATGGAGAACATTCTCAGTCTGGGTTTTAGTCCTGGAAGATGCGGAGAGACCTGTTGCAGTAGATAGTTGTGTTCAGTACTTAAGTACCGAAGTTACTGTAATCAATTCAGTGGGAGTTTACACATTTGTAAATTTATGTACACACTTAATTGATTTGCAGGATCAGAGGCCAAGGCCATTGGAGGACGAAACTCCAGGTGGATGATATAGCTTTAATGCTGGAGTCACCTGGAGTTCCCACTCTTCTCTGAATGTTTCAGTGGAGCGCTTCTTTGAGCCTTATCTGAAAATGTCTTGTGATGGTTACATCTTGGCACAATTTCCATATCATAGATAGCTACAATGTATTTGGCAGCTTGCCCTGCTGAAAAAAGTACCCTGTCCATATTCCATTCTCTTAATTAATACAGCAGAGATGGTGGAACCAGAAGAAACCATACCAAGCCTGCTCAGACCAGGAAGCAAGACCTGTGAAGATAACATCAGGGAGTAGTTTCCCTGCCTCTGAATTGCTGTAGCAAAGTTGACTAACTATCCTAAGCTGTCTAAGGCTATGTAGGATTTCAAACAAGAAAGAGCGGGCACAGCAGCACAGCCCCTAAATTGCTGGATCTCTCAAACCTTCTAATGCTTTCTTCCAGGTCCAGTGCCATCAATGTGGTGAAGATCCTGCGTGTTCTGCGAGTCCTTAGGCCACTGAGGGCCATCAACAGAGCCAAAGGACTAAAGGTGAGAAGAGTCCCAGTGCATTCTGTAAACTATAAATACAAGTTATTTCAAGCTACAAGGACCTTTGCAGTGGCTCAAGTAGTGTTTCAGCAAAATCACAGAAAGGTTGAGTTTGGAAGTCTGAAAAGAGCCTGGCTCTGCCTTCTTTGCACCCTCCTTTCAGGTATTTTTATAAATTGACAAGATTGCCCAGAGCTTTCTTTTCTGTAGGCTGGACAGTCCCAGCTCTCTCAGACTTATCTCATGGGAAAGATGCTTCAGTCCCTTAATGATCTTTGTCGTCCTTCACTGGACTCTCCCCAGTATGTCCATGGCTCTCTTGTACTGAGGAGCCCAGAACTGGACCCAGTACTCCAGGTGTGGCCTCACCAGTGCAGAGTAGAGGTGAAGGACCACCTCCTTCAACCTGCTGGAAGTACTTTGCCTAATGCAGCCCAGGATACCATTTACATTTTTTGCAGTGAGGGCTCGTGCCCCCATGTCCCCAGGTCCTTTTTTGCCAAGCTGCTTTCCAGCTGAGTAGCCCAGCATCACCACTGAGGTTAAATGGTGTAGTTTCTTAGGGCTACAGGTGGACTCATAACCCTGTTTTAACATTGCTTTTCTGTATTAAATAAACTCCCTCCCGTGGGCTGGTGAGTGCCCAACTATGTAAGTCGGTGTCACTGGAAGTTTCAGAGCTGAGCTCTGATATTTTCCTGTCCCTTCCTGCCTGCTTCTAAGAGTACAGTGAGGAATGTAACCAGTTGGTCTTCTCTTCCCGTTTCCTCAGACATTACTTAATGGGTAATAGTTAAATGAAATTCTTTTATTTGTATTTTTAGTTTTGGACTTCTCCCTTAGCCAGAGGAGCTCAGAACAATCCTGCAAGTTACTTTTGTTCCTATCTTCCGTTTGCAGCATGTGGTCCAGTGTGTGTTTGTCGCCATCCGAACCATCGGAAACATTGTGATTGTCACCACCTTGCTGCAGTTCATGTTTGCCTGCATTGGAGTTCAGTTGTTTAAGGTAAAACCATTGGGTCCATTCATTCATCCATTACACTGAGCTGTAGTACAGGGCGGGAAGACAAATAGCATGAAGAAGCTTGAGGAAGGGGTGATGGAATGAATCTTCTGTGTGAAAAGCAAAACATTTGAGGTGATGTCAGCGTTACCTGGACTCCTGCTAACAGCAGTTCCCCAGAGCTGGACCAGGCATATTCAGAATGCCTGCCCGTCATCTGTAATCATAAGAAGTCATCAGTAACCTCCTTCTTCCCTAAACAGCTTGTGGCATGACTTAGTGCCAGGGAGGTGAAGGGTGCTGTTGTAAAGGATTGGTACTTTCAGGCTGTCTACCCCCCGGTCTTGTAGAGGAAGGGGAATGCCAGGTAATCGCGGGAGGTTATTCATTCACTTCTTCGTCTGCTTTTATCTCTTTGACCTCCACCACCCTTCTGACAACTGGTGTTCTGTAGCACTCAGTGGTCATGCACCTCAGGACATACACATAAAAGTGCTGTGTAAATAGATGGAAGCCTGTGCTCTGAACTGCCCAGACCCAGGCAACTCTTGATCCAGTTTGCTCACGTCTGCCTGAAAAAGAGCACATAAACATACTCACAGTTGGTTAAGCAAGTAGTAAATGCAGTCTCCTTGGTACATGATCTGCCCTAATCCTTGCACTGTCAAGAAAGGAAGCTTCATTCCTCTTTTTTCATTTTCAAGGGCAAGCTGTACAGCTGCACTGATAGCTCCAAGCAGACGGAAGCAGAATGTAGGTAGGTCTGACCTTTCCCAGGTAGCTCCCTTCACTGGCCACCCATTCTTGGCCTCGTACTGGAAGTGCAGTTCTGCCATGTTCTCTCTCTGCTTTTCATCCACAGAGGGTACTACATTACGTACAAGGATGGTGAGGTCAACCAGCCCATGATACAGCCCCGCAGCTGGGAGAACAGCAAGTTTGACTTCGACAACGTCTTGACTGCCATGATGGCGCTCTTCACTGTCTCAACCTTTGAGGGCTGGCCAGAGTGAGTGCTTCTTGGACCGGTGTAACACTAGCAATGACCTCATTCATTTCAAAAGAGAAAATTCAAATGCAGAGCATAACCTTTCCTAAAAGAAGTGTAAAGTATTAAATGTAGCAATAGTGGCAGCAGACATTGCAGTATTGTGTACTTTGTGAATTCCTCACGGCCTGCAGGAATTGCTGTTCCTGTACTTGTAAACAGTGCACAATACAAATATTATATATATAAATGGATATAAAGTGCCTTTCAGGCACTTAGCAGTATTGCTAGGTGTTGCAAGTTTCCCGATGGAACCAAGAGGGCAATACGAAGCACACCGGTGCCATCTCTGCATTTTGGGAAGAGATGGGATGTCTTACCAGGTTGTGCTGTCTGTGCCACAGGAGCCAAGGTCTCCCACAGCTCCACTCTGTCAGAGTGACATGGGCATGTAGAATATTGGAGGGCTGACCCTGACCTGTGTCACCAGGTGATGCCAACAGCAGTGTTAACAAATGTTAAAAGTGTTGAGATCCCCTTTTCTCACAAAACTCATTTCCCAACAACACAGACTCTCCTGTCTTCTGTTAAATGAAAGGCATGCTTTTGTTTTAAATTTTAATTGTTCAATTATGAAAACATTTCACCCTTCAACAGGTTCAAACGTGTAAATTTAGTAAGAGTCACTTCTCTTTTGCAAGACTTTACATTCAGGTCAGTGCAAGTCTGCACATCTGTAAAGTGAATTAATTTTGATACATGTAGAAGAAAATCACAAAGTTAAACTTTATAACATCACCTATAAGGCCTCAAGGCAGTTGCAGACTTTCTCTGCATCGAGCTCCTGTTTGCTTTCAGGTTGCTGTATAGGTCCATTGATTCCCACATGGAGGATGTGGGACCCATCTATAATCACAGGGTTGAGATCTCCATCTTCTTTATTATCTACATCATCATCATTGCTTTCTTCATGATGAACATCTTCGTTGGTTTCGTCATCGTCACATTTCAGGAACAAGGAGAACAAGAGTACAAGAACTGTGAGCTGGACAAAAACCAGGTAATTTACAACACCTTGTTGCCATTAAAAGTAGAAATTACATTGAGAATAAGCATTTAAGAAAGAAATGCATACAGAGAGCAATATGTGAATATGGCCAGTAAGATAAAACAAGAAGGTGGCTTCACTGCTGTCTTTCAGGAGTCAGGTGATAAAAAAATCTTGCGGTAAAATTTGCTTAAGGGACAACATTTACTTAAAAAATACGTGCTGTACCATTTGGTTCACTGAGATTAGATGAGCGTGACAGCATTGTCTGGCAAAAGTAAATGCATATGGAACTCCTCAACAGGTAGAATATGCACATTCAGATTATGACCTAAAAGCATTCTTCTACTGAGCATTGTCATTTCAGTAAAAAACTTGAAGCACATTGTGTTTTTATTATATTTGCAGGTAGCTGACCAATCCTGTATTTTGTTTTGATTTTTAAATCTACTCCTGCCTCTTTCACAGCGCCAGTGTGTAGAATATGCCCTGAAAGCCCGGCCCCTGCGGAGATACATCCCTAAAAACCAGTACCAGTACAAAGTTTGGTATGTGGTCAACTCCACCTATTTTGAATACCTGATGTTCGTTCTGATCCTGCTGAACACCATCTGCCTGGCCATGCAAGTAAGTAAGCAAGCAAAAAACCTTACAGGTGATAAATTATTAGACTTTGTTGGGAAAAATGTAGAAATGGCTAGGTTGAGACCTACTTTAACCTTCGTATCAGGTATTGAGGGAGAAGGAAAAGGACATACTAAAAACCAACGTACCATGTTCACTTCTGATGACATTCAGTTAAAATGAGGAATCTGCCTCTTGTCCTCTTCCTGCTAGTATCTGACACTTTCAACAATTCTGTTTTAACTCCTTAAAGAAAAACAAGACAGGCTGAGAGAGTTGGGGTTGTTCAGCTTGGAGAAGAGAAGGCTCCAGGAAGACCTTATTGCAGCTTTTCAGTACTCAAGGGGGGCTTACAGGAAAGATGGGGACAAACTTTTTAACAAGGTCTGCTGTAGTAGGACAAGGGGTAGTGGTCTTAAACTAAAAGAGGGTAGCTTGAGACTAGATATAAGGAAGAAATTTTTTACAGTGAGGGTGGTGAAACAGTGGACCAGGTTGCCCAGAGAGGTGGTAGATGCTGATCCCTGGAAACATTTAAGGTCAGGTTGGACAGGGCTCTGAGAAGACTGATCTAGTTGAAGATGTTCATGCTCATTGCAGAGGGGTTGGACTAGATGCTCTTTAAAGGTCCCTTTCAACCCAGACTATTCTATGCTTCCATTCTATGAAACAAATGAAAAAAACCCTAACAGTTACATCAGACCAATTCAGTGGCCACTATAACAAGTGACTTCTCAATTCTGCCTTGTCTTCTATGAAGTGCAGAAATAAGCCTGGAACAACCACTCACCTGAAATCTGAATTTTAAATTTGGGACTTTTCTGTGTTAAAAAGTAGAGAGCAAATATTTTGGCAAACAAGGCAATAAGGAAACTGGGGATAGGGGTAGGAGGGTCCTGGTATCTCCTTTATTCTGTGTTAAGAACCACAGAACCTGTCTAGAAAGAACCTCTAGAGGACATATCTCATCACCTGAAGGTAGGATCAGCTCCACCTAAAACATTCTTGATAGATGTTTGCCTAACTTTCTTTATTACTGATGCTTACTACCTGCTATGCTGTGAATTAATTTTCCTTACTATGTGAAGGTTTTCCAAACATCTAATGTGAATCCACCAAAGAATTATTTGCAGCTGGATCTACAAGAGTAGCAAATAGAGATAGTAGATCACCATGTGCAGGTTGAGGAGCAATAAAGGGGAAAGAGTCAAAACCTTTCCTAAGTAGCCAGCTTTTCTCTCACGATCTCTGGTCCAGTCTCACTAGATTTCTTAACCTCCCTACTTTTTCTTCATCTGCACTAGCTGTTTCCCTTTCCCATTTAAAAGGCTTCCTCTGCTGTCTTGCCTAAGGTACCAACAAAGGAGTGAGGCAGCATGAGCACAAGAAAGTGCTCTGCTCTCAGCTGAAGTATCTACTGCCCTGATGTCTTGGAGCAATAGAGAGGGACTCTTATGTTCACTTTGAGGCATGCTCAGTTGCTGTGACAATGCTACACACCCAGGGCAGGTAGAGCTAGAAGCTGTGAGATGTTTGTGAGCCCACAGGCAAGACAGCATCTCTGGAGATTCTAGGAAGTCGATCTTGAGAAAAGTACAGTTTTTCAAGCACTTGTACTGTGGCCATATTTGAGTCAAACATCATAACAGCCAGCAAACACAAGAGCCAAATTCCAGTAAAATTCCACGGTTTTAAGCAGAGTCCTGCAGGTACTAATCTTTCAAGGAAAATGTTATAGGAAACTTTGAAAATGCTTCAATGATATATTTTACCATAGGCTGAATTTCAGCAGCTCAATTGTTTTAACTGAAACACCTTTAAATAAATCACTCTGAGACAATGCAGAATATGAAGATTCATCCCAGTTTATGGATAAAGTTTATCAAATTAAGCAACTCCAAATGAGGTCTTATAACATGAACTGGAAGATGACCTTAAATTAAGGCAGTGCAGTCAGTCTCAAATATAATGATCTGGAAATAGGGATGTGAAGAGTGAGGTGGCAACATTTGCAGAAGACACTACTTGAATTAATCAATAGAAGACAGAGAGTAACTTCATAAGATCTTAATAAAGTTAAGTGAATGGGCAGCATGATTGCAAATTTAATTCAGGGTTGACAAATGCAAGATAATGCATATTGGAAAGATATGATTTGAGCTACTCGTGTACTTTGCAGAATCCTGAATTAAGTATAATTACTTGGGGAATGGCTTGGGATCATTATGAACAGCTCAGTGAAACCCCTGTTCACTGTGCAGTAGCAATCAAACAAAAAAGCAATCCAAGTGTTAGGGGAGGATGAGATAACAAACACAATCGGAGACTGTCTTGTACCATTATGCAAATTTGTAAGAAGCCCTCAGCTGGAATGATAAGTGTGATTTTGGTAGCCCCCACTCAAAAAGATATTTTTTAAAAAGATAGGAGATTCAGACCCAGATGGCAAAAATGGCTAGAGGTATGGAAATGCTTGCGTGTGAAGGGAAATTCTAAATTGAAAAAAATGGAGCAAGTTGGGGCTTTCTTTAGAGAACCTCAACATAAAGGGAGATGAGGAGGGATGCTGTGAATTCCTGCGGAGCTGGTGAGTCCCTTCCTCACGCTCCTGCTGGGATGGTGTTTTTCAGCACTACGGTCAAAGCTGCATGTTCAAGGAAGCCATGAATATCCTCAACATGCTCTTCACTGGCCTCTTCACTGTTGAGATGGTCCTGAAATTAATCGCCTTCAAACCCAAGGTAGGTGCTGTAGGCTTGAGTTTCCTGGCCTCTGTGTGTGTGTGCATGTGTGCGGGGCAGCTGTGAGGAGAAGGAGGAGGTGAAACTTTCTAATCTATTACCCCACCAGTTACTGAGCTGGACAGTTGCTCTCTGGATTGGAGTCTCTCATATATTTAATAACTTTATCACTGGAGAGTAGACGCACTAAAAAAAAAAAAAAAATGCAACATCTGCTAATAGACAAGGTTCCTAGTTCTCTCTTTTCATTAAGTTATAATAGTGATACTATGTTAAGGCTATAACATGTTTTCCATTTTGAATGTTATTCTAATGCTCTCTCTGACTTTCCTTAAATAAATTATAAATAGCATCCCATGATTAGTCTCCTGGCCCAAGTGAAGTTAATCAAGTGTGACTCATTTTGGTTTATGAGCTTTGGAAAAAAATGTTTCTTCTGAGAGGACTACATCTCAATGGTAGTTTTGATTGCTTTAGTTTTAAATTTAAGACTTCATTGATAATATTCAGTACCCCAGCAGGTCCTGGCTGAAAGTATTTTCCTGTCCGTTGAACCATGGCATTCTACTAGTATAGCTGCACCATGGGGTATGCTTATAACCTACTTGTTAGGACAAGGACAAAGATTCCGACCTCACATATTTATGATTATACAAGGCTTTCTTCTTTGGGGCTTAAATTCATTGATGTGTCATAAGGAGTGGAATCCAGATACCTAAACCCAGGTACCTCATGTCATTTCACATCTTCAATGATACCTTGACACATGGGGTTTGTATCTTGAAGGATACCTTGATAGATTGGGGTTGGCAAATACTGTCTGAAGCATCAGTTATGACACTGGTAAAGAGGCGAACAGTCATGTCTGACAGTCATACTTGTCCTTCATGTTAAACATGTAGGGAAGCACTGAAGTTAAGAGCTCCTCCCAGCTCTAACCTAACATCTTCCTTATCCTCAGCTCAAAAACTTTGCTCTCCAATTCTACTGAATTCAGTCTTACTTTTTCTTGTTAACTCTGTATTTACTTTACTCCCACCCAGCCTCTTCTCCTTCTTCCACACTTGCTAGGACTTAGAGGAGTCACAATTATTATTTTTTCCTGAGCTCAATATCACTATCCTACCTCAGATGTAGTTCTCTTGAAAGTTAGGAGCATCTTGTGCAGTCCTGGTGAAGGACTGATTTATTATTTTTTTTTGAGAACTCAAATACCATCTTGGGAAATTTAGAATCATCATCATTTATTTCAGAAGGGATTGTAATTTTCTGGAGGGATCTACCTTTCACTTCTCAGGTTTCACTATGTCTGTTAGCAAACAAATCTTTTGGCACTTTGTAAAAATATTATCTGCACACTACTTACCCAAAAGTGTATGTCACAGGCTTTGTTATCTCTGATTTCATGATTCTGTTTTATAGGAGATTCTTAACTTTGAGAAAGATGAGCTCCTCAGCAGATTTTTTTTGAGCATTTAGGGAAAAAGTTCAACCACTTCAAATATTGAGCTACACAAGGAAGGCTTTACCTGACATGGTTGCCTCTAACAGTAAGGAATTGGCATTGATGATACTGGAGGTTCTTTCTACTCCCTGTGTCTTACTTTTCTGTGTGCAATCTCCTTTTCAAGTTTTACTACACAACAATGTACTAAGCAAAATCAACTGAGGGTAAACATGTATCCTCCAGATAGCAAAACATCGGAACAGATTACCTAAAGAGACTGTAGAATCTCCATAATTTGAGTTCTTAAGATTAAGTTCAGGGAACCTTTCATTAGAAACGTTTTTAGGAATGTACGATCTGCCTTGAGACAGGGAAATGGATTACACTGAGGTCCCTCTTAGCCCAATTTTCCATGATTCTTTAATTTCCAAACTAAATCCCCAGCTGCTACACTATAGTAAAAGTGAGAATATAGAAGAATTTTCCCTGTGATCAGAATAGTAGAATCTTTATAAGTCTTCTCAACCAAGGATCAGGTGACAAACTCAGGTTGGGTCCTGCCCATCCTGAAAGAATAGCCAGTGAAAAGAATAAATTTGTTTCAAATGCTAGTCTGGCCTGTATGCCAAAAATAGTGCTAACATTTAAACTACCATTTTAATTAAATACCTTCAGGAAAATAAACAATTATTTTTTTCAAACGGAACCACAGTATTTACAGGGAAGAAAAACAGGAATTAACTCGTGAAAACAACTACTACAGCAAAAAGACTTGCCTCCAGCAGTATATTCACACTGGATTATGTTGAGTATCAGTTCAGTAACTCAAGTTTGGAAACATCAGAATTCCTTGTGTGACTTGCCATTGTCTGTTCAGTACAAATATTTGGCCTGCAGCCTTCATTCCCTGCTCCATATTGACTCAACTTGCTCTCCAAAGAAGGAAACCCCCTCTTCCAGATGACCACTTAGACATATGTGGACCAACACCGGGTGGCACAATCTGCTTCTCTTTAGGTTGATTATTGGGATTGAAGGTGGATTTGTCCAGAATATATTCTGATGTGGGACTCTCCCAGCATGGAGAAAATGTTACCTTAGTCCTCTGCTTGGCCAGACCTCATCTCCTTATCACTCTAAGGTATAAAACAAACTACATTTGCAGATGGAGGTTGTCCCCAGAAACACCAGCTGGAAAAGTCTGAAAGGATTTCATTGTCACCTGGGTGAACATCACTAGAGCACAGCCATCCTCCTCTCCCCTCTAACTGGCCAAGTCCCGCAGGCAAAGAAATGAGAAGCTAAGTGATATTAGTGTTTCCCAGATGTGAAATGGCAAGCTTAAATGCTCATGAGATCTCTGCTCTAGACAGATTTGCCTACCATTCCCTCCGCAATAAAAGACAAACCAGCCTTTTTTTAAGCTGCTTTGTCTCATGTTAATTTTGTGCCCAAACATCATTCTTTTCTATGTGAAGAGCATCCTGAAATGAGTGAGTTGTAAACTTTATGACTGACAGCAAGAAAGCAGGAAACTCGGGTGGCTGAAGATGTCGTGTCCTCGGCTTAGCGACAAGCCCCAGGAGAGTGTGGGAGAACAGAACTGAGTACAGAACTGAATGTGGCAAAATTTGTTCCGTTTTCTCCAACGTTGTGGTGCTTAACCCAGCAGTGGGTGCTACAGTGGGTGCTGTAACCCATCAGCTACAACAGTAGCTCTCCCCTGCTCAGTCACTTCCTAAAGGCACCTTGGAACGGATGGGCCACAGCAGCCACAGAGGATCACGGTTTCCTCCATCTGTGCAAGGTAGAACAAGCTGCTGTTTATTCATACCTTTACCAGAGAGAATTGCTAAGGGAACTGGGACAGGTCTCCGAGGTATTCAGAGCTGCTATTGCCCTAGGTTCTTACAGAAGTCACCACAGGGATGTGCCCATGCAGAAGAGCTTTGGGGGAAGGATGGAATTCCTAATATGTAGACTTTCTGCTGCAGGCAGTGGTGTGGCAATCACTATTGTATGAAATGATATAATGTGCTACAATGATACCTATTACATATGTAGCAAAAGAAATGGTGGCAGCCTTTGGCTGAATACATTTTTTCATTGTATCCAGCTTTTATTTCTTCACTCCTATTCTGTCAGGAGATGTGTCCTTCTTGTTTGTTGTTAGGAAGGGTAAAAATAGGTAAATGCAATCAGTTGCACAGACATTAAGTAGGATCGCATATGTGCCTGACTGCAAAGTATCAGCATGGATAATCCAGCCCTGCAACTAGTTCTCGTGATAGGAGCAAGGATTTACTCATTGAAAGGCCAGCTGGAGGAATAAGGAGCCAAGTCCGAGTCGGGGCTCATCTCCTAACAGTTACAGAAAGTATGTGAAGGAGGTAGAAAGACCAGGGCTTTCCTAACTGAACATACTGTTACCGTGGCGATTGGTGTCTCTAGTTAGCAAGACCCTTTGATACCTGTCCTTTTTATTGGCCATCTCCTGTGAATGGTGTTTGGGTTTGTTTAGTCTCCAGGGAGGCTATAGAGAGGAAGGGTGTGTTGGAGCTGCTGCTGCTGGTGTAGATGGTGCAGGCCAGGCAGGGACAAGCTTCCGAGAGCTCCTGTGTTTCATTGCGGAGCATTTTCTGGGGGAAAGGATCAATTATCCCAGTTGTTTTTTTTTCAGGATAAATCTAAGCATCTAATTAGGGCTGCTGATAAACAAAACATCCACTACATGCTGTGCATCTCCTTAAAGAGTATTAATGTGCTGCTCTGAAGCAAAACTCCCAAATGGACCTGAGTGTTTGTCTTGGCTGATGCTCATAAGCTGATTCAAGACTAGTTACTTCAAAGAGACAGACAGTTTAAAAGTAATGCTGTTGAGCCAAGGCCTTTTGCAGCTTTGTTTTTCTAATTTTATAAATTCTCCAGCCAACCTGGTGAGCTATTTTCCCGTTCCTGCAAGGAGAATGCTGCTGCTACTTCATGCTTTTTCTAGAGAAAACTACTCAAGAGAAAGAGAGGTGCTGTGCTCACTGGAGTGATCACAGCTACCACTGTCCTAGCTTCTTGAAGAAGAAATCCCCACAAGCACCAGTCTGTGAAGAACCAGCTGCTCCACAAAACCTCCCTAGTGTTTGTCTTTTCAACTCAGAGACAACAACTTAAAATTCCTTTTCATATGAAGCTGCGCCATCTGTCAATGTACGTGCTAATTTGGGGATGGATATTCCTCCAGGAATTTCAGATTTTTCCAGCTCCCTGGAATGGACTGTTTTTACTGATGAACCACATCTACTTTTTCTTTCAGGAAACATTTCATCTATCCTCTTATTAGCTAGTGCAGGACTAGTAATTTAAGAGCTCTGAATTTTCTACCACTGTCCCTGCCATCTCAAAATCAGTAAGACATATCAGTGGAATGCCTCCCATGCATAAAGTAATGCACATGTTCATATGATCGTCCCCCTGTACTCAGCATTGGTGAGGCCTCACCTTGAGTATTGTGTCCAGTTTTGTGCCCCTTACCATAAAAAAGACCTTGAGGTGCTGGAGCAGGTCCAGAGAAGAGCAGCGAAGCTGGTGAGGGGTCTGGAGATTAAGTCTTATGAGGAAAGGCTGAGGGAGCTGGGGTTGTTCAGCCTGGAGAAGAGGAGGCTGAGGGGAGACCTTATTGTTCTCTACAACTACCTGAAAGGAGGGTGTAGAGAGGTGGGGGTTGGTCTCTTTTCGCAATCCACAGGCAGTAGGACAAGACGAAATGGCCTCAAGTTGCACCAGGGGAGGTTCAGGTTGGATATTAGGAAAAACTTTTACACTGAAAAGGTTATTAAGCATTGGAATGGGCTGCCCAGGGCAGTGGTTGAGGCACCATCCCTGGAGGTATTTAAAGGACGGGTTGACATAGTGCTTAGTGACATGGTTTAGAGATGTGTTTTTTTGTTTTTATCAGAGTTAGGTTGATGGTTGGACTAGATGATCTTGAAGGTCCCTTCCAACCTAGATAATTCTATGATTCTATGATATATTCTGTCAATTCCAAGTCTGCATGTGGAAAGGGAATCTTGGAGATTTCCTCTGTGGAATTATGACTATCAGAGACACTACAGATCACAAGTCTATTCCATTTACGAGACACTGTCAGCACCTTTCTTCCCTGGGTGTTTATGGATGTTACTTGTAAAGCAGCCTGTAACAACACCATCTGTCCTATCTCAGATAGTTAGTTCAGCCCCTCATTTATCACTGCTACTTTGCTCTGAAATTCTTGCCATTCTTTAATGTCATTTTTATGTAACGGAGTTCAGACTTCTGTACGCTGTTTCAAATAAGTTTCACATTCAGTACAAGGCATATAATCTCACATGATCCCAGGAAAAGCTATGACCCTCTAGTGAAAGTCATGAGTGTCACCCATGGTTATTTCAGAGTCTCCATTTACTGATGGTTCTATGTGGTTTTAGTGTTTCTTTCTCCCCTGATGTATTTGCCCTTTATTTTCTCTAAGCTCCTCTCAGTCAGCATTTATCATGCATTTGATGCACTGATATCTCTTCTCAAACCTGCAAAATGACTCATCTGTTTTTGTTCCCTTTTTATTACTCCGTTTCTAGTACATTTATGCCTATAAACAGATCTTTGAGCAGTCTCTCCTAAAGTCACACTGGCTGCTTCATACTACTTATATTCTTCTTTCTAACCATAACCATAATCTATCGTTCCTTGGTCAGGACAGAAGCTTCAGGATTTTCACAAACAGCTGACATTTATATCCAATCTACAGAAACAAAGCTGGTTAATTTTGGAAATCTGATGCTTTTGGTACTTCTTCATTCTAGTACCTTTAGAAATATCCATATAGCTTAGGGTGCTGCCCTGGCATCATTCATCACAGTGTCTTATTTCTCCAGTTTATACAGAGCAAGTAAAGTAAAGACATTATGCACTGATACAAAAATGTCAGCAAAACTGTTTACAATTGAGTGTTCTTTTGCCCAGCATTGAAAAACACTTCAGGCCCATCGAACAGACATCAGAATCATATTTAGTTAAAAATCACATGGTCTGGGATGAAATATGATGGTATGACTTAGTGGTTCAGGTTGTGTAAATGTACAGGTGAGCCCATGGTGCAGGCAGCTGCCTCCCTCTCATGGAGTTTGGCCACACAATTCCAGTTGTCAAATGGCTCTTTGCAGATTTCCTCTGCTGGTTTTGTCAGGTTCTTAACCCAAGTAGTCATCTAATTGTTTCCTCTCTTCAGCTTCAGTATTTCCTTTTCTGTTGTGGAGGTTCATCATCTAGACATGGAGCATTTGCTGACTGAGTCATCTACCCAGTGCAGTAGGAAAGGCAGCCTCCAACCATCACCCTGCCTTTGGTTGGAACAAGTGTTTTAAGAAGCAAAAGAAGGGGTGAGAAAGTGAATATGTTTCAAGATCTGTGGGTGGGGAAAATGTATACTTCATTCAACCAAAAAAAAAAAAAAAAGAGTGAGCTCTGCTTGATGTTGGGTAAGAAATAGCAAGCACGGAGAAGACTAGAAATAGTCAGGTAAGAAGGAACTGAAGGAAGTGAGAGAACTAAACAAACGGGAAGGACTGTGTCTGGGGGGAAAAGAGAGAGAAAACAAACCTGGAGAGGAGGAAAAGCCATACACAGAAAATGGAGCGTGAGAATGGAGACAATATCCTTAAAGGTAGAAAGGAAAAAATAAACCAAAAGACCCTGAAAGAGGAAATTATTAATAAAATGGAGAAAGAAATGACTGGACAAAAAATGATGCAAGGAAAAGAAAAACAGAAGCAGGGCTGAAAGGAAAAGTAAATACGGAAATGAATTTTTAGAAAATTGAAAAACTGAATTGAAACTCATAGCTTTTAAGCTAACGAACATCTTTTTGTACTTCTGCATTTTATTGAAGTTCCCTGGCAGACATCCCAGGTCTTCATCTTCGAACACATCAGTACCTCAGCCACAGAGCCTCCCTGTCTATTGTCTCATCAGAATAATTTGCAATAAAAGTTTGGTGCAATGTATTTCCTTACTTCTGTGGATTAATCTCAGCCCCGTTGCAAAATGCATCAGCATGTTACCCCAGAAACACTTTCCCTTTTCACTCTAATTTTTTTCTGTGGGTGAAGTCTGAACATATTGTATATTCCTCTGGATCTTCTGTACAGCCAGTAGCCCAGCTGGAATTAATCTCAGCTGCTCCAACAAGTCCAGCAGCCGTATGACCAGAAGTCCATGACATCTCTGTAGTGCACGACCAGACACTGCACTGTATGTGTGCAGTCAGTCCAAGGCTCCCAAGGAACTGCTGAATCAGACTCAAGGGTTTTGGAAATGCACTAGAAAAGAGAAAAAATCTTAACCCCTCATTAATCACTCCTTTGCTTTCTCCTTACTGTGACTACCTGCCTACCAGGAGTTTCTTGCATTTTGCATAGCAGACATCTCATGCGGAGATCTGACCATATGGTCTTTCATGCCCACAGGTCTGGGAGGAAGAATGAGCCTCTTTTCTGAGCCCTTTCTGCAAAAGTAGATACTAAAAGTCCTATGTGTCAGAGCACCATGTTTAGGTGACTTTGATGCGAAGAAATATTTGGGATAATTATTCTGGACATGGACAATCAGGTCATGCCAGTCTTTTATACCCATCAGTGGGTTAGAACAGAGAGTCATCAGGTAGACTTGCTCCTGGATGCTGCTTGCCTGACAGGATTTCTATCTGCCTGTATGTCTGGGAGAAAGAAGGGAAAAGAGAGGTCAAGAAAGTCATCTTGCAGCACAATCTTGTGCCACAACACTCTCATGGCAGCCAGGCATTGAGACTTTCTGACAGGACATGAAAAGGCATCCCACCAGCCAAGGGCCAAAGCAGCTGCTTTTGTTATTCCAGGCCTTAAGTCAAAACTACTTAGGAGTCTGCACTACCAACATATTATAAGGAAGTGACATTGAAAGAAAGAACCATATCCTGGTGTCTTTGAGTGCTGGCCCATCAAGTTAAACAGCATATCTAATGTAACTGTAGAGCCTCAAACAACATATCCTTCAGTTATTACAGAAAAAGAAAACTTGTGACAGAACATTAAGGATGAGGTTGATTTAGCAACAATTTCCACAGATGAGGAGTCAGCAAGCAAATAACTGCCTTCTCTGTCATGTGAAAGTACAGGGAATCCTCTTTGATACTTCCAGATTTCACCGAGTTCCTCAACAGCTCCTGAGCATGCGTGGGAGGGGAAGTCTGGCCATTCCTGACACATTGAAGGAGAAGAAAGTAGTGCCAGACTAAAGTTTTTCTATTGTGCATATGCTTATATTCCGAGATGGCATAGGCGTGACTCCGCCTAAACAAGTCATGCGGTGTGAAAAACATTTGGTAGGTGAATTAACAGAAGAAACTAGATGGATGATGAGAAACAGAATTTTGCAGTAAATTTGAGCTCGTACCTCGAGCCGAATCTGGGTCAGGAAGCATCAAAGTCTTCCTTCTGAACACTGGCTGACATCCCGTATGAAGTATACTGGTCCCTTTCCCATGTTCTCATGGAAAATGTATGTTGCAGAAGGGCATCAGCAGAGTTGATCCCAGTTGGTTTCTTTGTTCGTGCCTCCAAAAAAGAGGCCAAGAATGAAACGAGTATCGGAACACACTTCCCTCTTTGTGAAAAAAACCTTGTCCTTTCGTGTTGTGGTGGAAGCAAACGGTGAGGGACAAAAAGGCTGTTTGATCTACTGTTTTCCATGTTACGTTCATTGTTTAAATGCAGGACTTTCTCCTTCCTGGAGGATAAGGCCAGCAATTTTCTGCATGCTCTAATTACTGTATAGAACGTGTGAAATTTCTAACACTGATCAACCAGAGCTATGCAATCCTCCAGCTTTCTGAAGGATTCTCAGTGGAGAATTCAGCAGGCAGAAAAAAATGTTAACGAAGCTGTATAAGAGCTTCAATGAGAGAGGACCTTTTCCTTCACAGCAAACGTACCCAGAGAATTTGCATATTGCCGCAACATTGTGACAGATTTATTTTCAGTCTGGCACTTGGGGGTTTTAATGTCGTTATGAATGATCAAAAATAATGATATGACTGCACAGTGCAACAGTGTGGGAAGTACTGTATTAGCTATTACACTTAATTATTTAATACAAAAAATTATTCACACAGTGTTAAAAGCCCAGTGGGATGGTGAACTAGGGTCTCATTCACAACAGCATCGACAGCGTCAGCAGCAGCATGTAAAGGGAACAGTTCCAGGGAAAAGTGACTCGCTCTCAGAGGAAAAATCCCAACCCTCCATCACTTCACGTGAGGTTGTTTTAAAGGGTCAGAAGTTCTCACAGATGTGAATCTTCTCTTCACGTAAGAACGATACCAGATAAGAGACTGTGATCCAGCCCCTGTTAAGTACTGTTCATCATGTTAGGAAATGACATTTCCGCTGCCAAATGCTCACCTGGCTGAGGTCTAAGAGAATTTATTTCCCTTCTCTCTCATGCATCTCACTTCTGTGTGACCTTGGAAGCTTTTTTTCCCTACATTTCTGCTTCCCCAAGTGTAAAATGAGAATAACTATCCTCTTTTGGAAAGTTATGATTGATGGATAACATGAAAGTAAGCATTATTTTATTAACTACTCTAATCCATATAAAATCAAGCCTTTTCTGAACATTGAGATAACTTACAAAAAAAAAACCAAACAACAAACTATTAAAAAACCTCTTGCTCATACCTACCAGCCTGTTTCTAGAAGATTGTGGCTTTCTTCCAGTTAGTATCCATTATTCACAAGCAACCATGTCAGAGCAGTACATAGCCTTGTCCCATGGTGCATATGGAGACAGAGAAGCTATTCCAACCCAGCCCTACATTCAGAATGCTTCTTCAGTCATTGCTTGCCAGTGTCTCTTCTTCCCACAACACCAAGTGGCTCTTCACTCTGAAAGATCTGTCACTTCTGTTCTTACAAGTTTTTTACTTCTTTTGAATCATTCTTCCCTAGACTGGGATGTCAATCCTACTTTAAAAGACAGACTATCTTAAACAGCAAAGCCCAGCCTTTTGCTCATTTCATAGGACTGTTTCATGTTGCTGGTTTGGTTCATTGCCTTCAAGAGTTATTTGTTGGATCTCATCAAGACCTGCCTTTTCTAGACCTTGCAAAGTCTTTGAGCATTTACAGCTTCTTCCTAATGGAATTTGACAGCAAAATTCTCACAGAATGTATTTTGTGATAAATGATCTGTTCAGACATAGCAAGCCATCACATTCACTTTTCAGTCCTTACGGTAAGACTGGTGTTGATTTTGTTTCTCTTTGCTGAGAACAAGTCTGGTTTCTGACTGCAGGGCAGTAATTGTTAAATGATTGCAATCTAATTACTGTTCATGAGGAAAAGGGTCCAGCTCCTGACAGGGTGTCACTGTGCCACAACATAGCTGAAGAAAAGTCAAGAATGTTTATCTTATGTTTCTAGGTGGACAGCAGAATTTATAAGAGAGGTTTCTGTTACTCTGCCTCCATTTTCTTGCATTTAAATCAAGGAGGCCTTAGGCATTACTGTTCTGAGGCATCACTCACCCTCCCTTCAAAGAGAGCTAAGAGCAATCCATGCCAAAAATTACATCAGGGTCAGCCAGTTGAATCATTCTGTCTCAGCATGTTTTACTGTTATCATTTCCTTAGGATGTTTCTTTGAAATACAGTCTACCACCTGTGGCAAAGGTGCTTCCATAATAAATGCTTCCATATTGCCTTTTCCATGCTTCTTTCCCAGTCTTTGGAGGACTTGGGATGATAACATTGCACTTCAAGCCTTCCACGAAGCTGGGTGCTTGTGTACTACTAGCCACTTTACAGAATTTTAAAAAATTAAATTAAAAGAGATATAATAAAAATTAAATACAAAGAGGTATAATATAACTGTACCGCCATGTAGGTAGGCATGGAAGGGCTCATGGGGCCATCTAGAAAATACAATTCAGGTTGAATGAACAGGGTTGCAAGATCTGGAACTGGGGATTCACAGTTCACAGGACAGGTATGACAAAGACTTCTCTAAGTAAGTTGCTGCAGCATTGTCAATTATCAGTAGGTATGGAGAGCATAAGAAAAGGTCTATGGTGACAGAAGAGATTATATAGTTCCAGCCTCCATAAATGTTTGTGTTTGTCAAATGGTGGCTTGGGAACCTTGGTTCAGGCAGCAGGTTTTTTCTGTTTTTTCCTGTGGTGGAGACATTTGTCCAATAGAAGCACAGGAGAGAACCATCATTTGCTTTAGGACCTACAGGCTCTCAAACAATAAGCAGAAGGTGGTAACTTATAACCAGTAACAAGCTATCCCAGTTTTATATCAGTGACCTAGAAATAAACATTTGGGGTCTTTTGGGGGTCACAGAGCCATTCAAGTGCTCCAGCTCCTTTGTTTGTGTCAAGAGGAGTGTGCAGTATGTCCAAACAGGTCTTCAGACCCGAAGGGACACATGCTTTCACCAGCATCTTCATTGTGAGAGAGAGCTTGAAACAGAGTGAGAAAGAATAAAGGAAAACGTCAAAGTTATTAAGCATCTATCTTGGTCTACAAGTTGGTCTTGTTTTCTTATGGAATAAGCAGAGAGAGGTGGGAGGCTTCTTCAGAACTGACCAGACCTTTTGGAGAAGTCTGGGGAGCTGAGAAGCTCCTCTCCTCACTCTCTGCCTGCAGAAAGATTTGGTGGGGGGCTGTGGAGTGGGGTGGTTGAGCAATTCCCTGCAGCAGTGACTCATTACAGCAACTGGAAGGTGAACTGCAGGGAGTCTGTGTCTCAGAATTAATCCATCAATGGATGAGAGCTGGTAGATAGTATGCAAATAGATGCTGTTTTCCTGCAGCTTGTCAGGAGCTCCAAGCAGCTGCATCCTCCACTTTATTCCTTCTCTATTAGGTTCTGCTAATTTCCCTGATTGCTGTTATGGCTAAATGGTATCTTAGCATAACAGAATTTGCATCTGACACAAATCTCCGTTTGGTGTCAGGAGCTATTGTAGCTTTGTAAGATTGTTCAGGAGACAGGCAGATCGCTCAAATCTGCCGTGAGAAGGTATGCCAAGAGTCACAGCACTGTGTAAATGCCATTTGATACGATACTGTTTTCCAATGAAACCGTCTCTTTTGCAAAACTGCTTTCAGGGAAAGCCCTTTTATTGAAGTCTGAGAACTGACTCTTGCAGCTCCAAATAGCCTGTGGCATTTTCAGAAATGAATTCAAACACTAAGCAACCATCAACCCAACTAGCAGTTCATCTCTTTTTGCACATCCCCAGCAAAGTCTGTTTTGGTGCCCTTTACAATCAGCATAAAATTTTTGCTAAGCAATCACACTGTATATCAGGGCATAGGCCCCTTTCTGTCCTTCCTGCATACTCATTCCAGCTGATTAAGACTGATTCTTCTTTTTGCTGTTTTAACATGCAAGTTTATTTCAGATAAGTGGTAGTGAGTTTCTCCTGTAGTTTGCTTTCCTTTTAGGCTGTGTAGTTATCTATATCTTAGTGTCTCCTCCTCGATGCTTCATTTCTGTATTCCTACATGCACACATGCATGTCTTTCCCTTCTTTCCTATGACATTGCAGCATCTTCTTCCACTGGGGACCATCTGACCTACATTCAGATTCCACCCAGTGAATAGCCTTGACCCTTGCTGTGCTCTTCATCTTTAGAGGCTTTTGTCTCAGAGGGGTTTTTGAGTTTTTGCCAGCCACCTCATAAGAGATGGAAATGAAAACCTGGGACTAAGCAGATAAATAACTGCATATCTTTTAACACACGAGTGGCCCTACAGCTTCCTCAGGTCTGGATGCTCAAAACCCAGCTGGTACCCTGACTCAATAGCACCCTCCTGTGCTTCGGTGTAGATGCATAGCTCTTCAGCCACCACACATTCTTATTATGGGCCCCAGGTGACTCTGAGCTCAGACCTTCAGACAGAAGCGGGCAATTTTCCCAGCTGCTAATGAGTCTTCTTAGATACTGCATTTAGGATCTCGTATTCACAGAAAGTAAAAGAAATGGTCTCCAGAGATTTCAGTGGCTCCATGAGTACCAAAACAAACCCCAGCTTCTTTGATAGCTAATCTCGGCAACTAGGAAACCTAAAAATGATTGGCATACTCATTCTGAAATGTGACAATGTCTGCTCCCTCCTACAAAATGAGATTCCATTCCAGTCAGCTACTGCATATTTATGCTCAGCCTTTCATTAACTTATTGATCATATGATGATACACTATTCTTTGCTACCTTTGGGGAAATAAAACAATGGGGAAAAAATGGGCTCTAATGGTGGGGCTGTTTCATGCTTCCTGAATATTCAGTCCAATCCTCCTGGTCTCTTTCTGTCCTCCTTTCTCCCCAAAAGCTTCATGGATCTCCAAAGACACCCCACAAGAGAGAGTGACTACCATTCCCCAGTAAGCCCATGAGGCTGCCATTATGTGACATGTAATTATACAGCTAAATCAGGGTCAAGCGTCTCCCTTTAAGGGTAAAATATGGTATTACACTCTAAATTCCTGTACTGCAAAAACAAACAGTGCCATCAATTCGTTTCCAGTCAGACCTCCACCCCCTTGGGAAAAGTATACAGAACTTTCTGGTGGGAAAAATAGTTTGGAAATACAACTTCTTTATTAGAGTGAAAGCTCTTCCTTCATTCAGCTTGTCTTTCATTAGCCACCCTGGTACACTCCAGTGAGACATGTGGCTTGAAGAGGTACTTTGAGGTCACAAGAGGCAAGTCCTGAAGGGGTGTAGTTCACTCTTCATATGCACTTGTAACTCCTGACGAGATTATGAGGTCTGATCCAAAGCTAAGTAACCACGTGGCCATTCATGGGTAAATGTTTCTGAGGAGGGTGGCTTTTTAAGGAGGGATTCCTTTACCTTGCACACAAATGAAGCATCTGTGTTCTCTGTTTTCTTTAAGCTCTCTTACTGTGAATAATATCTTCCTATTTTTCACCCTTCTGTTTGAAACATGGAGGGAGCAGGTGAGGAGGAAAGGAAGGTTTTTAAATTTATGTGTTTCCTTAATTCAACACTGGCATATTGGATGTGGGGTTGAGTAAAACTGCATTCGTATCCATGGTTCCTCTCTATCACTCATCTAAGAGGTACAGGAGGAAGAGAAGAGCTCTCTGAGTCCACCTTACAGCCACACAATAACAGACCATGGGAATGCTCTTTCAGTAATCTCAGAGCAGACCAGCCCATGGCTTTCAAACAAGGAGCTGGCTGATGAGACTCAGCAGAGCATTCCAGGGGAGACAGCTCACGGCGTAAATCTGAAGCAACTCCACAGAAGTTAGCAGAGTGACTCCAGATACGCTGCAGTGTCACAAAGGTCCAAAGCAGCTATTTGTGACAAAAATTATAAAAGGCACCTTTTCTCTCCTGAGATGTGCCAGCTGTGTCAGTGCAGTGTCATTGTTTCCAGTGAAGTTACATTACTGCAACTGCGAGCAGAATTTAATTCACTGGCTTCGGTGGTGATCTAAGGACGGGATTTGATGCTGCTTGTCACCTGGGCTTTGTTCCAGCAGCAAATGCTGTTTTACCAGCAGCAATAGATATCGGGCTCCATGTCTGGAGTTGCTCACTAAAAAGAAACTGTGAATTTGGTTACACCAAAATTATTGTTTGCAATATGATGCCAATCGTAGTAAACATAACCACTTGTTCATCACCACAGATCTAAAAATATACAGTCATCATTTTTATGGGCAAAACCTGAACTACTTGTTTTGGATCTTCACCCTTGCAGCTGCCCAAAAGCAAACTTTGTATTTTGGAGTTGCTTGGGTTCCTAAAGAAAAGTTCCTAAACTATGTGATTTGAGAAGGAAATGGAAGACAGCCGTGCTATTGAATGGACGTATTCGTTTGGCATGTGAGCAGTGCCATTGCCTTCAGCAGGACTGTGCACATGAACAGGGGCAGGAGGATTGGGTCTGTTGTCTTCTACTCCGTTCTCTTTAATCCTGCAAGTGTACTCTCTGCCAAGGTCGCATCAGGCTGCAAAGGCACTTTTTGCAACTCTGTATGATCTGTGTCTGTCCTTTATTTATTCAAAATGCGTTTGCCTCTACAATTTAATCTGCTGTTCTCTCCCTCCCCTTCCTCTTGGTGAAGTCTAATTACAGTTTTATTCCAGGTCCATCTGGTTGCTAATGATGCTGGACATCACCGCTGAATTCATTCTAATATTTGTTGTGTATTTTCTAGGCTGGACGCTGAATAATAATATTCTCTGAATTTGCTTTTGCTCCTGTTTCCTTCCTCCCTGTTGTAGCTAGTTGTGTAGTAATGTGTAGCCATGGGATTATTACTCCTCTCAGTGTAGATCTGCTAAGAGTTGCCTGTTTCAGGCTGCAGAATAAAAGGGGTTTTTTTCTGGTTTTGAGAAGTTTTCAAAGTCCACTCTACCAGCTCCCTTCACTGGTGTGGAACCAGCTGAGCAGTGGCTTTCTCTGCTTCACCTTTTTCTTTTTTAGTTTCTTTATTTTTCCTTCCCCAAACATAACACAACTTATAACTGTGAGTCTCAAAGCATCCTGGAGGCAGTGTTTCAGCATTTAGAAAGACACTTTTTGCCAGTGCCTGCTCCGTGTGATGGTTGAACCCACCATAATTTCAGGTTCCCAAGCCTAGCTTGTGCAGTGCCAGTGCTGGGATTTTTTTATTTTATTTTATTTTTTTCTTCTCCTTTTTGCTTTATGCAACACTGCCTGGGAACACAGGCTCACACTTTACCCATGACCTGACTCTCTGGCTAAGAATAGCAGTCACAGTGCAACTTGGGTTCAGTCTCACTGGAGACACGCTGCAGCTGGGAAAGAGGGAGGTCAGATTCCCTGCGCTCACAAAACCAAACACATAAAAGGAGTGTGGAGGATTTTGTATGTTCACCTCCTTTTAGGGCTGCAGAACAAAGGGAAGAGGTTGGCACAGGTGTCCAGTGAGCCAGGATAAGTTTTCTTTACTCATGACATTGACTTGGAGAGGAGGTTTGCATACAGAAGCTCACCTCCCGGGCTGAACAGGACCTTTTCCAAAAGGGTCCTGTATCCTTATGGCCCATCCAGCCAAAAATCATGCAGGATGAGGATGGCAAGCAGTGCTGATTAGCAACTCCTGAGCCAAGACAGTTGATGCTGCAGTGACACTATCTTGAGGAAACGTCCTCAAATTGCACCAGGGGAGGTTTAGATTGGATATTAGGAGAAATTTCTTGAACAAACGGGTTATCAAGCTTTGGAACAGGCTGCCCAGGGAAGTGGTAGAGTCTCCATCCCTGGAAGTATTTAAAAGCCTGGCAGACGTGGTGCTGAGGGACATGGGTTAGTGGTGTTTTTTGTCAGTGTTAGGTCGATGGTTGGACTCGATGATCTTAAAGGTCCCTTCCAACCTAGACAGTTCTATGATTCTATCTCTAGCATTGTGAGCAACAGGTCACTCTGAGCATACGCAAAAGCCAACTTTGCTGTCATTCTTAGCCCTTCCTGGTGGGATGCACCAGCAGATGCTACATTTACAGCTCCATTTTGTGGTGCAGACGAGCTTTCAGAGTGACAAAAATACCAGTCTTGCTCTGTAGTTTTAAGACAGGAGCTAAAGCATTAGTAATGGGAGCTGTTAGGCTAATGACTGTTGTAATACTCATTGTGACTGGGTAAAGATAAATGTGACAACCAAGGAAGTTTAAATAGCACATCCCCAGCTCGACTGTGCCCTCTGCTCCATCGTGACGTGGCAGCCGGCCGTTCCCAGCACCAGCACAGAGCGTTGCATCTGGAACGTGGACTGATGGATTGATAGTCACACTGGCAGAAGGGGAGCCGGGTTTTTGAGAGACACCGTATGACACCGTTCCTTTACTCTTCCCCCGGCCAAATCTAAGCCAAACGGGGAAGGGTGCTGTGTTGCTAGGAATTGGAGATGTCTGGAAGAGCCGGTCCTACAAGCAGCCATGCTCAAAGAGCTCTATGTGGCTTCCCTTCGCCCCCCATCCCGGAGTTGGAGGGGAGGGGTGGCTGCCCTGGGATCACCTTAGCTGGATAGGGGCGGCTCACACAAGTTAGGGGTGCCAGGAGTGGACTACAGCTTGAGACGCAACCAGTAGACTTAAGAGGAAAAACCCTTTGAGTATTAGGGCAGTAATTCTAATGGTAATTTTGAACTGTTTTTGTCTGTCTAACATTCCTTTTTAATCCCCATCCTGCCTGCCCCTTCCTTATGTAGGGTTACTTTAGTGATCCTTGGAATGTTTTTGACTTCCTCATCGTAATTGGCAGCATTATAGACGTCATTCTCAGTGAAACTAATGTGAGTATTACTCTACCCTCCCCAGGATACCACCACCTCCTCCTCCTCCTCTGCTGTTCCTTCTCTCTTTCTCTCTTTCTTTCTCTCTTTTTTTTTTTTCTGGGTTTTTTCCCTCTAGTCATGCTTTTATTGAACTTGCCGTCGTCCTTCTCCTTCTCCCAGGGAAAAAAAAAAGGAGGGGGGGAAAATGCCTCCTTCTTTTTCACTTGTCATAGCTTGCCCCAAGGCTGTGACTGGTGAAAGCGCACAGAGTTTGGGGTGTGTGTGCTTTTTTTCCCTCCAAAAGGTAGACAAGCTTGAGTGTAACTTTCTGACTAACCAGGCTTTTGTTGATACCCTCCATCATGTGAAACGTTACAGAGGTTTGAGCAACCAATACTGTAGAGTGGTAAGAGACTATTTAATATGCCCACGTAACCTCTTTCTTTTCTTATTTTTTCCCTCTTCTCTCCCTCTTTCATGCTTTTTTTTTTGGTTTGGTTTTTTATTTTATTTTATTTTACGTTTTACTTTTTTTCCCTCTTTTCTCCCTTTCCCTCTCTCTCTCTCATTCTTTCTTTCTCTTCCTTTCTCTCTCTTTCTCTTTCCTTGGCTTCTCTGCCACATGCAGCACTATTTCTGTGATGCATGGAATACATTTGACGCCTTGATTGTTGTGGGTAGCATTGTTGATATAGCAATCACCGAGGTGAACGTAAGTAGCTGGCGTCTGTCCATGATCGTGCCTGCTCTAACATTCATTTGTCTTTCCCGGGTTCTTTTTTTTTTTTTTTTCTTCCCCCTTCCTCCTTTCTTTTGCGTTTGTTTTCAAAGCTTTTCGTTTAGTTTTGAAGTTCTCTTTTTTTTTTATTTTCATTTTCTTTTTATTCTGTTTTAATTTTTGGAACGACTTAAAGGACTTTTTGACTGTTGCATCATTTTCTTCCCTTCATAATCCGCCTGGCATGAATTAAACTGTATAGCAGGAAAAGTGATGGGAAATGTGGAGTGTAAGTGAAAAAGCTATTTGTGCCATGGGAAGCTGCTAGAATAGTCCCAGGCCAGCACTTTTGGTCTACCCAGTGTTATGCTTTGCTTCCCATGGCAGTTCAATACTCTCCACCCCACAGAGATCTAAAGGTCAATTCTTTCGAGGTGGAACTGCGGGAACCAAACCAAGAATCCTCCTTGTGCCTCCTCACCCAAGCTTCCTCCAAAAGAAATAAAGACCAAATCATCTCTGTTTAGAGGGACCTGCTCCTGATGTTTAGTTTTCTGATTTGAAAAAAAGGATAGATAAAATAAAAACAAAACAGAAAGCCCCAAGAAAAACACAGCGCCAGAGTTTCAGCCCCGTTTTTTGGGTTTGCAACCAGTTTGCTCCGTCTCACAAATTCCACCAGCACAATTGACACTGATTGGCCCCACTGGTGCCCATCTCAGCTCAGGTGAAGGATTGAATGAGCCACGGAGACTGAAATGAGCAGCTGGTGTTCAAGGAATAAATCACATCAGGCACACTTTTTCCCCTGTCATTTTTTGGAGGTGGATGGATACAGAATTACAGGATAAGTAGACAAAGGACAGGCAGGAAGCAGAACAGGTTCCCAAAAGAAAGACTACAGAGGACCCACTGGGTTTATGAGACGGACAAAAATTGCACTGCACAATCCAGCTTAGCAAGGCCAGGACAATATTAAGATTGAAAGAAAATTGCTCTAAGTATGTTAATGAAAAGCAAATCAATCATGAATTTGTAAAATGATGTGGCTGTTGAATAAATATTCCAGCTTGGAATTGTTGCGTACTGTAGAGGCAATCCATCGCAAGCAGAAAAGTGACAGCATAGTTTTCACTCAGTGCTGTGTTTAGGGAAAAACGTAGGCAACATTTTGAAAAAATTGAAATGCCCTACTTTGAACTTTCCAAACAAAATATTTTCATATCTTGATTCTCATTTAATTTCTGTTCAGCTTCATTTTTTTTCAATTCTGAAAAAAGGACGTATATCCAAGTTGCAGTATTTTTATTTAGAATAAATGAAATATTGTATTTGACACTAGTCTATTTCCCTTGTCTTTTGAGAGAACGGAAAATAGTTTCTAACGGAAAAGGAACTTTTTTTTTTTTTTGCATCTCTTAAATGTCCTACTTTCTGCTCTATTTTCCCCCAGAATGTTGTAAACAATTTTGGTTACCCTTTTACTACAGTGATATTAGGATTGAGTTGATTTTGCAGAGAGAAGTTACAACAATCAGCAGGCTGAAGTTGTTAATTTAAAAAAATGAAATGAAAGCCTTTTTAATGCCACATTTGTCACAAGAAAACTAAATGGGGAAGCTGGCAAGTGCCTTCAGATTGTGAAAAAGTTACATTGTCATCCATAGAGGCAGAACTCTACATGGTAATTGAGGAAATTAGTACAGTTAATAAGAGATGAATTATGCTAAACTTCAGCAAGATTTTCCTTACTGGTGTATTTGAATCTGTAGAAAAGTCTTTCAAGCAGAAAGGAGGGAAATCCTTGTGTTTTGCTAAATAAATGGAGGCCCTCCATAGTCAGAAACCCTGTACTGGAGGGAAAATCTAATGGATCCTTTTGAAGAAATTCACCGTAATTTCCTATAAATTAAAGAACTTTTTACATCATGGTTTAAGACACTTTGATATACATTTCATTAAACTTTAGTCATCTGAGAGGAAGATAGATAGCGACCCAGGCTTCCTCTTACAGTTAGTGGAGAGAAATACACACCTTCTCAGGCCAACTGACGTCTCCCTGTATGTGTCTATGACAGGGAAAATGAATTGCTCTTTGGAGGTGCCCATCCAGTGACTGGAGAGTGTCTAGGTTTGTTAGGTTTGTCTAGACACCCAGCTCTCAGACACTAAACTTAAGCAGGATAAATCACATTCGTTCTCAGCAAGTTGTCAAGAAGGTCGCGCTGCTGCTAATTGTGCTGTGTTCAGATCTTCAGTCTCCAGGGCTATTCATATTGGTGTGTTTAATTACCACTGACAAGCCTCACTCTCTTTTCCATTCCCTGTCTTAATTCAAGTTCCTGTCAGCCAAGGCCCAGAATCCAGTTTTTGGTAGCAGAAGTCTATGGTGCCCAAACAGCCATCGCCTGTCTTAGTTGAGGAGGCAGCAGGAGCAGCCCTGACTCTTTTAGTCAGGGTTATGAACAGCATTTCATGATGGTCCCTCTGTTTCCTCTAAAGAATCCTTTCCTTCTATACAGTTTTTACAGATTTCTGCACATGTCTTTTTGTTACCTGGCATGTTTAAATCTTCTCTTTTTATCTAGGCAAGTCCTTTGCTATTAGTTTCTAATGTTTGTTACTAAAAACTTGCACAATCTTTTGATGCACTGATAAATGAGCAGCAGCTATGGATGGAGTTTGTTCTGAAATGTTCTGAAATCCCTTTGCACTTATAACCCTTATTGAATAAGAGAATGTTTTGTATGTCGGTTTGTCCTGTCGGATTCCCTTCCTGCTAGCAGCACTTGATATGTTATATCTGTAGCAGATGGGCTTTGGAAGTAGCAGCCCATCTCGGACGGACAGTTGTCATCTTCCCAAGCAGTATGAGGCAGTTTATCAGATACACTTCCCTCCTCCACAGGAGCTTGTTGCTTTCTTGCTGTTTGTGGGTTTGAGCAAACCCTGCCTTGTGTTCCTGTACACTGTCTTGTCTTGTTCCGAGAGACCTGGGGTCTGAAAAAGAAAGAAAAAAATAAACCCTACAATGCCAATAAACTCCACTAATTGGAGATGTTTAGCCTGGTCGGGCGCAGGTAAGATGTTTCTGCCCAGCTCCTTAGAAGCTGAAGAATGTTTGTCGCAAGGTCTTGGAAGGTGCTGCTCTTGGAGCTAAGGGACAGTTTTCATTGCGGTCAGTTAGGGAAGATGGAGACACCTGGCAGAGGTTAGTTTGACGTGTGGCCACAGACGTGTAAGCCTGAAGTCTCTGTGAGGTTCACCAGACGTTTGCCCTCAGGGGAATCACACCCAGCAGGTGCTGAGCTGCGGGAGCTGTGGTTGCGGTGGGAACCCTGACAGTGTGCGTGTAGGTGTATGTGCTTGCATCTATTTCTGCAGTTCCCCATGCTCTGTTTTTTTTTTTCATTTGGACAATTATTTTTGTTTCTTGAAAAGGAATTTCCCAGACCAAAACCTTCGTTAAGATATATGTGAGTGTGCATGGGTGGGCCTTTGTGTGTGCGCTCCATCGGTCGTAGTATATGTTCTTGAATGGGCTTGGATGCCTGTATATGGGCTACAAATACATGGGAGAGTGTCCAGACATGAATCCGCGTGTGGAGGAAAGAGAGTGTGTATGCCAGCATATGTATTTCATACGTATTTGTGTTGTGAATGGTTGTTGACGGAGACACACGGGTCGTTGTGTACGTAACTGAGCCTATGACCATGTTTTCTGAGCCAGTGTGGCTTTCTTACTGTGCAAGTTTGACCTGCTTATGGGTGGGTGTTTATATCTGAGTTTCCCCTATGCAGGCATGGTCATCTGCATGCCTGTGGATGAGCCTACACTTGCATGTCAAGCTCAGCATATTTTTGTTAGCATGGCTGTGCATTCAAAACCAGTGAGAAGGCATGTACTCCTGAGGTAGGCTCCCAGGTTGCCTTCAGCGTTTCTGAGTCCTTTAGGAAGCCTCCATTTAAAATACCTCCGTGGTGTGGGGCATGTCCTATGGGACATTAGGCCCACTTGCTTAGCTGCAGCTTGGGAACATCTCCCATGTGCCCCCAGTCAGCTCCACAAACACATGGAGATGCATCTCACACACCTGAGTAAGTGCAAAGGGCACAGGGCAGGTTAAAATCTGGTGGGTCTGAAAAACTTCGGAGAGTGGCACAACTTCTGCCAAATTCACTTTTAAATTGCCTGGCTTTCAAGTTGCATTTTCAAAGCTTTGCTTCTCAGTAAGTGTTACACAATTCACTTCCTAGCCACAAAATGAAGCTTTTTTCAAAATTTTCTGGAAATATTCAGTGATTCAATTTTGGGCCACTTTTAAGCCACTTCTTAAGTAACCAAAGAGGGAGGGGAGGACATCTGCTATTAAAAAAAGTAATTTCCGAGGCAGAGACCACATCTACCATGTGTCAACTCTAAGTGCTAACACCAAGAATGGCTTTGGGGGAATAAGATGAAAGATGATGTAATATCTCACGCCTGGGAGCTAGGGCCTGTGAGTATTCCTTGGACTTTGACTAGATCCCTATACCTCAGTCTCCCCATCAGTAAATTGGAGATTGTTATTATTCTCTACATTAAGCTTTGTCATTAGTGTTTACAAACCACTTTAAGCTCCTTAGAAGAAAACATTAAGGTGGTAAAAATTATTACTATCTATTATAGTAATAGTAATAGGAAATAAAATGCTGTAGGGTTTGAATAAAAGTCAGTATATTATTCCGAATACGGAATATATCATCCCAGAAGCAGCTCCAGGCACAGGCTTGCATTTCCTTCCTCTCCCCGTCAGCAGACACAGCCTGGAGTTGAGCACTGTGAAGCTGAGTGACAGCCTGTTCTCCCTCCTCCAGGCAAGGAAACTTGCTCATTACTATTTGTTGTGCTGTATCAAAGGGGGAAATCAAGTTCGATTTGTGCTCTGTGCTACGGTGCCCAACGTGAGGAAAGAAAAACAGTCAGACCCTGAGTCACTGGGAAAGCTGCTAATGTGATGTCCTTCCTCTCAGTCAGAGAGAAAAGTTGTGGACCTCTCGGGTCCATCGGGTCCTTATTTCCTTCACCCTTTCCCCTGCCAGTGTCAGACCGCAGATTCGGTGTGGCTGAGTCTTCCTTTGCCACCAAAGTGATGCTCATAGCAGTGCGCGCCGAGCTAGATGGGTCCCTGTGGCCAGCTGGGAGGTTGGACCATCCAGCTGCAGTGGGCAGTTCACGGCGTGCAGATGTGTGAGGGTTTTGGAGGCATATTCAGGTGGGAGCACGTGTGTCTCCAGAGCACCGGCGTAGGTACCAGTGACAGCGGGGATGTTGTGTGTTTGATTCTGTCTGTCTGTCTGTCTGTCTTGAAAGGATGTTGGGGAGGGAGGGTTTGCGCCTACCCATGAGCCTGTCACCAAGGGCTTCTCCTGCTGCCTCTGAGCGTGTCTGCATGTGCGGGTACCTCTGCGTTCATCAGTTGTGTCTGGGGGAGCATGAGGATGACTGAGCAAAACCATCTGGACTGGTATCCATCCCTCCAGTTCTACTCCGTGACCAAACTTGTGTGTCTGAGTGTGTCTGTGAATACTGCAGGAGCCACAGAGGAGGAGGAGGAGGCACCCGGCACAGGTACGCAGTGAGATACAGCAGATGTGATGAGCCAGGGGGCTGTGCGTGGATCCAAGATGAGAACTATCAGGGGTAGGGAACTGGTGGCTATTGTGAAATAATGGAATATTCCTCTGCGTAAGTTGCCCTGCTGTTGTAGCAATACTCGTTTTCGTGAGAGTGAGCGTTGTGACTGGTCTGAGGGTTGGTGGAAATGGTGGGTTTTTTAATGATAGGTGACAGGAGGATTAAAAATGGAAGTAGAATGTTGTGTGTGATCTGATCCATGGCAGCATCTGGGGTACATAGGGCCTGGGTGCTTCAGGAAGTGGCACCCCTGTGAAGAACGTTAGAGGAACCCAAAACCCATCTTGCTGTATTCCTTCCCCTAGAAGATATTGGTCAGGTCTGTTGTGCCCAGGCTGCTGGGCAGTGGTTTGATGTTTGTCTGTCAGATATTCAGGAGAGCCGAGTACTTTGTATCTTGCATTTCTTAAAAGTTTTCTAAATCCTGGTAGGAAGTCAGCAGAGGATTGCAGCTTGGTTGATTCCTGAGTAAGTGCAGTGAGGCCAGAGAGATACCAAAGCATTCAGCTCCAAAGAATACTGGGAGACCTGTGCGGTGATTTCTCCTTTAGTCTTTTTTATTTCTGAAGTAAAGCAGCTCAGGCTTAAACCAGGCGCATGGGGCCTTTCCTTACGGTCATCTTGCTTTTGGTGTCAAGAGGCTTCATATGATTTGTCATGGGCTCCTGCTCCCATTCTTTGGAATATCTGACTGCCTATACTCGAGTCTCCCTCTCACCTTCTCCTGCGTTTCTCCCTTTTAACCCACCCCCCCCACCTTTCTTCCTATTTTCTCCCTTGCTTTCCTCTCCCTCGTCTCCGGCCACACTAAACCTCACGGGTTCATTTTCACCCTCAATCAATGTGTCTGAAGGCAGAGAAGAACCAGTGGCTTGAAGCCTGCAGCCCTTGTTCAGGCAGAACTGGCCCCCCGGGGGCGTTTTTTGCCTGCGCGGGGCCTGGAGGGGCCTGGCGCTGCCACACAGTCCCGTACACACACCCCCCCCCGCAATGGGAGCAAGGATCGGTGGAAGGACGACATACATCTAGCCTGCACCTCAGTTGGGACTGGCATTCATCTCTGTCGCTGTGTCTGTCTGTCTGTCTGTCTTTCCTGTCTCTGCCTGTCTGGTTCTCTCCGCTTCCATGCCCTTTGCTGCTCAGATTTTGGCCCTCAGCTGCCACCGGGCACAAATCTTTGCAATCCCTAGAACTTCCAAGTTCTCTTACCCAAACCTTACGGAAGAGGCAGAAAACATCTCCCTCCCTCTCTCCTCTCTCTCCCTCCCCCTCTCTCTCTCTCTCTCAAATGCCGTCTGGGTAGCAGAGGCCTCCAAATTACGTAGCAAAGGGCTGGAGAAGCACAGTGGCTTCTTTTGACATCTTGTGTTGTCATACCCTTACTGCTGCCACCCTAGAAGTTGTACGTAGTCCTGAGCTATCCCTGTGTGTGTGTATATATGTATGTATATATGACTTGTTTTCTTTTTGGTAAAACTACTGATAAAATTGTTGGGGGGAAGGGGGAGGAGGCGGGGTGGATTTAGTTTGCCTTTTTTAACATCTGGTGGTGTTTTTATCACTCAACTAATCCAGGTAACACACCACGGTGTGGTGGCCCCAGCTTCTGTGTGCAGGAAGCCACGTTGAAGCATGGTTGTGAGCTGTGGCAAATGCCAGTGCACAGCGCTTTATTTTGCCTTTGGGGAACATCAGGAGAGCTGCCCTGAACTGTTCCCCAAATTAGGCTTAGATCAATTTGAATTTGATCACCTCTTATGCTCAATCAACAATTGTAGTGCATGTTTTTCACGCTGTGTTGGTGAGAAAGAAGCGTAGTAAGACTATCTGACCACAACCATGTTTGAACAGGGTTATTTTGTTTTTATTTATGTATATTTTTTGTCGCGAAGATGGGGCCTCTTTTTTTTTTTTTTTTTTTTTTTCTCTTTTGACTTAAGAATGTTGATATTCTGAGTGCATTTCCAGAGTTCATAATGTGATTTGCCCATTCAAAGAGGTGATTTTGGTAACTGCCCAGCTTCTCCTGTAAGGAAACCTGTATGAAATATGGGCAAACAGAAAAAAAATATATGTGTTTTTTGCAGAAAAGGGGATAGTAAATACAAATGACTCCTTCCTCAGTTTGCCTGAGTATTTGAGCTGTTACTGATGACTAGCAATATTAACCCCATAAGAAGAAAGCGTGTCGTTTCCATGGGGAAACCCACTTTGAAAGACCGTTCTCCGCACTACCCAGTTTTGAGGAAATATCTCAGTATTGTGATTTCCACAAAACTACTTGCTATACTTGGCTCCCAACATTATTCCAGGTGCATGGAATAATCAGAATGTATTTTGATGCAGGGCAGATTTAAAAGCAGCATGAAAATAAATTTGCTGTACTGGATAAATATAACCACACACATGCTAGTTAATTAAAATATGAGAAACGGAAGATAAAGAATCCAGGAAAACAAATTCTTAAAAGCTAATTGTAAAAGCAGTAAAAAGAAAGTTAGATAGCCCTATAGCTTTAAGACTTGATGCACAAACCTGTCTGGATTCCTTCCGAGTGAAAACATTTAGAGCTCTCTTTGAAAAGGCAGGGCACAGCATCTGAGGAGTGGATCGTTCCTTTAATTGCAGCAGGCTTTCATATACCCAAAACCTTGGAGGGTTTTAAGGCTTTTAGAGAAGGAGTCCTGATTTCTTATTTGACTGTAAATTATTGTTACAAGAGCAATAATAGCTAATAGCAGGAACACAAAGTACCACAGGCCTTGTCCTGTGTTGGTTCAATTGCAAAAGAGCGTGATGTACATTTCAGCACAAACAGCTCTTTAAAAAGCCTTCATCCAGATGTTCTAACCAGTATTTAATTCTTCTTGTCATGTTTCTATCACATTACTTTTTTAAAAAATACAGTACAATATTCTGGCATTAACATTTGTGATATAATGCAGTTATATTTCATTTTTCCTTTTAATTCCAATATGTTTTTCCACAAAGCTAGTTAAAAAGCTCAAAAGAAAAAATAATAAAAAACATCAGAACCACCCTAAGCTGGTTATATTTTCCATTGGCTTGCTAGCCAGGATAAATCATTCCTTTTGCCGACCAAAAGTTTAACTTTCACTGAACTCTAATAGAGATTTTATCTTTATGTGAATTCATAGAATAATATCTGACTGAATCCTTAGAATCAGAATTTCTCTTAATATATTAATGTCAATTCATGATAGCTGCCTGCGCACCACAAGTTAGATGGTTAAAAAGGTGCTTAGGTGAGTTCAAATCCAGACAGTTCTATCATCTAAGGCAACTTGTTGAAGCAGTGAAAGATGTTTTCTGGCATTTAGTTCTCCTTTTTTTGAGACTTATTTTGCTGACAATGCCCAAAGAATTTTCCAGCATCGCTGTTCTCCATATGCAGATTGCAGTAATAAAGGGTGCTCAGTCCCCTATATTTCAGTCATTCGCTTTTGCTGTAAAAGCTTCTGTTCTCCATCCAAATTACAAGAGCTTTTAACATCAGTCCTCCAAGACCTCATTTCAGGAACCATCTCTTACTATTATGCATATTTAGAGATCGGCTAACTGGTTCCAGATTGCACTGCCAGTTGCAATGAAAGCAGTGAAGGTGACGGAAAAAAGGGAAAACACACACAAGTATTTTACTTGTTTTCCTCTTAAACTTTCTCTTCTCCCCTATCTTCTTATTCCCAGTTACTTTCTCCAAATTTTGCTGAAATCTTGGGTAGCAGAGGCCATGTTTCCCATTCTCAGGAGCAGTGGGAGTATTTTTCAGCAAGGCGGTAATTAGTTCCTCTCTACCTACTGTGTCAGTGATTTTTCCCTGTCTTTCTTCAGCCAAGATGCCATCAGTCCAGGGGAAAAGCTGTTCCCCTTTGGGAAGGTTTTTGTGCCAGGTACTCAGCAGCAGGTCTGCGTGGTGATGGGTACCATTTTGCAAACCCAAATGCCATGGAGTAACAGGAATTTTTGAGGTTCCCATTAAATAAAGACCTGATCATGGGGTTTTTCGCTTGTAGGCAAGGGAATGTGGCCTCTCAGCCAGATTTTAAATCAAAGGTAAACACATATTAACTGATTTTACCCTTTCTAATATGGTCAATACAGCACCCTCATATAGTTCCTGTCACCTTCCCTCTACCCTCACATGTACCAGCCAGGCAAACGTGAGGGGATTTTTTATTTCTCACTAGAAAACTGGTTTTAAAATGACTGTGCTCTTACCTTCCCTCGCTGGTCTGTTCTTCGTGGAGACTGTGTGGCATAATGTGCCAACAAAATGACTTCTACTTCATATATCTTCATAGACATCTGCTAAATGGGACCCATTCCCAGCTGCATCCAGATAAGCTAGCTGTAGAGACTGGGTTGCTGCTTATGGTCACCTGATTGATGGCCAAAAATCTGGGTCTGGCAGTAATTGCCAGTAAAATTTACAATGTCTCAGAGTAATGGGACATCCCAGCTGGTCACATCCTAGTCATTCTCTCAAAATCATCTTTTAAACTCAGAGGGTACCAGTCAGCCCTGCTGTCTGCTGAGCCTTGTTTGAGTGACTGGGAGAAAATCTGCTTCACTCAAAGCCAGATCAAAGGATGTCTTTTCCTCAGCTGAACAGATACAAAGGCAAAAATGCCCCAGCTATAAAGAAACACTCGTTAATAGAAAGGCACTAAACCAGATTGATATTTAGAGTTAGGGATTTTGAATCTCAACTGTTTGCCCAGATTTGAACATAGTAAATCACACACCGTGAGCATAGATACCATCCAAATTATCCCTACTATTTTTTTTAACCAAAGAATTCACCAAATCAATAATAATTTATTCTTGGAAAGAGGTGTAGAACAAAAATCTGTTGCTGAGTAGCTTCGCAACAGGTAGCTGCAGTCTCCATATGATCACCTCTAATGTTTTTTTCATAATGCCTGTGATTGGCATTTCCAATACCAGAATGGCTCATAGGCTTTATTGTATCCCATATTAACATACGGAAGTCCAGTATGACTCTGTAGGCTGTTCTCTTCTGGGAAACATTCTGCATCAACGTTAAATAACTTTCTAATTTGAAAGGCAATGAAAAGACACAGCCTGGGAATTAAATACTAACTGCTACAAATCTCAAATGAAAATGGTCCACAACAAACTCCCTCTTTGGGTACCTCTGGCTATCCTGCCCTGAACAGAGATTCATTACCCAAAAGTAACAGGGGCTGCTACTTCACCTGTATCTACTGTCTCTTGCCATCCACAGTCCCGTTGCATTTGAACAAAGGCAGGTTGGATTTTCTCCTGTTTTCAATGGCACGTGCAGTTTCTTTCAGCACCTTCATCAAAGCATAAGATGGCTCCTTCATCTTCACCCTGTCCCAGAGCCTTTGGGCTTGCCAAAGGTAGGATCCTGGAAACACTGCATGCAGAGCCTTTGAGTTGGTAGGCTGCCTGCCTTCACCCCTGGAAAAACCTGCTCATGATCTAGTCTCCATCTGGCTCCATTAGTGCCCAAAAGAGTTATCATTCTGAGGAGTGGGTGTTTTGCTGCAGACCACAGGCCTGCTTCTGACCTCAAGACCACCAGTGTAATTCCCCATCAGTTACACAGGAGTTGCAAAGACACCACTGCAGCTTCCGTCTGGATTCGTATGCTCCTGCCAACCACATCACGGTAAACCCTTCATGCTGAGCTCCCACCAGACCTCTTCACAGATGGGGTCCTACAAAGTCTGAAGGTCTCCAGCCTCCTTTCTGCCATAGGCAGGTGAAGCTGCCCAGAGACACTCCAGTAACACCAATATGCAGGTGGCACCAACTTTCAATCTGCTCGCTCTTCTTCCTTATCCTTTTCCCGCGCCATGCAATCGTATCAGCTAATTAATGAGTAATTAACAAATAGCTGTAGAAGGCCTCAAATGGTCAGCGTACTGAAGACAGGCGTAGCCATGACAGAAGGACATGCTTTCTGGGAGTTTGCTTAATCCCTCAAATCACCAGCCCCCAGGGAATATGAAGCCATTAGATGATACTCTCGGTCCTAACAGAGTATTGCAAGGTGTTGGAGACAAGGAAAGCTTGTCAGAAAACCTGCGGCTCAGGAAATTCACCTTAGAGAATAACTCTGCTGCTGTTATCCTTTCCCAGACTGGCTGTGGGATGGTATGAGGAATGGAAATATCTACACCTTACTCAGCACGCAGCACTATGTCTTTCAAGTAACCAAGACTGGTAGGAACGCTTTGAACAGTCTCTTCTTGTTCATTTCAAGATCAAAATCAGTGGCACAGTCTTAGAACCTTTGCAGGCCAAGCTATCTCTACTTGCAGCCCTCCAGAGCAGCTGTGATTCCACAAAACTGCTACAGATAAGAAGTCAAGAGAATGGATTTATTTGGGTGTTTGGGATGGGAGAACCTGGAGATGAAAAGAACTGTCATTAAGAACGAGTCAAAACTAGATCCAGGCTGTGCTCCTTCTGGAAAACATGTCCTACAGATTTCCCTCCCTCCATCCATCCCTCCCTTCTAGACAATGAAAAAAAAAAAAACAAGACAAGAATGACTAAAATACGTGAGAACATAAATCTTTCTGAAGAGGTGGAGGAAAAGAATACTGCCCTTTCCAGCAGAATGATAAATACACTGCTGGGTTTGGTGTTTAAAAGCCATATTAACTTGGACATAGGAAAGACAGAGAAGGATGTTGGACTACTTAGGAACAGCAGTGAGGAAACCATTGGCGTGGTGGGTAATAGAGCTGAGGAAAGCTGGAGATCTGGGAACTCTATGTTTTCACATTGCACTCTCTCCGTCTTGCTCAGTGGCCCAGTCTCTTCCCGGGATCATCCCCTTCAGTCTGCTCTGGGCGGGGATTATTACCTCCCTGATTACCTCCTTTGGCAGCCTTTGCCCTATGGATCAAGAATTGCTCAAGTGAAAAGTCAAGCTGAATGATAAAAATCCACTCTGTCACACACGGCTTCTGGCAGAAGCGTTCAAATAGGCAAAACCTCTCCTCAGCTGATACTCAAAACTGGAAATTCCTTAAAACCAGTCCACCCCTAAAACAAAAGTAAAAGGTCCTGCACACGAGTAGCCTTTCAACATTTATTTTCATGTCTTGGTTTATCTTCAGAGCCTTCCTATCCAGACCTTCTAGGGCTTTTTTTGGCTACTGCCCCACAAAAGACAAATGATAAAACACAGGCAAGCTGCACCTGCCTCTCTGAGTCAGACCAGTACTCGTACCTGAAGATGAGCACTACATCTCTGATAGTGTTTAATATCTACTTGTTTTTCAGGAGCCCCCCAGGCTTGATTACCATAAGACTGGAACTCATCATTTACCCCGAGCTAATGAGAAGGATTATTAAAACATCCTGAAAATTAAGAATAATTTGCATAGATATACTTTACCAATTGTTCTGCTTTTCTGAAAGTCATGGGAAAAAATAGAGCTTTCAGCTGTGTAAAAAGTGACTCTCATTAACTGTCCAGTAATTGTCAATCTAGGGTAATCTGCATAACAAAATTAAAGCAATTGACTTTCCTTATATTTACCTTAAGCACTTGGAACCATAAGATTACTGTCTGACAATTTCATGGCTATATACGAAATTAATTAATAAGCTATTCAAATTGGTATGATTTGCATATTTGAAGCTAATTAGAAAAGCAAGCTCTAGAATTTCAAAATCTTACAATACATAGGAAATGAGGGGAAAAAAAACCTGATAGCTTCAGGACTCATTTGCTTTAAAAGTTACCTTGACCTTATTAACTGCATTCGAAATAGGCTTATGTTGCATATGGATATAAGTTGCTAGTCTTTCCCCCGAGATCTGAGATCATGTGGAATCTATGTGAAGTATAAATGCATCTATATTGCATTTGTATGAGCTGAGCTGCACTTTATGTCTATTGACCCATATGAGTTAGGGCAGGGAGAAATGTAATGGCAAACTTCATTGCAGGTGTCACATTTTTCCTGATTCCCCTAAAAATAAATTTTTAGTACCCTAGTGCAAGAGATCTCAGTCTCTTCTGCAGAGCTATCTGAGAATTAGCAAGTTACATTGCACTGGAACAACTCCGGGCTTTTCCCAGGGAAATCAGCGAGGTGTTCACCATTTGCCCCAGTAAAGGCATACACCTTGATTCCCTGTTTTCCTGTAAGATGGCGCCCTTTTCTAATAGGTGCTAAAACCAAACCTCAATTTATGAAAATTAGCAAAAAAACCCTCTGGTGCTTGACCCAGGTTATGGTTATAGGAAGGCTTGGGTTTTTGTTTTACAAAAGCTCCTTGTAATTGTAACACTTCTTTTTTGGTTTAGAAAAGAATAAAAATCAAAAATTGCAAATTTTTCAGTAAAAGAAACAGAAATAATTGAAGAAAAACAAAACATTTGCTTAACTACAGTTAAAACAGTTTAGGATTGATTTTTTCATAGTTACATAACATTTCTAATTGAAATGAAAACTCAAATTGAAATGTGTGAAGACAAAATGTGAGATATCAATCTTACATTTCTTAAATGCTTTTTTCAAAATTGACATATTTCCACAGAGCATTTCACTTTCAGCATCAGCATTCTCCTAATGAAAAATAATTTTTTAGAAAAAATATAATTCTGACTAGTTTTATTCAAAACATTCCAAGACATTCTCAAAGAACCGCACACTTAATGGAAGAATGAATAGTCTGAGCAGCTTGCCTGGCTTTTTTTTTATTTTTTTTTCCTGCTAATAATTTGATTTCACCGTAAGGCTGTGGGAATTGAGAATTATGCCATCTGCAATCCAGTGGTATTCCCTGTCAGAGAAATACCAGATATATTTCTGCCTGGTCTTATAATAACTTCCCAGACTTTGGTGGCAGGTGGATTATCTCTAGAGTCCTTGTGATTACAACCACACGCAGCAGTGGCAGACAGATGACTCTGGAGGGGGTTGTGGTAACTCCCCAGTGTAATGGTAGGCTATTACCTGCCAGCAGCCAGGTTGATTTGAAACCCTGACTTTTTCCAGCTCTCCACAAAGACTTGTGTAACTCAGACAGCCTCCTGAGGTCACTTCAGACTATTCACACTACAAACGCCAAAAAAAGTCTAGTGGCTTTCCTTTTATCATGTCTCCATGGCACTGATAGATGATAAATCTCTTTTTTTTTCCTATACCCCTGGTAAATTCTTGTTCTTTTTGAAGCTCATGTCCTTCCAGATCCCATCTCAGCTTGTGTGTGACCCACACAAAGAAAAATCTACAGAACACTAGTGCTGTTGGCTTGCAGTTGCCCTATTTGTGCCCTTTACATTGTGTCAAGGTGAAAGTGGCCAAGGAGCTGAAACAGCCCTTCAGTTCCTTCTCACTCTCTGTAGCAACAAAATCAAGTTACTGTTGCTCATCAGGTATCTCTTACTGAAACTAAAATTCCCCTCAGAATCTTATCTATGTTTTTACAATGAGTTATTTTCCCCAGAATGCCTCTTTAACCCTTCATTTTGTGTCTAAGAAGGTCACAGATGCAGTATGGCTAAAGTAGGCAAGACTCTTTGGAGGACCTCTAGATACAAAGGACTTTAGCTAGAAAAGATGGATATCCTAGAACTGCAAAGGAGCTTCACAGCACTGCAGCCTGCTCAGGTGAATTCTACAGAAGCATCCTTCCTGTAAGGAGCAGAAAAAAAGAGCAAGAAGCTAATTATGTCTTATCCCCTTCCTCATGGGAGAAGGCTAACAGACCAATGGATGAGTTTTCAACAGATCCATCTTCATGGGTAACTTTTCATTCTCCAAATGTCAACAGCAATCAAGGAAACATCGTAGCAGACATCCATCACCAAAAACTAACTACCGCAGGTGGTCTCCTAAGAGATTCATCCACGAGCCATATTTTCCTCAGTGGAGAAATGTCATTATAGATTGTTTGTCACAAAAGGCAACACTAGCATCTAACCATTTGTTTTCTTGAGAAATGTGAAAATACTCTGTCATATCACGGTGCCAAAATCTCAAACACAGATTTCCTCTCATCTCTTCAAACCTAGGACTGCTAGGCAAAATTAGAAGTCTGTTGTTCTACCAATACATTGACTGAGACAAAGACTAAAAAAGAAACAGTAACACTGTGCAACTGGCTGCTTAAATGTTCCCCAGATCAAGCCAGGCCAAAGTTCTCCAGAATATAAAGGTTGGACTCTGTCTTGCAAAAAGAGATTCCTCCCTATGAATGGAAGCAGTCTTGTTAGAAATTTAAAAAAAAAACAAAACAAAACAAAACAAACAAACTGGAAGCAAGGAAATTTTACTCTTCAAACATCAGGAAAAAATCAGTTTGGACTTCCTAGCAAAGACTGGATCCTCTGAAGGAGCTGAGCTCATTATCTTCAGTGTGTCCTGTGGTGTATAAAAAGTATTACCATCATCAGTGCTAGTAATGGGAATGCCACCTGCCTGTAACATCATCTCAGTGGCAGTCAGGCTTCTACAACGACTGAAACATATTTACCCAGCAGTCAAGGAGTCTCCTCGGATATATTGATTAAATATGCACTGTACAAACCTAATGGAGCTCCCCTTCAGGCATTTCTAGGTGCTGCTTCTCTGGATAGCCATTAATAGTTGTCAGCAAACCAGTGAAAACTCCCAGGGAACTCAAACCTCTCAACGTGCTCCTCCACCTCCAGTGCTCCACAGGGATGAAGTGGAATTGATATATCTTTTCAGTAGTAGTCTACTGAAAAATTCATTTGAATAATTTATTAACATACCTTATTATTTTCTTTCAAATCTTTATCTATCTAGAAGATTTTAAGCTATGGCTATTTCAAGGGACTTTGATGCTACCATAACAGTACAAAGGCTTTAGTCCTTTTACTCATATTTTTGCTCCTGTCTTAACAGCTCTGAAGAGCTAATTCATCCCTCCTCAGAATTTCAGAATGGAATACATTACAGCATAAACATCATATGATATTGACTGTTATGTATTGACCTTGAAACATTGAAACTAGGTCTCCTGGAGTGCAAATTCTATCCTCTCCTACCTTCCAAAGAATTCGTGCTATAATCAGGAGCTGGAAACCCATAAAAGTGACCGGTTAAAAACTATTTCCTTGACATGATGGCAAGAAGAGACACCAAGTTCAATATATGAGTCATTATGGCTGTTCAAGACACTCTGAAGCTCCCTCTACCCATCTGGAGGTGGTATGTTCTTTGCAAATAGCCACCAGTAAGCCTCGCTACCACCTACCCAGGTGGAGAATCTTTATCAGTTACCTTATTCAGTGTTGTGGTTTCTGAGGATTTAAATATCTCTCCATTGAATAAACCTCTCTTCTTTTCCAGAGACCTCCTTACCTGGGATCCTGAATTCATGGTGGGCATAAGCTGTGCCTTTCGCTTTTGTCCCTGTAGAGGCTTTAAGGTTGCACACAGTTTAGCAGCAACTCAAGCAACGTTTCTGTTTAAAATGTTGGTGCTCTTGTACACATTGTACATAGTTAAAATTATATATATGCAGGCAACAATATTCTGAGGAGCTTTTCAGACACGCTTCAGGGATCCCTCAGTCTTTATCCTTCTGAATCTTTACTTTGGCTTCTAGAACCTGCTTTTCTGTTTCTTGACCTCTTCTGCTCCTCAGCATCTCTATTACCTTTTTTAATACGGTGACACCAAGAGGGGAAAAAAAAAAAAAAGAAAAGAAAGAAATGGCCTAAGCAGTTTCATTGCACCCCACTGAGTGTCTTTACACAGACGCATCCTGCCTCAGGTATTTCTCTTCCCACTCTTAGCCTGCAGGTTCCCTTCTACATCACTCTTAATATGCCCCTGGACTTGTTTGTGACTTATACTTCAGATCCCTTTGCTCTGTGTTTGAAATTGCACAGAGCATCATCTCTTGACTGATCTCATTGTTATTGTTGTTATGTGCGTGCTACTCATACCCCAGAGGACAAGAGCAGGATAGAATACTTGAAGTTCCTTTGCAGGTTAGACCACAGGCAGGAGAAGAGATGGCTGCAAGTAAAATGGAGTACAGCCAAGGCCTTATTCTGTTAAGGGGTGTAGCTTCTCCAAAAGCTCTTTAAAGATACTAAACAGATGAGGATTTGGGTTTGTACATCGTTCTGAGATTTGTAGAAATTAAATCCTGTCCACTTCGTGTGGGCATTAAGCATTTGCTTTAATTCCAAGTGAACTGATGTGACCGCTGTGTTCTCAGGTGCTGGGTGCCTGGCCTTGTCCTAAAATTGGAATACCCACATCACTTGCAAGGTTGAAGATTCTCAGAAAATCTAGCGTTAGCTCTCTTGACTTTATAGTCAGGAATGGCCGCACTTGAAAGTCCTAGTAACGGGTTCTCAAATACCTGTGCTCACGTCCATACAGTAACTTTTGGTACAGATGGAGGATTTTGCTCCTCTCTGAAACCCTTTGCAGATATCAGGAAATGTATTCAGGAAGCCACAGGTGGGGGTTGGTTACCCCCTGTTATACTCACGCACAAAATACTGGATGCAGGAGCATATCAGGAACCTCAGCCCACAGTCCTACAGTTTGTACAAATAACACCTGCCAGCATTCATGGAAACTTTTCTGAGCTGCCTTTACTGTAGGTAATGATATAATTTGATACATATTTGACCCCATCTCAAAACACAGGCCAGTTAGATCAGGGGATGAGAGAAGAGTAGGTCAACATCTACTGGACTTTCTTAGAGGTGCCAAAGGTACTCAGAACCTTTGTTCCCTCGTTTTCCAACATGATGCTCAACTCCTCCTAGTTGAGCATTCAGTATCGACAATGCCTTATATCGTCATATCCTTTTACACAGATTTTTTTTACTCTGTTACATTACTACTATCTACACTTTCTGATGAAATACTAACAATACCAAAATGACCATCAAGGTATAATATTCCACAGTAACTTACAAGGTTTCTTCAGCCAGTCAGTCGCAGATGCACCAACACTGTCAGCTAGGAAGGATGGAGAACCCTGAAAGCTGCTGAAAATTTTTGGGCTTCCTTCAGTTAATGCAAAGGGGTTTTGTACCTTCTACCAGGAATGCAGCAACTAGCAGAATAAGAGTCCTTCTATTGCTAGAAAAGATGAGTTGCAAAACCAGGAAGAGGAAGGGGGATGGGACAGAGAAACTCTTTGCTGGAAGGGAGATGTTTGCCCAGCAACACAAAATCAAAATCTGGTCTTTAAGAAATGTCTCTATGGGCACCGCTCCTTTATTTGGTATTCAAGCCAACTTTTGCCTGTATGTGATCTGAAAACACAAGAGCAAACATGTGAAAGAGGAGGATAAAAGCAATGAAAGCTGACACTGACAAGACAATGAGTTAACCTAAAAGACTATTATATGATTAGGTGTACCTTGGGGTTTTAATTGTTCTCATTTGCCTATATCGCCAAATAGGCTGTGCATCCAAACTACAGTTTTTATTTAGGCAATACAATGCCAGTTTAGTTACTGCGGTGTCCTTGGAGAGCAGGAGCACACCGCAGGACTCTCTGTGGCACTAGAGGTGTATTCTGCCATTGGCAGAAGATGAAATACATCAGTTTCAGCTCTTTAAAAGTAGTCACGGGAAGTAATGACAGACAGGTTTGGCATATGGGGCCTATTGTAGAGGTTAGGCCTGAAGGATTATGTTACTATTGAACTGAAGGACCCCTGATAAATCTGGTTTTATTTAATTTTCAATTCTGCTTCTTGCACCCAAAGGGTATTTGCAGCCTTGGGTGTTTTTTAGAATTGCTCTCAGTATTGGAAGAGGCCCCAGAAGTTACTCAAGGAATGTCAGGCAGAGTGTTTGCAGCAGCTAGACTCTTTCAGGCATGACCAGGGCTCAGCTCAGCTGAGCGTGGCCTCCAAGGCCACATCTATTGGGTCTCTGGAGTCTCTCTGTGAAGGTACCACAAGATAACCAGCTTTACCAACCCACATTCCACATTGGTGGGTGTTGTAGGATTGCCAAGAGCAGATTAGAGCATCCCAACCCATTGTCTTAGTAACAACAATGTTATTACTCACAATTATGTGTAAGGAAATGGACATATATAAACAGAAAGTTTTGCTTTAGCACTGTAAGGAAATGGACATATATAAACAGAAAGTTTTGCTTTAGCACTGGAGCTTGCACTGGTCAGACTTATGCACTAGAAGCTGGCTGGTCCCCGTGCAGACATGGATCTGTGCTGGGGAGCGAAACCAGCCCCTGTATTGAACTTGACAGTAGTAATATAAGAAGCATTTTAACAATATGAGTGCCTCCACTGCCTGGATGCCAGGATGTCTAGCACTCAGGAGACACTGGATGCCATTCAGATATGGCAGTAGTGGGTACAGCTTACATCAAATTCAATGGGAGTTGTACCTACTTCTGCCATATCTAGCTTTGATCCTGGGCATCCTAGGGAATTAGCCCAGCCTTTTGTGCATTTCCTTCAAACTCCCTTTTGCCCTCTTCTGCCATTTTGTTGCTCCTGTGTGTCATGGTTTAGGCTGGTCTGGCCACTGTGTTAGCCAAGACCTAGCTTACTAGGGCTCTTGATTGGAGACTTATTACAGCTTATTTCTGTCTGCCTTTCTTTAAAGCCAGCTGAACATACCCAATGCTCTTCCTCTATGGTAAGACCGAAAATACAGACCACCCTCCCAGCTTCTGTGACACTCTTTCTAACACACTCCTTTATTCTCTTCCCCGTGATCACGAGTTCTCTCTCCAAGCCCAGCCTAGTTATTTGTGCATGAAGCTGCCATGTCGTGTATTGGTGTGAGTCTGGTGTTCACATGAGCTGTGAATATGCTGCACATGTGTATTTCTTGTGCATCCTGAGCTTTCCTTTGGTCAAGTTAACTGTCGTTCTGCCTTCTAATGAATCACCAAGAGAGAACTAGACCTGGTAAGATTTCTTGTTAGCAACAAACTATGTCACTATGAAAGTGATGCTGAATGAGTTTGCAATGTGACTTCACCTCCAAGCCTCCAGACTAGAAAGGATTGGGACTCTGAAGTTCTTCTTTAATGAGGTGACTCACTGTAACATTTGAGTTTCTATTTTGGACCAAAAAAAAAAAAAGAGTAATTTGTGCAATGGTGCACACAAACACTGCTGCCTTGATGTACAAGGCAGTTCCCACACCGCCCCAACAGAGTTCCAGTAACTTCAGTCTCTTGATTGCCACTTTGCAGAACCTCCCTCCTCTGGCAGCGTTATGCCTTCAAAAAGCTGGATGAAAGCCAGGAGAAAGCAAGCAAGGCTACTCAAGCACCAGCTAATCCATAGATACCTAGTCTTAAAATGACCGTAATCTCACGAGTCATCACTGAGTGTTTTTGGCTAAGGGGTTTGATGCCAGTAAATTGCAGATTTGCATCAGGGAGGAATTTGCTCTATTTTATCCGCTGCTTAGACTTTGCCTACTCCAGGACCCTAGGAGGACAGGGATAATTTTCTGCCTACAGCAGGTGCCTCCTCTCAGTAAGGAAAGATGAAGGAATTCTAAAACCTCTGTTCAGACCCATGTCCCAACTTGCTGCCTTCCAAAGGGCCAAGCTGACAAGAACAGCAGCAGTTAGAATAAGAAAACACTTTAAACCCCTTTAAAAGCACATATTATTTTTTTTTAAGTCACAACCACAGCAGTACTGCTGTCCACACAACTTTTAAACATGGACATCAACTCTCTTTTAGGTCCTATTGGAGTTGAGAAAGTGGAAGGGAGGCCATAAGGACTTCTGTGGGATTGAGAGAGGTGTGTGACCTTATAGTTAGCTCACTGGGACTGTAGTGCTGAGAGTATTGAATGCCATGATTTTTGATTTCTTGGAGGCCACGCTCCCTCCTTCACCTCAGAGCAATTCCGATTCACTGAAGCCCCCAGCCTGTAGTCCAAGTTTAGTATGAGGAAGAGGAGGCTGAGGGGAGACCTCATCACTCTCTACAACTACTTGAAAGGACACTGTAGAGAGGTTGGTGCTGGTCTCTTCTCACAGGTAATTAATGACAGAACGAGAGGGAATGGCTTCAAGCTGCAACAGGGTAGGTTTAGACTGAACATGAGGAAAGAATTCTTCCCAGAAAGAGTGGTCGGGCATTGGAATAGGCTGCCCAGGGAGGGGGTTGAGTCACCATCCCTGGATGTGTTTAAGAGACGATTAGATGTGGTGCTGAGGGATATGGTGTAGGGGAGGACTTTGTAGAGTAGGGTAGATGGTTGGACTCGATGATCCTAAGGGTCTCTTCCAACCTAGACAATTCTATGATTCTATGATTCTAAGNCCAAGGGTCTCTTCCAACCTAGACAATTCTATGATTCTATGATTCTAAGTCAGAAAACAAGGACGACGTGAGATGTAGGGAGCACTCAGGCTTTTCCTTGACACAGCCTGTTCCCTTAATCTCTTTCACCCTCGTTACTGCATGGGCAGCAAGCGTCAGCCTTTGCTGCAGACTGGAGGAAGCTACCCAAAATATCCACGGGTGATTCACCACAGATAGAGAGGCAAACTGCAGCTGGGGTGGAATCCTCATCCTAGCGCTGAGCTTTCTGTGCGAGGGGGGTTGACACACACCAGCTATGGCCCCTGCGTGCCCCGAGGGCTGCGCAGACGGAGCTGGGGCAGGGACCCAGCCAGGGGCCAACAACCCGCTCATCCCGGGTTGGGAACGGGAGCACAGACAGCGCACGGGTACACGTCCTCACCTGGACATTTAATCCCAGAAAGGTACATCCCGGCGGTTCCTGGGTTGGATCAGGAGCAGACAGGCAAGCAGCTACTGTTTTCGCTGCCTGGTGACAGGAAATCCAAAGGGTCTGTTCTCTCTTGGTTTACACGGTGGTGAGTAGTTAACAGCGGGGGTGATCTGCACTGTTTCTTCCTCCTAAGCGTTGCTCTTTTGGTGGCGTTTAGACTCAAACTGCGGTCTTTGCAGCCTGGTTGGGGGTGCAGGAAGGGTTTCTGTCCACCACTTTGCTCCATGGCAGGTCAAGCGGCAGGGTGACAGTGTTATCTTCCCCTGTGACAGGAGGTCACATTCCCACAGTGCTGCTAGTGGAAACCACCAGCTCCACAGGCTTCACACGGATTTTTAGAGGGTTAATGAACTGGAAAACATAGAGTTTTCTGTGGCTAGCCTGCCCTCAAGCTAGGCAGTGGGTCCTCCACCGAGGTCCAGGTGAGCCTGCTGCCATGGCAGCGCTCAGAAGGATGTTGCCTTCAGACGTGTGAAGGCTGAAGAACGTCAGAGCTGGTTACAAGCCTAGGGGAAAATGCTTAGGGACAAAGCAGATGCTGTGAGGACAAAAAAAAAAAAAAAAAGAGGGCCAGTAGAAAGACTATTTTAAAATACTGCACGCTTAAACAGTAGCAGTGAGCCAAAATAAAATGTTTGGAAAAAAAACAACGGTCAGCGTGCAGACTGTGGGAAATACAAAGGGGTCATGAGAAATGCGAAAGGCCCAACCGCAGAGCAGCGGGAGCGAGCCACCGCAGCCCAGCCCCCAGAAGCACGGCCACGTGGGGATGCCAGCGGTGCCAGGGACATCAGTAGCTGGGCAGGGGCACTGCACGCCGTGTCCCCCGTCCATGGGGTTTCACACCCCAGGGCAGACCTGGGACCTGCTACCGTTTCCCAGCAGAGCAAGTGGCACGTGGCTGGTGCCCGGCACCAGATTCACCAGAACTGTTGGCTGAGGTTCTTGCTGGGGTAAAACATCCGAGACAGGCCAAAAGAGAAAGTGTCTTTCTCCTCCAGTACGATGGCAAAGGAGAATTGCATCTTTCCAAGGTGAGGAGGAGCTGTAGTGGAGGGGTTTATAGCATGACGTATCCCTCATCCCCAAAAGTCCAGGTGACCTGAAGGGAGAGGCTGGTGGCCCCATAGAGTAGCCTCACCACCATAGGAGAGAGGGCAGGCTTGACCAGCCTCAGCCCATCCCTGGGGTGCCGGGGCAGTGCAAGCCCAGGGAGCGGTACCAGGAGAAGGAACAGTGCAGTGAGCTCTCGGTGTAGCGTCCTCTGTGGCCCAGGGCCCCCCGTTCCTCCTGTGCTGTTGTAACTCCTGCCTCTGTGCCAATGGCTTCCAGAACGCAGAGGAAAACTCTCGCATCTCAATCACCTTCTTCCGACTCTTCCGCGTGATGCGTCTTGTGAAGCTCCTGAGCCGAGGGGAGGGCATCCGGACACTGCTTTGGACCTTCATCAAGTCCTTCCAGGTATTCCTTCACTTATCTCTAAGTAAGACCTAAGACTTTTCCTTTCTTTTTTTTTTTTTTTTTCCATTTGGTGGTCCCTCAGGGTTGGGGGGTTCACCCAAGTACCTGAGCCCAAAGGCTGGTGGTCAGAGCTGTGGGTACCAGTGACATGTATGAGACTCAAGTAAACGGAGCTCACAGGGCATGACTGCCTGGGTATGAGTTACCTCTTTAAAGCACAAGTAATTGCTTGAGACATTCCTGAGTAGCCTTGATAGTTCAGTTCAGCTCAATTACCACCTGTCTATAACCCTTCAATCTCCCCTCTTTTTTTTTTTTTTTATATCTATTTTAGCTGTATTTTTTATCTGTTGCTTTAAGCAAAACACATAGCTATGGGGAAGGCCTGGCTCTCGATTAAGTTTCCTTAAGCCTTGTTTTGAGGATTTCCAGTAAGTGTTAGAGGTGCGTGGCCCCCATGCTTTCATCTGGGAAGAATTTCATCTTTTTGGCCCCCCATCTTTGGACCTGGTAATGATGCCAAGTTATTAAATTGCTGCTGCTTTTGCCCTGGAGGCAGGCTGCATTTCAGTGGCAGGTGAAGTACCAGAGTAGATAAGGGAGACCCGACTGGATAAGAATCACCACCTCTGGGGGAAAACAAACACCAAGAGACAGCTATTTCCTACAAAAATACTACAAAATTCCTACAAAAACTGCTTCCGAACGAGACTCTAACCTAGACATATGCAGAAAAATGATGGTTAGAGATGAAGTATGACATAGTCATTCATTTTTCAAGTACTTTGCCTGGATTTACCGGGCCAGTGCAATCTGGATGTTAGCTGGCATAGGTCTGGAGGAAGTGTCAGGGGAAGACAGCACAGGAATAAAATGGTGGTCTAATCACGAGAAAAGATGCAGGACACACCACTGGATAAAAGCATGAAAGAGTAACTTGTGCAGCACACGTGTCTTGAAAGAGCAACCACATATCCCTCAGATTTAGGCTTTAAATTTGTATTGACTCAAATGGAAATGGAGCTGATCCACACTTTAAAACTTAAACCTCACCAGCTACAACACGAGCTGGGACCAAAACCTGGGGTGCTGTGGATGACCATGACTTCTGTCTCCATCAGCAGGAGTAGCACGTGTCTACACCAGGGATCAGTCCAGACCTTTTTTAGTGCAGCTCTCAGGTGGTCTCAGTAGCCAGACCACCAGGCTCAGGCAAGGGACTCTCATTTTGCACACTCCTTGACCGCCAGAGGATCTAATATTGCACACATCCGTACCACAAGCGACTTTTTTCCATTGCTTACTTGGTTGCTAACTTCCAGGTTGTTATTTGAGCAGCTCCAGTGGGAACCATTTTGTCTGCACGCACAGGAATGAGATTCCCTTGGCACAGCTCAGCCATCCCTGATGCAGGGGACAGGGTCACGCTTTCCAGATCCTGCTTCTCCTCCCCTTGCCCCTGTGCCCCTCCAGCTTCTTTAGCAATAGCTTGCTCATATCCTGAGCTTAGCTTGCCACGGCCCTTGGCTGGAGAGGATGAGATGGATGGGAAAGGGAGTGCCTGGTACTTCCCTCCCGTGACCTTCAGACCCCTTGGATTGGAGAGTCACTTTTAGGCAGGGTTGTAGGGTGATGGGAGAAAGTATCAAGGGAGGTATCTTCCACAGTGGGGGGGGAGGAAAAAAATCACTGCAAGCCAGTGCCTTTTCCCTTGAAAGCCTTTAGCCATTTATAACATGGTATTCTCTGCTCAGAGCTCCTCCTCTTGCTACTACCGACAGGCTGCTTTGGGAGCTAAGAATAGCCATTGTGCAGAGCTCTTAACTCAGCCACTCCCACCGTCAAAATCTGGGATCCCTGCAGACTTTGTCTGGCACAGGCTCTTCTCCCTGTCCCCACATGCTTCTTCCAGGAAGCGTCTCTGCTCGCGCAGGGCAAGCCTAATAAGAAACAAACTTGCTCTGGAGTTCAGGTCCCATCGTAACTACCGTCGTAACTTGCGTACGAGTTGGGGCACCGGTCAGAAGAGAGAAGAGTGTGTGGTGGGAAAGTGCTCGGCAGGGGTTTCCGCCCGCAGAGATAGCAAGAGAGCCCAGGCTGGCGAGTGGGAGGAGTAGGAAACGAGAGGGGTGCCGAGGGCAAGGCAAGGCCGTGGGAATCACGAGGACAAAGTGGTGAAGCCGAGGAAGGATGGAGGCAGAGGAGGACAGAGGCAGAAGAGTGGAATATGGGAGGTGGGGAGCTGAAGGAAGCGTGGGGAACGCAGGGCAGAGGTGAGCAGGAAGGTGCATCAGTGGAGAGGAATGGGCTGAGCAGAAGAACATAGAAATAAAGTGGAGGGCCAGACAGCCAGGAGAGAAGACGCTTTCCCCATCCCATTTGAAAGGCAGAAGAACTGGTAAGGTTATGCACGTGAGGTCCTGTCTGGACGCTATCCCAGGAGCTCTTCTTAGGTCTTGTGCGTATCAAGTCCCAACTAGATCATCACAAAATGTTTGGAGCCCAATCCTGAGCTGCTGTAGCTCCACTGACATTGTGGGGTAACCATACAGATTTAGCTGACCCCATAAAACACAGAGTAATCTGCCCTTGAGCCTCAAGATTATGATTGCAGACGTTGTTTAAAGGCTTGAATTTTTGCCATTTTAATATTGTCTTTGAGATGATTTCTGCAGGTCTTAGTCAAGTCTCCATAGTGGTCAGGGAAAATTTTTCCTCACTTCTTCCTGTAGGATTTAGCCCTGTTGAATTTAAGCATAAATGTAAAATGTGTAAATAATCTTATATTTAATAGTAATAATAATAATAATGTTGTAGGGTTTTTATACCCTGTGAAATGGGGTGTTCAAAATCCAGATCAGGGTCTGTCCTCACATTTTCAGGATGAATGCGTCCACTCATTGCCTCTGAAGGGAGAAATCTGTGGCCTGAGCACTATGTATTTCAAAAGCTATGGAGTTGAGAATTCTGCCTCAAAAGCCCGAGCCTGTGAGGTCCCGAGCTGTGCCCTTGATTCCTGCTGCTGGTGGCAGAGGGAACCGATAGCACCCAACACTTTGCCCCTTGCACCGGCCTCTTCCTCCCGTGGCAGCTCTGGGTACCAGGGCTCTGCATTTCCCCTTCAGCAGCTGATGACAGACACTCAGTGCATCACAGGTCCCATCACAAACACCTGACACTGAGCGGGGAGCAAAGCTGATGCTGCTTTAGATACTTAGGATGGCACCAGCCATTGTAACAGGAGCCTTCCATTTGGATCTCTGCGGCTTGTCGGCGGTTTTGATTTCGCCGCACCGGATCCGGGAAAAAAAATCACATCGCCGTTAGTGGCAGAACAGTGCTGGTTCCGAGAGCTGTAGACACTGGTTTTGGGCCTCGCTTTCCTCACTTGGTCAAGGGCAGGACTGGCTTGAAGGCAGTAAGAGCTGCACCGTCCGCGGTGGAAGCGGAGTTGGAGCCCGGCGGAGCTGGGTGGCAGCGGGGGTGGTGGCGGGGAGGGCAAGGAAATGTGGGGCTGTAGAGGCATCTAGTGGCCACCCGGCCAAACTACAGACTCCACCTTTGGCTCCCGTGTGCCCTGCTCAGTGGACACACACTGCTCTCTTTTTTTTTTCTTTTTTTTTTTTTTTTCTCTCGTTTCTAGGCTCTCCCCTATGTGGCTCTTTTAATAGTGATGCTGTTCTTCATCTACGCTGTGATCGGGATGCAGGTAAGTGATGCTAACGAGCTTAATTGCGTCCGCCTTCTGCTAAGAGTTTTGGGAACAGATTTATAAAGTAGCTAGAGCAATGTGTCGTTGTAGGGGCTTACAAGAATGTTTTTGTCCAGTAAGCTAACCTTGGTAAGAAAACATTGTCTGCCTATGCACTTCCAAGGGGAGCACAACACACTCCAGAAAAACAAACAAACAAACAAAATATGAAGCAAAACCAACCAAGGAAAAGGCAGAATGCGGTATGCAAACAGTAAAAGGACGGTGCTGGCCCTCCACACTGCCAAAGGAATACACAGCAGTGGTGGCAAAGGAGATTTATTGCCTCTCTTGTTGGTTCAAAATAGTTATTTCGGTGGGCTTATGGCCATGCTGCACTGAACAAACCCAGTTTTTCCCTCACATCACTTTCACACCGGTGTAACTTCCATTGAGTTGTAAAGAGCAGCTTCTGATTTATACCCATGAAGGTAAATGTGGGATCAGACCCAATGTACCAACCAAAACCCAAATTCTGTGTTTGTGCCAGCTCTTCAGGAAGCTGCATCAATACATACTGAATAGAATATTCTATTCAGTTTACAAAATGAACTTGGAACCGGCCTAGGCATTCATCTGTGCGAGGAACTGGTGTTGCATACACATTGGAGAAAGCGTGTGACACGGGCACAGTCTGTGACAGTCCCAGCCCCATTTGCTGTGCTGCTTTTCAAACCAGGCTCCACTTTCCACTGCCGTGTTAATGAAAGATCTCAGACAAGTCAGCCATCTGGGACCAGAGACCAAAGTATGGAAAGGCATGGCATAATTGCTTCCAGAGGTCTTCAAACATGACAGGCGTCCTGGTTTCACAATGCCGACAGAATTTGTAGCAAAATTCATCTGACCTCTGTGACCTTGTTTTAATTTGCTTCCTGTTGTTATGGTCATATCTTTTCACAGGCTCCATCTACCCTCCCCCAGTCTGAAAAACAAAAGTAGTCTTTTCTTGAATTATCATAGGTTATCTCAATTGCCCCCAGTAATTACAGCTGTCATTTAGTCTGCTAGGCTCATACTGTAAACTTGCCAGTTTTGCCTACGATACTTAACTAGCTCAAATGGCCAAGATCTTAGAGGATTACCCGTGCTACATAGAAAATCACTTGAGAATATTGCACTAGTGTTATGTAGCTACACGAAGCATTCAAAATGGCTTCAAATCACCCACACAGATGATGTCTATAATGATGGGGGAGCTGCCATGGCTAGATATTTTATTCTGTAATTCTATTCCCTTTTCTATCAGCTAGTTCTAGGTTGGCTATTTAACCCTTGCTGTTTAAGCCTCTGTTTTAATAATCTCAGCAGCCTGAAGACCATAGATCTGTCTTCTACTTTTATCTAGATTACTAGATTGTTTCCTGCCCTCTGGTCTTCCAATGAGAAAACCAACTTTTCTCATCTTCCCTCTTAGCTTAGAGCCCACAGACCTCTTATCATCACTTTTTGTCCAAGAGGCATCTTCTCAGACATTTTGTGTGCTGCTCTCTTGAACTTGCTGACACATAGAGTTCCCTCGCACATAGGGACACGTAGAAAGGAAAAGCCTTCCTCACTCCATTAGGCAGCTACCTTCAAAGACTAGATGTATCCGATCTGATGAAAAGAGAAGAATTTCCCTCATAAAGGAGACCTACCCTTTATCTCAGCTACCACCCTGACCTGGAGCGTAACAACATTCAAGCCTCGCTACCTAATGTGCCCAAGTGGAAAAATCCAAATTGGTCCTGATGGATGAAGCCACTCATATCATGGCCCAGGAGGCACAGACTGGAGAGGCCATGAGAGAGGAACCTCTTCCCACAGCTCCTTGTAGGTGCCTAATGCAAAGGACCCGTAGCAGTTGCCGCTGGATCATCGTGTGTGAGGGAAGCCGCAGGACTGAAAGGAAAATCAGACTTCCAGCATGGGAAGTTCCCTCGCCTACGCTTGCCTGAAATGAAAAACACGGGCTGCCTCAGCTCGAACTGCCTCTGAGCATTTAATCTGTCCTCCTGCTCCTCCTCAGTGCAGCTGGGGCTGTCACTGCTACCCACGGCGTGGGGGCGGTTGGGGATGGGGAAGGCCCACACGTCCATGAGGAACCCCTGCAGAAATCCTGCCACGTACAGACCCTCCCTCCCGATCTGCCATGGCCTCCCCGCCATTGTCCCCGTGCCTCTCTCCACGTCGTTGTCTCCTTTGGGATGTTAATTATCAGTGACATTTGCTTGAAAAGGAGCTCGGTGTTCTCTCAGAGCTGCTCCGTTCCCGCTGCTCCTTTTGGCTATGAGATTACAGCTCTCAGTCCTTGAGGTCTCTGTCACGTTGCTATCGATGGGGAATAAATAGTCCTGACTGACCGTGCTGTGCAGGGACCTTTCTGCCAGGCAAGGTTGGTTAAGCTTTCGATCCCCATGCCCAAAAAGTGCCAAAGCTATATAAGACCTTTTCAAAGAAGCCTGAAACTCTCCTGCACCGGGGACTTCACATCCGAGGGCAGGCCCCCAACCATCTGCTGATGGTTCCAGGCTTCGTGCTATGGCTGGGTGAACTAGTTGGTGTGGCGACGGTTGTTTGGGCACGGAAGGAAGCTGTAAGCCATCCTTGTCTGGGCAAATCTAGTCACCATCTTCCCACCGCTGCATCCAGGGTTGGGGCTAAACACCTGCTGGTGNGGCTGGGTGAACTAGTTGGTGCGGCGACGGTTGGTTGGGCACGGAAGGAAGCTGTAAGCCATCCTTGTCTGGGCAAATCTAGTCACCATCTTCCCACCGCTGCATCCAGGGTTGGGGCTAAACACCTGCTGGTGACAAACGTGGCTAAGAGAAGGGCAAGCATTTAGACAATCTCCAGATCCAAGGCAACGTACTTTACATTGTTTTGGGAAGGTCCAAGGCGCCCCGTGGAGTTGGAAGCTCAAGGCTTTGCAGCTGCTGGTCTTTTGCTATCATCTTTTGCTATCATCTCCTCCTGGTGAAGACAGATAAGCAAGGAAGGAAGGAGCCTTTTCTTCTGTGTCACTGATTTCTTTCAGCTGGACCCACACCCCGTATGAGCACCTGTTATAATAAGGCCACATATCATGTATTCACAGTGTATGAAATAAGGAAGGATGTCTTGTTTTAACAAAAGATACCTCCTGCTATAAAATGAGTGCTTTTCCGGTGATAGAGCATAAGCAAGGGAAGCAGCAGCAAGTATGAAAAAGCTGTAGAAATCATTTTTTTTAAGACGAGAGCAGGTTCTGTTAAATATCAGAATCAGGGCGAGGCCAAGAGCTACCAGGTGAGAAGAGGTTTGGGGATTTTGCAGGGCTAACCTGAAAAGACCTCTGCTTTCTGCCCAGGTGTTTGGTAAAATTGCCCTGAACGACACCACAGAAATCAACCGCAACAACAACTTCCAGACCTTCCCCCAGGCAGTGCTGCTGCTTTTCAGGTGGGTGTCTGACAGCTCTTGGGTTGTCTCAGCCCGGGAGCACCATTCCCCTGCTCTTGGGCACAGCTTATCTCCTACCGTGCCACGCTCACGAGGTGAGTAGAAACTTGCTCTCCCTTCGTGGGGGAGCCTCGGAGTTGATGTCAGATGAAATGGCCGGTCCATCAAGCCTTGTACCCTGCCAGCTGATGTTGTGCTGGGGAGGGAGGTGAGCCCCCCTGCTCGGAAGGAAGGTGGCTGGTCTCCAGTGCTCTCAAATGTCCATACACATCACAAGTGCAGTATGATTTCCAGCTCATTTTATCAGGGAAAGGGACACGAGCTCCCACTCGTGCTTCGGCATGGCCGTGCCCGGCTCTGCTTAGCACACCATCCTGCTCCAGCTGTGGCCAGGTGTGCTGGGGCCAGGGAGGGGTGCTGAAGCGGTGGGGAGTTAGCACAAATCCAGCAGTCTCTCCTCATTTTCAAGGGGTTTTATCATGCAATCCATAGCGGTGTCATACACATCTCGATGCCTCTGGCTGGTTGGAGCATGATGGCCCTGTACCCAGAGTAGGCAAAGCCAGTCAGGAACAAGGCCCTGATGATGGCAACAAAGCCAAGAAGAGGAACAGGGTATGCCGGTGTATGTCAAAGCCCGGCCATTAGCCAAAATTGCTCTTAATTGACCTCAGTGGCAAAATTCCCATTAATGTTCACGGGAGCAGGAACAGGTTGCTAATGAGCCTGTCCCTCTCACATCGAAGGTCACTTCTGTCTTCCCTTGCCCTTTCGCCGTGCCCAGGTGTGCCACCGGCGAGGCCTGGCAGGAAATCATGCTGGCCTGTCTCCCAGACAAGAAGTGCGACCCGGAGTCGGAGCCGGCCAACTCCACCGAAGCCGATCACTCCTGCGGCAGCAGCTTCGCCGTCTTCTATTTCATCAGCTTCTACATGCTCTGTGCCTTCCTGGTGAGTCCACCCCAGCAACCGAAACCCGTCCTCTCTCAGACTGAGCCCCTGCCTGCCCAGAGATCAGCACTGCGCAGCAGAAGAACCATCCCAAAGAGGTGGAATCTCCCCATGGGGTCTTTCCCAGCAGCACCCTTGCAGTGACTACACCCCCCTCGGCATTCCTGCATCCCTCTGGCTCTGGGGGATGCTCTGCTTCCAATCCCAATCCTTTGTCCACAGCAAAGGATTTTGCCACCGCTCTTTCCCCCTTAATGAGAAAACCAAATTATCACGTTGTGGGCTGTGCTGAGGCTAGCAACGCCTCAGCCACACTTCCCACCTTCCCTCCTACCTTCCTTCTGGCTGCTGAGGAGGTTTTTCCCTCCCCTGCCAGCAGCAATGACTGTGAGAATACACATATCCCCACTTGCATCTGCTCCGTGTTGGCAACGCGGCGCCGCTCGGAGCGACAGCACATGCTCTGCAGCTGGCACCAGCGCGCAAAGCTCTCCCAGCAAACAGCAGCAACATTTTAAAAGTTTTGGTCTTGGGCCAGAAGAAAGGGCTTTCATCTCAGCCCCACCGCCCATAGAGGATAAATCCCAGGTTCTCCCACCCCTACCCCGTTCTCCTGAGCAAAGACACGGGTAAATAGGAAGCCATCACAGCATGTCTGCGCAGTCAGCAGACTCGGGACTCATCCATTCAGCAGGGAAGAGCAAAATGTGACCTGCTGAGAATATCCCACCTCTGGGATCTTCCAATTTAAACTGGGGGGCAGGTATGGGGGAAGAGAGAGAGCCCACCTCCAATAGCTTCCTAGTTTTATGAGTCCAAATCCAGACCTTAAATGGAGAGCCCAGTAAAGTCTGCTGTTACCTGACTCATCCATCAAGTCATCTCTGTCCTTGTTTGCAGATCATCAATCTTTTTGTAGCTGTTATAATGGATAACTTTGATTACCTGACACGGGACTGGTCCATTTTAGGACCACACCACCTGGATGAGTTTAAAAGGATCTGGGCAGAGTATGACCCTGAAGCCAAGTAAGTAACCCAGCCTGGATATCAGAGCTCCTCGGGAGAACAAGCCCGTTATTTTCTGTTCTCTAGACCCAGTGCAGTAAGTGGGTTCCTCTTGCAGGAACACTTTTGTTTTTCTGCAAAAATCCTAAAATAGATACCTCCACAAGGTATCGATAGTGAATCCATAAGACAGCAGTGCAAGGATACACACAAAAATCTCAACATTTAGGCTGTTCTGTTACCTGACAGAACATAGCTTCACTTTCAGCCGGGGGGAGATACAGACTGTCCAGGGAGGGGCAGCAGGAGATTGAGCAAAGGGTTGGTTTATTGTTGCATGTATTTGGGATACAGATATAGCAGAGCTGTGACTCTGCTATTTGACTTTCTACTCGCAGTAGAGCTGCTGTGCTCAAATCTCCATTTTGTCATATGTCATACAGGCCCACCACAACCTGTACCTTTACATGGCTGCGTTAACGTTTTCTGCAGGGTTATGCACATCAGCAGACTTGCAGGGATTTAAAGTTACACAAGAACAACTCACACAAGGGCTTAACTGACATTCAGTATTATATGCTCTGTTTGACACATGCTTGGGCTTAAAGTGCGTTTAGATCCCTGTGGCATTACAGTACAGTTGACAATTGTAATTGCAAAGCCCCCTTCATAATACAAAAACTGTGGAAAGAGATCTTGGCGTAAACTAAAAGCACATCTCTTTAGAAGACATAGTGTCAAGATTAATTTGGGCTCAGTTTCTGCAATATGTGAGGCCGTGTCACATTATCAGAGTGATAGATAAATTGAAACCCTTCTTCCCATCCGTGGTGACTGCCAGAGATACTTTTAATATGGAGAGGGGATAAGCACAGAATCCTAATAAATTTAACAAAATCTGTTAACGAAACAGATGCTACTATTTGTACTTGTCTGAAGGCAAGACTGTGGTGTCTGAAGCTGTATAATAGATAGCTGCTTAGTCCAGATGACAACCTGTTCTTCCCCATCTATAAATGGGAAGCTCTTTTTTTCCCTCTTCCCCATCCCTGTGGATACTTGAAGCTCTGGCTCTGGTAGCTCTCCTCCCTCCATGAAAGAATTCTTCTTTTGAGATGCCATTTCCAGAACTTAAAAGAAACCCAACTGCTGCTGTGGAGGGAATTCAGCACTTTGTTTCTGCACTGGTTTCAGTGACAGCCCAAAAGCATAAAGAAGTATCAAAAGACAGTGGCTTGGGGCTATTTATGTGGGAGGTGAAGTGCCAGGAATTAGAAAAAAAAGAGACTCTTTGCACTTCTGTGGCTCCCACAGCCCCAAGACCCACGGGCGCATCGGCAGGTTGCCCCATGGAAAGGACAGGACCCTCACTCTGCTTTCTTCTCTAGGGGACGGATCAAACACTTGGACGTGGTGACACTGCTCCGGCGGATTCAGCCCCCCCTGGGCTTCGGGAAGCTCTGCCCTCACCGGGTGGCTTGCAAAGTAAGGCACGCCGCAGCTCGGGGACGTCACAGCAGATCAACAGCCCACGGTGGCGTTTGTTAGCCAAGCCTGTCGCACGGCCTGGTCACCCGCCATCCCCCCGGGTTTGCCACTCGCCCTCTCTCCCTCTAGCTGGGAGAGCTAACTGCTAACTGCACCCCTCGGATACCGAGCACGGAATCAACCAGACCAGAGAGCTGGGGTTGTTCAGCCTGGAGAAGAGAAGGCTCCAAGGAGACCTCATAGCAGCCTTCCAATATCTGAAGGGAGCTACAGGAGAGCCGGAGAGGGACTCTGTCAGGAAGGGTAGCGACAGGACAAGGGGTAACGATTTTAAATTGGAAGAGGGGAGATTTACATTAGATATTAGGAAGAAATTCTTTACTGTGAGAGTGGTGAAGCACTGGAACAGTTTTCCCAGGGAATCTGTGGATGCCCTATCCCTGGAGGTGTTCAAGGCCAGGCTGGATGGGGCTTTGAGCAACCTGGTCTGGTGGAGGTGTCCCTGCCCATGGCAGGGGGGTTGGAATTCGATGATCTCTAAGGTCCCTTCCAACTCTAACCATTCTATGATTCTATGTTTGCAGTATCAAACACACATCCCAAAACAGATTAGCACAGACAGAAATAACAGGGCAAATAAAAACTTCTCTGAGATTTTCTTTGGACCAAGCAGTGCACCAGAAACCTAACGTTATCTCTCACTCTTGCTTAAATAGCTGTCAGATATTAAAGAGCAAGGTGAGCGTGGTATTAAAATACAGGGAGGGCAAGGGCACATTTTCTGTGAAAATGTCTCACTCATTTCTTGGATTGTGAGACTCCTGCTATGAAAAAGGACTCTCTCTAGTGAATAATGCCATGTTTTTAACCTTTATGCTTCCTCCATTTGAAGTTTTCTTTCATCTCCTCGCAAGTCCCAGAGTTTGTATGTGACACTTGGAGTTGTTTTTTATATCATTCTCAGAGCAAAATACAAAGCCTGGGGCAGGAATATATGACTTCTGTGGCCTACTACGGATCCCTTCCCATCTGCTGTCTAGCAATTGTTTGTTGTCTCAATCTGGTCCAAAGCCCCAGCCTATGACTGCAGCAGCAGTGATGGGGGATCACACCCTTTCTTCCAGTTTGGTACCGAGCAAGGCCTGTTGCATAAAAGTGTCAGAAGACAGAGCTCGAACAAAATCAACCCCTTGAAAGCAGAAGTTCAAACTAAGTCCCCGCTGTCTCTTTACCTCCCGAGACAGAAGTCAGGATGTCAGATCTGGTGACTCTGCTTACGTCTGTCTCAGATATATATGTCACTGGTCTCACTGAAGCTACCCGTGCAGCTGCAAGAGTACTCACCACTCACTCTTTGTCCTACATGGCTTTATGGAACTACTGCAGGGCAGACACAGCCTTGTTTTATAAGGGAGAGGGGGGAAGAGTTGGATAAAGCAGATCCTCTTTCTTTGACCCTGTCACCTAAAAGAAAGGTTCTGGCTCTCTGTTTATATGCATTTGCACCGGGCACACGTTTAGTACAGGAGAGTTTGCAAGCACCTCCTGAGGTATAAAGAATGCAGTTTGTTCCTGAGGAGAAAAAAATGTGTCATTTATAAGCCAAATGGGTTGGGGACCAGAACAAAACTCTGTCCGTGTAACACACTGTGGGCAAATACCCACTGGCCACTGGGGAAAACAAAGGTTAGAAAGTGATAGCTACATTGAAGAAAATAGAGTATCTAACAATGTAAGAGAAACCCCAGGGAAAACACACCGTCAGTGGATATGCCAAGTACTTTTATAATTGTGTACCTAAATCCACAGGCCGTCAAAGCTCACATAAGAGGGGTGGCAGGTCTGAAGGGTATCATGAGGAAGGGCATGCTCCAGTCCACGTGCTGGCAGTATGATCGTTCTTTTTCTTCTCCTTACTCCACAGCGCCTTGTCTCCATGAATATGCCACTGAACAGTGACGGGACTGTCATGTTCAATGCCACTCTCTTTGCGTTGGTCAGAACAGCACTGAGGATCAAGACAGAAGGTAAGAAGCTTGCTGACTACAAGGGCACAAAGGTAGCTGAGTGGTGTTCACACCAAAGTGTGCTGGAATAGAGCAATAAGGACACCTTGTGTAAAACGATCCCAGATTCTCAAGTGCAGCACATGGTACAAAAAGCAATGTAAAGATATTTGGAGGAAGAATATTTTCTAGGGAGAGAATAGTGTTTCCAGTTACCTAGAAAGCTGGTGTTTCCCGTGGCATCATCGCAGATTATTGATTACATTCTTTACAATGGTCTCAAAAGTTTCAGATCGATGTCTGCTTAAACAGCAATCAGGGAAAGGAATAAGGGGAAAGAAGCCTCCCCTTGTGCAAACTGGCTGCAGAGCTGGGCCGCTTTTTGACTGCTGTTGCCACTGATTTTCCAATCCAAGGGAGGCAAAAGAGCTTGGACTTGAGGGTCTCACCTTACTGAAACTCCTGTGCTTCCATTAGCATGAGCTAACATCACACTGCAGCAACAGTGGTGTTGTAGCCCTAAAGACAGATGAGAAGCAGAGGGACTGTTAATAGCTTCGCATAGACCAGCAGGTATAGTTGGGGAAAGCAGACAAGATTTTGGGCTCAGCTTGTCCCCTTTATCGTACCCTGTTGCCTGCTGTAATGAAAGATACTGGTCCTGAGTCAAAACCTGGCTTTGTGTGTTAATGAGGTGCCCTAAAAGACCGTGTAGGGCTGTGATTCACAGCTAAACACCTTTGGCTGAGGAGTGGCTGCATTACATTTCAGGCATGGGAAAGCAGAGACCAACAGAATCCTAGCTTACTGTGCCAGGATTATACTGACAGCTGAGCCAAAGACAGTGGTAAAATTTAAAAATCATATTAAGGCCTTGAATGTTGTGCTAAACAGAATTTGAGCGTAGCCAAAGAGACACCCCTGAGGAAAAAGACAACCACAACCCCTGTAGGACAACTTGTGCCTTAGAAAACAGAGACCCTAAAAGGACTCAATTTTCTTGTCTGTCTTCACCTCCAACTCTCCCAATCGTTGCCAGTGAGCTCCTGGGAAACCACCTAAATCCTCAGACTGCTTTCTTTCTTGCCTTAGCAGGATTTTGTAAATTGTTAGGGCAGGAGTTTGGAATCAGCCTTCCTGGGTCTGCTTTCTGCCTTTGATGCTGTCCACCTGTTTCATCCTCAGTAAGTTAAGTTAGTGTCCCTATCTTCACTGCCTCCTATTAAGAGAGCTACTGGCATGCAGAGCCCTGTGTAGCACATTAATGCTGGGCAGCAATAAGAAAAGCTGCAGGAACAGCACCTTGAGGAGGAGAAGACAATGGTTTAGTACACGTAATGAGAAAAGAGAGCTTCAATTGTAAGGGTTTTGAATGTGCATACATCAAAAAATAAAATCAAAGGTGAGTCATTTGGGAGGAAAAGGATACCGAGAAGGAAAGGCTATAAACCAAATCCGCTTCACTCCCTCTCAAGGGGTAGCGTGCCTTAATTAATGTCTCGTTTGGCTCAGAGGCCCTTGGAGGAACACGTAATGTCTAAGTTCAGACAGTTAAAGAAAAGGCTTGTTACAGCCTATGTTGTTCTTCAGAGAAAAAACACAAATATCCTGGGATGATCCTTTAAGTTGGATAGTGAAAGCCTTGCCCACACCTGGAGTGCCTTGCCTGGAGAGCACTGTGAAGACTCCAAGGCAGACCCTTGGCACTACGGGAAGAACTTTGCTATCTGCTGGGAGACAGGGCTTGCGACAGGTAATTCTTGGGAAGTGCTGCAAGCAGACCCAGGTCTTTTGAGGTGCATCGTTACCACCAATTATTTGTCTTCTCCAAGCTGTAGTTTCTGATTAACTGACCTCTATTATCGTCGTATTCAACCTTCACTGGATCTCAATTAAAATCAGAAGCGTTAGATGAGACTGTTGCTTGTCGGAAGAAAGTAGCACCCTGGTTCTGTTGTTTCTGGCTGTTGCAGACTATCAGTCAGTAACAGAGTCAGCTTCCTACCCTGGGATGACTATGCATATTTAGGAAGAAGACCTCTTGCTGTGAGGGGGCTTTGGAAAAGTTCAGAGCATCTCTTTGCCCAAAACTTTCCTCTACTGAAAAAGCTCTGATCTTTTTTTTGTCCTAAGATTGCCATGCCAGACACGAAATTGCTCCTCTGCAGAGTCTGCTTAATTCCTGTCTCTGATGATTTTCACCCTGCAGGTAACCTGGAGCAAGCCAACGAAGAACTGAGAGCAATAATTAAGAAAATCTGGAAGCGCACCAGTATGAAGCTGCTGGACCAGGTGGTGCCCCCCGCAGGTGGTGAGTGCAGGATCTTGTCCCAGTCTCTGAATCTGTCTTTTTCCCCATCTGACATGTTCTACTGGACCTCATGATCATCAAGTGGAATATGGGGGACAAACTTTCTTCTGCAAGCTGTTACCCATCTTTCATCAGGCTGAGTTCTGTTTCTGCCTGTACTAACATGAGTATCATGTTCTTGCTGCTGAGAAACCAGGGAAGGAAGAAAAGATGTATAAACGGGAGTTAGAAACCTCTGTTCCTAGATCATGCCCCTTTTTGATCACAGACGTTTCCTCCCCTGGACATTACCTGGTGCCTGCTGGGGGCAAGGGAAGCGAGCAGAGCTAAGGCTCCAGGGAGGAGGATGTGAACTTTGACTGCATAAGACATATGGCCTTACACTCAAGTTAAGGGTGCAGCCTATCTCGTAACCTCTTCGTATTTAGCAAAACTACCTTTACTATCGCCTATAACTCTTTTTTTACTCACCTAACTGCTTTCAGCTATAATACCTGTCAAAGACTCACGTACCTGGGGACATTCCTCAGCCTCTCTGAACTGGTGTATCAGATTGCTGTGGGTTTCTATGCAGCACCCCAGGTAGCCTGCAATTACCAGGCTTTTGGGCAGCTCCTTTGCTAAATTTCTTGGAACCCGAGGTGCATGGGCATCCAGTATGGCCTTCACCGACCTTCCAGATGGCTCCAGGGGCTACAGTACAAAGCAGCACTTGGTAGTTGGTTAAGTCACAGCCAGGTCCTGAACCTTGCTCAGCCCGCTCTGAACTCAGTGGACCACGTCTTAGGAAATTTCCAGTGGTTTTGGAGAAGGGAGGAGAGCTACCTGGATAAAAGCTTAATGTACGTTTTGGCTCATTGACAGTTCTTATTGAGTGCGAATGCAGCACCGACTGCATGTCTGGGGAGAGGTGATCATTTTGCTTCGCTCACACCCAGGCCAGGCACAACCAGACAGGATTTCCATGCAGAGAAGGGCCAGATCAGGTCTGGGATGGATGGTCAGTCAGATACCATTGGTGAGCCCAGCCTCTGAGTATGTATTACCCCAGGCTATCGCAAGACAGAGCGGCATGTGTTGACCCAGACTGGGAGGATGGTGCTATAGCAAGATCCATAGACTGCAAAGGTTAGAGGGACTTCGCCATAAACAATGTACATCCAGGAGTGCATAACTCCAGGGGTTCTCTGCAGCAGAGCCGGTCTATCCACCTTGCCTAGCTCTCCTCCTGACTACTTACAGCAATCCCTTCCCTCATCCCTGCATCGTGATGCCACAAAAAGCAGAGTTGCACTACGGTACCTAGCGTTTCTGCTGCGAATTGCAAGGCTCACGTTAGCGAATGCACCGTTTAAAATCAGTCGCTTATTTAATTTCTTTTTTTTTTTTTTTTGCTTTTAATACCCCTTTGCAGACGACGAGGTGACCGTCGGGAAGTTTTACGCCACTTTCCTGATTCAGGAGTATTTCCGGAAATTCAAGAAGCGTAAAGAACAGGGACTGGTGGGCAAGCCCTCCCAGCGCAACGCGCTCTCCTTGCAGGTGACTAGCGGGAGCAGGATGGACAGGGGTGGTACAGTAGAGGCATTTGACCCCACTTCCCTCTCTGGGGGCTGCAACGGGCTATCCCCACTGGAAAGGAGATTGTAGACCCCTTGAATCACTAGATGGATAAATATGTATGTATCACAGGCCACATCCCTTAGTTTTGGAGGTGGGAGGCACAAGTGAGGTATATCCACAGTTTATCAATCTGCTGGTAATATTTGAAATTTGGATTCCTTTTAGGGAACTGGCATGATGCGTCCAGCAGACATTTGCTTATTGCCACATTCATTCAGTCATCTTCCTGAAAGCAGTCACTCTAACAGGGTCAGGGAAAGCACATTGCCAGGAGGCAAAATTGGTTAAAAAGCAAAAAGCATACCTGGATGCCAAGACCATCCAATGGACAGGCTCTAAGACCTGGCATCTGTTCACCACTGTGCTACATGTTCACTGGGTGGACTACCAGGCTGTGTAAGAGGATGAAAAAAACCAATTGATTGCACAAGCAACACCATTTATGTCCCTCGAGTGTACAGTAAGGAAGCAGGATGACTCTGGAGTTCCATCAAGTTAAAATGTGCTGTGACACAGGCACAAATACAGACTGAGGTCTCAGCATACCCGCATCTTACCTCCCTGGATGCTCTCCCTGGGACGGATTCCAGTCAGTGAGGGGTTTGAGGACTGCCCAGGTCCAGATGCCAGAAGTTTAGCTATTAAATCCATATTTAAGCTGCTGACTAAAAAGAAGAGATTTTCAGAGGTGCCAAGTACATGGTTCAGCTGGAACTGTGGCTGCTCTAGGGCTTCTGGTTGAGGATCTGAGAACCCCAAATTGAAAGCATGCAGACTTGCTTAGTCAAGCCTGTGGATTTATGTCTATGTCCTGTTGTGACAAAGCCAGGGGACTAGCAACAAACATTCCTGCATTGAATTGCTAAGTTTTCCCCTCTCTAACCTAGAGATGAAAGAACAGAATTTGTTCGTGGTTTTGTAGGAGCTGGGGATGCTATATTAAGTAAAAGGGCTTGACAGTACTTAGAAAGAAATAACATTGCTTTTATTTCTCATGAGCCCACTCGGAGATATGAAGCTCTACAGTTTGCTGTTTTGCAGGCTGGTCTGCGCACACTTCACGACATTGGGCCAGAGATCCGACGAGCAATTTCTGGAGACCTGACAGCTGAAGAAGAGCTAGATAAGGCCATGAAAGAAGCTGTTTCTGCTGCCTCTGAAGATGATATCTTCCGGGTAGGTGCTGAACAAGTTTTCAAACTGAAGATAGACCAGTAGCTGAGCTAAAAGAGTGCTACGTTCTCTTTTATGCACTCTGTATTTCAGCTGGGCCCTCCTTCTTGTTTTCTAGACCTTAGTCTGGTGGAATCAGGGTGCCAGATCCTGAGATCTCTGCACAGTTTTTATGCCATTTTCTTTTCAATGGAAGTTTTCCCTCATAAACCCTGAATAAAATCAGAATGAGAATGGCCAAAGAGTCTGAAGAACAGATCAGTTCAGACATCCTACAGTCTGCAGATCAGCAGCCAGGCACACTTTGGTCTTTTATTCACTCCTCCTTTCAGTGGCCCAAGTAGTGTCATTCCAAAAAGTACACCAGAATCCAATAGAGCTCCTATGGAAGGAGGAAATTTTCTGAGAAAGTTACCTACATGTTCTCTTCGTATTTCATTCTTATTTCTTGTAATTGTCTCCTCCGGTAATATCTGGTGATGTCCCACCTCAAGTACTGTGTCCAGTTTTGGGCTCCTTACCACAAAAGAGATATTGAGGTGTTGGAGCGGGTCCAGATAAGGGCAACGAAGCTGATGAGGGGTCTGGAGAGTAAGTCTTATGAGGAGAGGCTGAGGGAGCTGGGGTTCTTCAGCCTGGAGAAAAGGAGGATGAGGAGAGATCTTATCACTCTCTACAACTTCCTGAAAGGAGAGTGTAGAGAGGTGGGGGTCTGAGTCTTCTCCCAAGCCACAGGCAATAGGACAAGACAAAATGGCCTCGAGGCCTGAACCTCGAGGTTCAGGCTGGATATTGCAAAAAACTTTTACACTGAAAAGGCTATTAAGCCTTGAATTGGCTGCCCAGGGCAGTGGTTGAGGCACCATGGCTGCAGGTATTCAAAAGACGGGTTGACATAGTGCTTAGTGACATGGTTTAGTGATGGTTTTTTATCAGAGTTAGGTTGATGGTTGGACTAGATGATCTTAAAGGTCCTTTCCAACCTAGACAATTCTATGATTCTGTGATTTCCTCTCCTCTGGCATTTTTCTCCTTTCCTTACAGAAAAGCTCCCAGCTGCTCCCAGCCCCTTTCATTACTCATTATCTAAACAGTACATAACTGGCTCATTAAATCATTTGTTCTTCCAGGTGATTAATAGTTTCTGGTGCTCTTCTCAAATCCCCTCTAATGTCTAAATGTTGCTTCAAAACTGCCCTGTGAAAACCAGAGAGCAGTTACCTGGTTCTTGCATCCCTATCCAGTCCTGCACCCCCAGCGGGAGCTGTAGAGACACCTTCACCTCCCCTATGCACCTGGCCAGTCCTCTGAAATATCTTAGAAAGCTCAAGCTCTCATAGCCTGCGTGTACCTACTCTCTCTCACAGAGAAGTCCACACACAGGCAGGGAGAGCACCCGTGCCATTGTGCATGCTTCCTCTCGTATTTTTCCTCAACAACAGGCTAAGCAGGTGTTATGGTTTGAGAAAAACCCATCACAACCTATTGTCGTTTAGACAATTATTTTATTACCTGATGACCCCTCCCCAGCCGGGAAGGGGAATCGGGAAACAGAAGGAAACACAAGGGTTGAAACATAAATCGATTTAATAGACTAAGAATAAATAATTAACAATAATACTAAAGAACCAGTATTAATCCCGATACTGATATAAGATACAGGAATCATACTCAGCCAATTCTATCAGTAGAAGCTGCGCACTCCCAGCACTGGACAGCAAATGGCGGACACTGCCAGCGCAATGGCTTCAGGAGGAAGGGAAGGCCTCAGGGGTCCGCCACCGGGGCAAGGAGTTGTCTGGACCCGCTGCCATCAAGGAAGAGAGAGCTACGCAGCAAACTTTTCTAATTTATATTGAATGTGACGTTCATGGTATGAAATAATCCTGTTGGCCAGCCTGGGTCAAATGCCCAGGCCTTGCTCCTCCTTGTCCCTGTACCTGGCAAGGCTTGAAAACACCAAGACCTTGAACCCCACAGAGCCTGGCTGGCTAGAAAGTAAATATTTTCACAAATTCAGACACTAGAATCTTCTAGAAGTACAATTTTCCCCAGTATTAGAAGAAGAGTTAGTCCTGTGTCTCTCAACCCAGGACAGCAGGAAACGCCAGGGCCCTTGCACATCTTCTCCCTCACAAAGGGAAAATAATTTCTGTTTCCTTGACAGAGAGCTGGAGGCTTGTTTGGAAACCATGTCAGCTATTACCAAAGTGACGGCAGGAGCGCGTTCCCCCAGACATTCACCACCCAGAGACCTTTGCACATCAATAAGTCTGGCAACAACCAGGGAGATACCGAGTCTCCATCGCATGAGAAGTTGGTGGACTCCACCTTCACTCCCAGCAGCTACTCATCTTCAGGCTCCAATGCCAACATCAACAATGCCAACAACACTGCCCTGTGCCGCTTCCCCAGCCCACCCAGCTACCCCAGCACTGTCAGCACAGTGGAAGGCCACGGGACCCCCTTGTCACCCACCATACGTGTGCAGGAGGCTCCTTGGAAACTACCTTCCAAAAGGTAAGCTTCACAAAGCGGAGAGTGGGTCAAGGGACCAGGGAGAGGAACATGCATGCACACACCAGAGCACTGCTGCCTAGCTGAAGTCACCCACTAGACATCACCCAGCCTGCAGCCTGGATTGAGCCTTCTGGTTCTCCACTTGTGCCAAAGCCCACGGTGCAGCAGATATGCCTCAGTTGACCACTGGGAAGAAGCAGCACTCTCACTGACCACCACACTAGGTTTCTTTGGGTTTTATCACAAAGAAACCTTTGTAAGAACCAAAAGGAGCCTTATTTATCCTTCCTTCACCACAGGGAGGTGTTTTATCAACTGCTAACTGAAAAACAAAGGGACTGCAACTCATCTCTTAAGTGCCCAATAGGGAAGTTTGTGGAAGCCAGTGGTTTTCCATTCAGTGGGTCACATCCCTACAGAGGTCACCAAAGGCATTCTGGGAGGAGGGAGGCAAGGTTTTCAGAAACGCAATACTGCACAAAGCAAACAAAATCCCCTTCTCTGGACAGCATTCTGGCTGTCTACCCCCAGATGACTAATATGAAAGGAGTATCATTTTTATCAGTGGGGAATTTTTAACCATCTCAGTAACAGCAGGAGAGAGTTTGAATATTTTTTTTTCAGTGCAGAGAGTGGGCAATGTGAAAGGGATGAGAAATACTGCCACAGCAAAAGAGAGAATAAGACAATAAGATGGAGGAAATTCAACAGGTGCAGAATTGCCCAAGTCAGGAGTCCAGTGGTTTTTCTATTTCATGCCTTCTTGAGGGAGGCCACAGGAGTTGCACAACATGTCTTACCGTCTGCCCTCCCCCTTGCTCCCTTGTTGTGATGTGACACTGCTAACATGGTGTTCTTTTTTCTCCTTGCTTCCTTGGGTGCCTTCCTTGAATTAGGACGCATTACTACGAAACGCTGGGACGGTATGTCTTCTCCCTCATGATCTAATGCTCTCTGGGTATAAGACCCACTGTTTGTCCCACTGAAAGTCCAAATCCCCCATTAATGCTGAACATGAGCTCTTCTTTTTGGTGTCAGTAGGGCTGAAAAAGAGGTAATGATCACCATGACATCTCCAGAAAATACTCCCAACTCAGGGCTTCTCTGCCCATGGGCAGGTAGTGATGCATGGACTGTTCCTAGTTGGTTTTTAGATTTGAGGTTTTTTCAAGACTTTCTAGCTGGGCCCTCACATCTAGGCACTCTCTCTTCACAGCACAGTGAAGCGCACAGCGGCGTGTTCACACAAAAATTCTGTGTGGTTTTGGCTAAACACAGACTCAAATAGGGGGAGCTGCCATGTACTGATTTCTCCTCTCTGCACCTTAGCAGTTTTACTTGCCTCCCATCTCAGCAGGAAGGTCACTCCAGCACTGTCCTAAAGGCGGTTCTATACCATACGTATGCACATAGTGCTGTTTGCTCAAGTCAAACAATAAAATAATGTTTTCTATCCAGTCCCTGAAAGATGAAAAAACCCCACCCCACTGATCTCTTCTGTGAATGGTAGTAACAGACTGACACGGGCTCCAGTAGCTCTGTGTTGGTGTCTCCAAGCTTCACACTACCTTCAGATTTTACTTTACTTCTCAGAAAACACAAACTCAGAATGAAGTGAAATATGAGGGTCAAGACATGAAGCAGAGGGACAAGGAGGAAGCAAGAGGGAATTAAGGGCTGTCATGCTTAAGGGTTTGAACAAATCCTGCCAAGTTCAGTAGAAGCACTTCTCAGTTAATGATGAGAAAAAAAGAACCAAAGATGGAAAAGACAGCAAGGAACGAGAGCATGAACAGGAGGCAGAGGGGAAAGATGGTGCAGAGTAAGGGATTTGGGAGGCACAGACCATATACTACAGACCTGAGAGGGTGACTGTGCCTAGGAGGCTTCTCTGAAATTCATAACCAAGGCTTTTGCAACAAGGGAAAAAGCTGTATTTCCAAGAGCCAACCTCAGATTTTACTTCAAGTTCAGTGAGGTATATCTTTTGAAATGTGGTCAGTGTGATACGCACATTTACAGAGTACATGTAGTCACAAGTGACAAAAAATTGTTTACAGTATTGTTCAGCATTGATTTCAGAAGCTCTTCCTCTGAAAGAGGACACAGACAAAGGTTGTTGCTTGGTGTTTGTGAACTCTGCAGCTCTGTTCAGTCATTAATTTCTCTACGATAGCTCTTCAACATTATAATAAACTGAGACAGATGGAGCCTGTCATTCTTGTCTTTATAACAGGTTGTCTTTACCATCTCCATATCTTGACTTGTCTTTTTTGCTCATTAGCTCCAGTTCCAGAGACAGCCAGCTGGCAATTGTTTGCCAAGAGGAAGTGTCTCAGGATGAGACTTATGATGAAAATTTGAATGAAGACATTGAGTACTGTAGTGAACCAAGTCTGCTCTCTACTGAAATGTGAGCTTTGCAGCTTTAGTCAAGGTGTTTGGGTGGTTCTTTAATTAACGGGGAGAGGTGGGAAGAAGTGACTTATTTCTACAAAAATTTCAATTTATGGGATAAGGCCCAAAGACTTTACTCAGACAACTGGAATATCAGAAAATATTTTTTTAAAAAATGGAGTTCTGCCCTGAGAAGTAACATTGAAAAGGACATCTTTTGCCTAGGATTTTCCTTTTCCTCTGAATGAGACACGGGGATCTGCAGGGCCTCCCCTCCATTCACTTCTACCATCTAAGGTTCCCAGACCTCACCTTTAGACCATTCTCTGTCTCATGGTCTCTCTTACTGCTCCCGGTCCAGCTATAGCTCAAAGCTAGCTCGCTATTGCATCCATTTGATAGCACGGTCTTCCTGGCTTCCCTGCTGGAAAAGGGGCTATTCTGTCCAATATCAGCTGTTTTTCTAGAATCCCTCTGTTCTGCTTTCCAGGCTTGCATACCAAGATGATGAAAACAGACAACTTACTCCACCAGAGAACAACAAAGGAGAGGACACCCGGCACTCTCCGAAGAAAGGGTTTCTGTGCTCCTCGGCACTAGGTAACGTCCCAGTCTGACACGCGGGCTGTGCTCTCCTCTGCCTTGACCGAGGTCCCACATCTTTGACCTTATCACTGTCCACAACTACCCGAAAGGAGGGTGTAGGGAGGCAGGGGTCGGTCTCTTCTCCCAAGTCACAAGCGATAAGACAAGAGGAAACGGCCTCAAGTTGCACCAGGGGAGGTTCAGGTTGGATAGTAGGAAAAAGTTTTACATTGAAAGGGTTATCAAGCATTGGAATGGGCTTCCCAGGGAAGTGGTTGAGGCACCATCCCTGGAGGTGTTCAAAACATGGGTTGACATAGTGCTTTAGCGACATGGTTCAGTGATATTTTTTTTTTTTTTATCAGACTTACGTTGATGTTTGGACTAGGTAATCTGAAAGGTCCCTTCCAACCTAGACAATTCTATGATTCTGTGATCTTGCTGGAGGAATCCTGGTGTGTGGGGGCATGGGTCTTACTGTTTCCTGTATTTGGCTTGTGAGAGCAGGAATCCCACGGCGTGCATATGGTCCTGATCACGCACGTGACTCTACTGACTTTATGCTCCGTCAGCAGATGAATCTGTGGCTGTTTGGATAGTCCATGTGATGTGTTTGACTAAGCCCACCTGTGAATTAGTGGAGTTTATTAAAGCACTGTAGACTCTCCAAACAATCACCAAGGAATCACTGAATGGGCTACGCCTTGAGTATATGGTGTTCTGTTCTGTGTGTATTCAGTGGGGAGAAAGGAGAGGTTGTCTTTTTTGTCCGCTACAAAGAAAACAGTGAATTTTACATTAGGTTAACACAATACAAGTTTGCTTTCTGCTCTAATTGTACCTGGAGATTTTTCAACTGCTTGAGCATGCAGACTAAGCTCAGGTGAAATCCATTAATCACAAGGTGTTATGAAAGTATCAGGACAAAGGTGAGAGTCTGGAAGAAAATGAGATCTTTTATGTAGAATATTTTTCAGCCTTTTTCCTGAGTATTGCTGTGGAGAAAAAGGACGTTTGGGGCAGAAACTAAAAAGAGTCCTGTATATAAAATATATTCTTACAAAATAAAAGTGACGAACTAGGTAGTTTAATGTTTAAAGTAAGGCTACTGAGTCTTCCCTCAAATCCTTCAGGATGCTTATACAATAGGATATTTTAAAGGCATTTACTTAATTTCAGTGACAATTCCTGTATCTATCTGTAAGGCCAAATTTGCAGTCAGTCCTTGATACAATGCTTCATTAACTACATTCTAGTGAATATTTATACAATGATGTCATACACATTTGACTAGCGTGTTGGTTTTTTTTCCTCTAGAAAGAGGAAATACTTTCTATCTGCATTGTAGCATTTGTTCTCTGGATTATAACACATTTCCTCCAACCCTCCAGAGAGCCTTTTCTCAACAAATCAGTATTATAGGTACTTACTATTTTCAGAATTCTAATTTTCTTTCCTCCTTTAGAAAAATGTCAACAGGATTGAGAAGTCCACAAAATATTTTAGTATGTCATGCAGCTCTATCTTTAATACTGGATTTATTTGCCATTCTTCAGTAAAGTAAAGCCTGTGTACTTGTTCATAAACATCCTTTGCAGTACTTTTAAATTCCCACATAGGGAATACTTTTTCCATATTTACAGCAGTCAAGTTTAATTTTATAGCAAGTAAACAGTGCAACTGTTTCAGTAGTTCCCCCTAAAATCTTTTTAAGAGGAAAAAAGCTTTTCTCTCTTCCCTTCTTTCCAAATTTTGAAAAATGCATTTGAAAATGCTTCATGTCTATATAAGCAGCCTTCCTTTTGCCAGTGAATTCAAACATTGATTAATTCACATCCACTTGACCTTGCTATAGACACAGCCGCATAAACTGTGGTATGTCTGGCAGCCAAGGGACACAGATCACGTGCAAGCGGGAGGCCGAGGTCACCTGAGCAGCCCCACGTCCCCTCCTGCAGGATGTGTACAGCCAGGCACAGCACCAGAGCCTCAGCTGCCATCATCAGTCCCGCTGAGGGCTTGACCTGAACCAGAAAGGTCTGAGAACATTTCCACTGCTTAGGAGGGAAACCAGCTGCCCGGTACCTACTAGGACAGTGTTTTAAAAGAGGAAAAATGAAAATCATCATCCAAAATTTTATCTTGCAGCTTGCTTGGAAGGTAGTGCTGGTTGGTCCACGATGCTTGACTATTTTTTGTAAATACAAACGCTTTGGAAAGGGCAAGGTGTTGAGGGAAAGTGGACGGAGCCTAAAATGTGGGCGTCTTTGCTGTATCTCCAATGGGACTGCACTAAAAGAAATTGTGATCAGATCGACTGCAGTGCAGTATGAATGATGGACTCAATTGTGTGTGATTGCTGTTTCAGGTCGAAGAGCATCTTTTCACTTAGAGTGTCTGAAAAGACAGAAAAACCAGGGCGTAGACGTCTCTCAGAAGACAGTTCTGCCTCTGCATCTGGTACACCACCAGGTAAGCATTAATAACCACAAAGGGCCCAGCAGTGTAACAGACCCTACCACCTGCACTGCTCTGCCGTTGTATCCCCACCAACTTTTAAAAAAACATTGAGGACAGTTTCTCACCCATATCAAAGGTCCAATTTTTAGAAATGGTATTTGCCATCATGCTTATTCCTGCTTTCAGGATTTTTTATCATTCCCAGAAGAATGCTACAGAAACATATCCTTTGGAGTCAGCAGAGTTAACATTTTCTGATGCCCATGAAAAAGTAAAATAAAAAACTAGCTAAAAGATAAAAATAAGTACCCAAATTGCATGCTGCAGTGCAATTACACTGGCTTTGATGGTAGTATGCATATGAGTAAAATGTGCAGGGTCTACTTTCATATTAATTGAAGGTAACCAGTAACTGTAATTAATCATTTTAAAACATAAACTGATTATGTGTAATTAATCAGCTTCTTAAGCCCTTTGTAACTGCATTCGCCATCCTAGCAAACGTATGCTTAGGCACGTACCGAGATGATTAGCCAGCTGTCATAGTCCAAAGTAGATTTGTGTCTTTGATGAGGCCACTTTTTGTCACCATAAAAGAAACAGGTGCAGATGGTAGTGCCAGCCTTGCAAGTGAGGCACCCTGCTCTGTGCAGTCTCCCAGGGCAGAGCAGAATGGCCTCCCTGCCTCCTCAGGCTGCCAGAGGGGCAGAAAATGCCACAGGGTAGGGGCAGGAGGAGTGAGAAGTCAGAGCAGAGGAGCGAGAGATAAGCACGCCTGAAGCTCCCTGGCTTTTCTCACCTCCACTCCCAGAGAGCTATCCTTTAAGGATCAAGCTCTAGAAAGCAGTGGTCTGCAGAGAATTACAGCTGTGGCTGGGATAACCAGCAAACGTGCTGGGGCAAGGAGGAGTGGGCAGGAAACAGCTTCCCACCTTCCCCACAGCAGCAACAGCCCTCCTGAGACTTCCTGCCCTCCTGGCAGGCCAGGAGGGGACACATGCCTCCAGCTCTCTCAGCCCACCTAGCCAGCAGAACCACCTCCCTCCAAGCTGTACAAAGAGGATGGAGCTACTTCACCCTTCCTCATTCCACCATGCAGCACCAAAGCTAGAGGGATGGGGCTCTCCCCACCCCAGTGTCACTCAGCCAGATTGAAGGGTTACCCTAAAACAGGCATCTGGCCTCCAGCTGACGACACTTATATGTTAGCCTACAACAGTGCTTAAAAGAAGAACATAAAGTGGAAAGGTTGCCTCTGCTAAGCGCAGTGGAATCAGTTGCTCATGAATGTTTGAAGGGGTATTGCCACTAAATACACGTACATCATGATATGTAAATATATGCATGCCTGCAAGGCATGACTTATACAGATGGATTTTTAAGGTCTTACTTCCTCACTGAAACTCAATAGGAGTCTGACATCTAATTCCTGAGAAAATCTTTGTGAAGCTTGTATGTGACTAATAATTGATTCTTTTCCTCGTCTGCCAGTGAAATCATCAGTGCAGCATGGCTACCAGTTCCCAAGGATTTCGGTGGCAGATGGGCTGAGCTTCACTTCACTTTAGATACCTTAAAGTTAGCTACCTAGTTTCAAACTGGTCAGTTCAGTCTCACTGTGGTCAACAGAAGGAAAGAGCATCTCCAAAGGGCACGTATAAGTCTCGTCTAAGTCCTCTCCTCCAGACAGCATTTTCAGGCAGGTATCCAAAAGAGGCAGGAGGCTCGCTGGTTTCTCTCTGCACAGTTAGCTTAGACTAAACACCCAGCCCTCGGATAGCTGAAGGTGTATGAGACTAACCCCAGCCCGAACAACACAATCCACATGCTTTTGTATTTTCTCTGCTTTTTTTTTTTTTTTTAATTTGCTCATACAAGGCAGTAGTGAGCTCTGTGAGACGAGCTTACGAGTCTTGACGGCATTGCTTATGGAACAAGGCAGCAGTCACCATGGATAAGGCATCAGATCAGCCCTGTGCTACAAGGGGCTTCTTGAGAAAATTTGTTATAAGAGGAGGCTGGATGAGTCAGAGGTTGCGCATACGATTACAGGAAGGACTGGATGGCTCGAAGTATACTCATCAGATATTGATCCTCCCACCAACAGCAGATGCCTTAAAATCCAGTGGTGGATTTATAGTTATTGCCAACTGCAGGCACATCTAAAATTCACATCTGGTATCCGTCCGGGTTCCACAGTAGGAAACACAGCAATTGGCTGTAAAAGCTAGTGGAATGGGTGGTGGCAGTGGGAAAACTGGTGGGAAAACGAGTTGCTGTCTCACCCTCTGGAGAAGAGGTGGTGTTTCTGGCAAGGCTGGGAGGAGTGGAGCCCCATTCCTGTCATTGCAGCCTCTCCAAGGCTGAAGAGCTGCAGGCAGGAGAGTTTTCAGTCTGGTGCTTGGCGCCTGCGCAAGATTACATCATTTAAAGGAAAGCTTGCAAAATGAGTTCGCGGGAAACATCTAAAACCAGCTGGCAGCTGCTTTCACAAGCCCCGAGACCCTCCGGGCCTTTCTCGGGTAGTTCCTCCAGCACCTCCTCCTTCCAGCCGCGATGCGAAGAGCGGGCCTCTCACCTTGTCTTGTTCCTCCTCCGTCCGCAGGCGTTAGCGGTGGCCGGCCTGAGTCCCCTGCTCCAGCGAAGCCATTCCCCCACCATGTTCTCTCGGCTGTGTGCGACTCCCCCCGCCACCCCCTGCAGCCGTGGCTGGCCCCAACAGCCCATCCCGACTCTGCGCCTGGACGGGGCAGAGTCCAGCGAGAAGCTCAACAGCAGCTTCCCGTCCGTACACTGCGGCTCTCGGTACACCGACACCACCACCACCGCCGGCGGCGGCAGCCCCAGGAGAGCCAGGCCGGTCTCCCTCACCGTCCCCAGCCCGACCGCAGGGAGCAGCAGGCAGTTTCACGGCAGCGCTGGCAGCCTGGTCGAAGCGGTAAGGCTTGCAGAGGACACGGAGGACACGGGAGGTGTCCGGGCCGACTAGAAACGCGGCCTTCCTCGGAAGAGCAGCCACACTGCTGCCCACAGCGCCAAGAGTAGGAGAGCCCATCTCCAAGCAGGGCTTGGCGGCATGAAAATGGGAGAAGGTCCTCTGGGAAAAATACAGCGGTAAAGAGGGTTGCAATGGGATGCGATTGGGTCAATGATCATAGAATCATAGAACGGTCCGGGCCGGAAGGGACCTCCCAAGGTCATCTAGTCCGACCTCCCCGCAGTCAGCAGGGACACCCCCAACTAGACCAGGTTGCCCAGGGCCTCATCGAGCCTCACCTTGAATATCTCCAGGGATGGGGCCTCAACCACCTCCCTGGGCAACCTGTTCCAGTGCTCCACCACCCTCACAGTAAAGAACCTTCTCCTCATCTCCAATCTAAATCTGCTCTTCTCCAGCTTAAAGCCATTGCCCCTCGTCCTGTCACTGCAGGCCTTTGTAAACAGGCTCTCCCCAGCCTTCCTGTAGGCCCCCCTTCAGGTGCTGGACGGCTGCTATTAGGTCTCCCTGGAGCCTCCTCTTCTCCAGGCTGAACAACCCCAGCTCCCTCAGCCTGTCCTCCTAGCAGAGGTGCTCCAACCCCCTGATCATTTTAGTGGCCCTCCTCTGGACCCTCTCCATCAGGTCCATGTCCTTCTTATATTGAGGGCTCCAGACCTGTACGCAGTACTCAAGTGATGCAAGGTACTAACCTATGTCTTTGTCTCTGGTTCCCTCCCTGCTTTTGAAGGTCTTGATTTCGGAAGGACTGATGCAGTTTGCTCAAGATCCAAAGTTCATTGAGGTCACAACCCAGGAGCTCGCAGACGCCTGTGACATGACGATAGAAGAGATGGAAAATGCAGCAGACAACATTCTCAATGGTAACAGCAAGCAGAGCCCCAATGGCAACCTCTTGCCTTTTGTTAACTGCAGGGACCCAGGGCAGGACAGTGCAGGAGAGGAAGAGGAAGAGGTGCAGAACCCGGATTGTAGAAAAAGTCAGGAGGAGCTCAAGGACAGCAGGATTTATATCAGCAGCCTGTAGTTGCCAGGGCTGGAAGCGATGCTGGTTTTTTATTTGTTTCAATGTTCCTAATGGGTTTGTTTCAGAAGTGCCTCACTGTTCTCGTGACCTGGAGTAACCGGAACAGCGTTCTTCATTCATTTCTGTTGGGACGAGTCGCAGAGTTGGGTGGTGTAAGAAAGCTTTTCAGGAGCGGATATAACCCCAGCACGTGTCCATGAAGGAAGAGTGAGGAGGAGGAAGAGGAGGAGAGCCAGCTCCCTCTTTTTTTCAGTCCCTGCACAAGGAACGACGGCTGCCTCCCGAGCGCGAAGGGGAACCTCAGCTTCCTGTGGATGGCCCTAGCCAAAAGGACCCTGCACCAAACGGGTGTCTTTCAACTTTGCTTGTAAAAATCATTTTGCACATATTCTGTATGAGCCTCACCGTCTCCATAAAGCCAAGGCCCTTTGATTCGGAAGGAGAGGAGGACTTCTTCTGCTGTGGATTCCCGTACCGCCAAGGGGAGGAGGAAGCAGAAGAAGCCCGCGGGGCAGGTGGCCACGCTGCCCAACCCTGCCGAGACTCCCAGGGCAGCGGTCTCCCTGCCAACCAATCCGAGCTCAGGCAGCCACTCCTGCCGACCAATCGGAGCTCGAGCAGTCACTTGCCAGCCAATCCGAGCTCAGGCAGTCTCCTGCCGACCAATCAGAGCTCAGACAGCCAGCCGTGCCGGCCAGTGGGAGAGCGGGGAGCAGGCTCTGCGGAGGGGGCAGAGCCGACCTGCCCCGCACTTGCTGAGGTGGTGGTGGGCTTGTGTAGATCTCTCCTTGTTTTGCAGTTTGATATTTTCTTGAAAGCATGTTGCAGTTTTTATTTTGACTGTTTTATTAATTTTAATTTTTTTTTTTTTTTTTGGAGGGAGAAGGGAGTGTTTACAACGTTTTGTAATCACCTACCTTTTTGTTTTGGTTTATTTTCACCTTTGCAAATGTTAAATTGGTTTGATCATGTTGTATTATTTAAACTGGGTTTTTTTCTCCATTGAAATTTGGTAGAAGTATAACAATAGACGAGTTTTACCAACCATTATGTACACCGAGAATTTGTAATTTTATTTGCTAGTAATGGAAACCTCCTTTTTTTGTTGTTGTTTTATAATTTAAAGATAGTAGGCAATGCACTTGATATAGTCTTGCACATTTGAGTGATTGATTTGGGTTCTTTTTAGTGCTACGTATACCTGTGAGTGTGGGAGCAATACGGAGCGAGTGTGCGGGCGCGTGCGCGCGTGTGTAAGTGCATGCAGTTCTCCACACCCTGATTTGAGCTGCAGGAGATCTGTATCTGGGGCCATTTGAATGCAAAAACAAACCACTGTCTCTGCTTTTGAAAAGGGGAATCAGTAACTCTTTGCATCTTCTGTTCCACAAGATATGCAAAAACAATGCAATAATATTAATTTTAAAATACAATTGTAAGTTGTGTCGGCATTAAAACTGTATAGAAAAAAAAAAAATTGCGGGGGTGGGGGGGAACAAAAAAAAAAAAAAGAAGGCGTTACGCTTCGATATATTCCGTGTGATGTTTTATTGCATTGATAATGTTTCTGTTGAAGAAACCGTTATACTTGAATTCAGGTCAGTTTCAGTATTTTTCAAATATTTTTTTAAAATGAATTGCAATTGTGCCAAGCAAAGATAATGAATTGAATTAAGTTTGTTTAAAAAAAAAAAGAGAAAAAAAATAATCACTTCTTGTATATTTTGCTGCATGTCAAGTGAATCATTTCGTATTTGGAATGTGCCAAGCTTTACCTTTGAACTTTTAAGTGCTTTTCTACGTGTGGTTGGGGAAAGGGGTACTATTTTTTTTTTCCTTTTTTAATTTGTACAATGAACAAAGTGTACCTGGTGTAAGTAACTATTCTGCAATCCACTGACAGGTTGAACGTTACTGATTTTGCATATCTTGTGTTCATTTTCCTTCTTTCTCACTCCCTTTAAACATGCACGATGACTTTATTGGTAGAGAATCTTTCTTCCCGAGACCGGGACGTTTTATTCAGGCTTTGTTCTCTTTCCTTTTGCTCAGTTTCTCTAAAGGTCTCGTCCCACTCGAGGGTGGCAAGACCCCTAAGCCCATTTGGCAGATCCATCCTATGTATTCAGCTGGCACCAGCAATTCCAGGAGCAGGGAAATAAAAATCTGCTTTCAGATTTCTTTTATTAAATAGCTGACCCTGATCAATTATGACAGGATCCCGGGATAAGCAAATGCAAGAGGCAAAATCATTAGCAAAGGAAAATTATCTAACCCTGCTCCGGACTGAAAGCAGAGGGTAAGTGAGGGAGAGAGCTCTGGATCATTGCTTAGGAGAATCGCTGCAGTCTGGTCAAGATGCAGAAGTGAAGTGACATTTTTGCGTTCCTACGCACGGACTCGTCCCTCCTCCCAGACTTTAGTGGAGGGGTCAGATTCTAAGTCACAAAACATCTGACGGCACAGCATGTCCCAGCCATGTTTCCCTGCTAGCGAGTGTGAACCTCTCTCCGCTTTCCTCACACCGATACTTGGCCCTGACCCATGTGAGAGGCTGAAAAACCAGGCAAGTATTGTTAGATTTTATGCAACTGATTTTTGTCTAGACTACTGCTGTTTTTTCTCCCTTCTCCAGACGGTTCACAAACTTGCCCATCAGTGCTGAGCTAGGAGATGTGATCTGACTCAGAGCTAAACTTTCATTCAAATCTTGAGCTTCTGCAGATGTCTCAGAACATAATTTATTGCATATGTTGATTGCATTATTTTTGTAATGCCCTTGTTTTTCTTCTTGATTCTCTGAGGCATAAAGTAGAAATAGCAAAGGGTATTTTTGACAGTACACTTTTTTCAGCGTCATTTTGAACCGGCCAGGAGCAGCTCAAGATACGTTGGGAAAAACCCCAAATCCTTGTAAACTAGAGAAATATGAACCCATTTATACAACCCTCTGGCATCAAAGTCCTAATTCAAGACTTCCATGGAGAAAGTCACCAGCTGATGTCAGTCAGTCTGTCAGTCTCACCCTTTCCTTCCCTTGTGCCTGTATCGAGACGGGCATGGAAGCGTGTCTCCCTTTGAGAGTTTGCTGCTGTTACTGCTGAAGTGCTCCAAAGCTACTTGAAATAATGCTGTGCCTGGCTGTTTCTGAAAATGAAATTGATGCAAGGGCTCCCTATCTCATTTTCTTCCGCTAGAAAGTCCGTCTGACCCCTCCCAGTGGGAGACAGAGGTGTTCTCTGCTCCCGAGAAACAAAGTACTGATCTAAATTAGCAGCGGCGATGGGCGTTTGGGATGCTTGAAAGCGTGTGTCATCTTTTAGGAGTTTTTCTTGACGGGAAGGAAAACGGTGGGAAGGATTAAGCCCCACACGTATTCCCAGAGAAAGCTGCGACTCCCTCGGGGGTCGGAGCCTCCAATGGCCAGGGGAAACCCCACGCTCTGCCGGAAGATCCTTTGGGTCCCGCAGAGTGGAAAATAGGTGGTGGGCAGAGAACGCAGACGACTTTAGCAGTTTGAAGGGCAGGTGTTAAATTTAGTAATTGCTGGTGCCGGCTGTGCAAATTTCTCTTTCTGGGGAGGGTGGTAATTTTCTTTTTTTCATTTGAGGTACTTCCAACGTGCACATTGTGACAGGCCTGAGCAAAGAGCTACTGCCTCCTTCGGGTGAGGTAGAGTCTGGGGGACGGTGGGAAGGCGGGAGCAGGTTTAGTTCCTGGAGCGTCCTTCTTTGGCTGTGTTTGGGAGTGGATGGTGGGTACAATCACTGTGCTGTGGATGGAAGCTTTGAAGGACCCGATGGCTGAGGAGTGGCATGGAAGGAAAGGAAAGAGTGGGGAAAACGATCTGCTGTTTGCCACTGAGCATCTCTGACTTGCAGAGTCCGCTGCAGACTAAAGACGTTTCTTATAAAACAACAAACCTCCTCCCTGTATCACTCCTGCTCATTGTTCCAGGCAGCACTGGGCCAGCCGCACCGGGTGCATTTCTTTTTTTTTCTTCCTTATTTCTGTGTGGCTGACGTGATGGGGAAGAAAGTGGAACTCATGATCCAGAGCTGGAGTTTCGTTATCCCCAGACCTTTCCTGCATCATCTGCCTCTTCAGCTGGACATGTGAACGATGATGGTGTAGATGCTGCTGCTACCGCGGGGGTCCCGCCTGTTTTATTACCCTGCCCACCCCACCCCAGCAAGGAGGGACAGCCAGAGAGGCGCCATGTACAGAATCGCATCTATTTCTGCTTTGTTTTCTGACTCAGAACCCTGCCCCTGATGACTACGACAACGATGACGACAACAACAACAACAACAACAACAACAAAAAAAGGGCAAATGCATTTTTTACATTTCTTGATAATTTCCAAAGCAATGTATCATTGCTTTCTTTAGACTGACGCCAATATAACAGTTGTATGGGTCTCAGCCAGGCTCCTGTGTCTTTTCTGCCTGATAGTTTCAGATTGCTGTATGAAAAGTATGCGTGTTTGCACACAGACACAATCGTACGAGGTGACGGCACTGCGAGCCCGTGGGGTTGTTCACCCGTGTCATAGGTGAAGTGGGAGGCCTTGCTTCGTACGTGTAGATGAGAAACCCCAACCCGTTGGTCCAGTGAGCTGAAGTGAAGCAGCCCCACTGAGACAGAACTGGGTATCCTAAGATATATATATATATATGGACGGTCCCGTTGTGACTGTCCCCTCGGCAGGGGCAGGGTGGGGGAAAGGAACACTAAATGGGGAATTTGGTGCACAACAAAGTTAATCGATAAGTAAATCCAGTCGGGGGCTTCTGGTAGTGGTGAGATTTTACCAGTTCCCATAATGAAAACTGTAGCGCATATAAAGAAACTATTCCAGGCCATCAGACGCCTCAGTTCCCATCTCACTAACACAAGGACGGAGGGCACTATAGGCCAAGGGGGTTGTATTGATGCAAAGGATGTGGAAAACAGAACTGCGCCCAGAAAAATTTGACTATAACTTTCCTCCATTTATTTTCTTCTCCAAAGAAGTCTAAGAAATACAAATTTCAGTAGCTGCACAGGGTTTCTTTTTTCCTTCTTTTGAACATTACAAAATTTCTGAAGTTTGATTCTGGGATCTGAAGCGCAGGTCCAGCAAGCCCAGGGATCTGGAAGGTTTCCAATGGGATCTCAGTCCATGGAGCTTTGCTCTCTGTTGCTGCTTTGTTTCTGGGCAGCTGAAACCATTCTGGCCTTGCTGCTACAGCGCCCTGAGATGGGGCGGGTGAGGGCAGAAGCAGAGATATGTCCTGTACTGAAGACAGACTGGGCTCCGATTGCTTTCAGAGAAGTCAGTAGCATCACGCTGGGATGGGAAAAAAAAAAAACCCTCTTCTGATATAAACTTTAGTGTTCTTAGTTAAATCCTCCATTCTTCCCCTGCCCCTTCAGGGGGACTTGACTTAACTGTTAACACTCAAGCATAAAATACGGGCCTTCTTTAGGGGCACAGGACTCAACTCAGTTGCCTAAATGTGAGCATCTACTGCCACTTGAGATACCGTCCAGTACTCTGCCTGGCCTGCAGCAGCTGGTCCAGAAAGACACCACTCTTCCCCAGGGCTGGTGTCACAGCTGCCAGACGCCCTTGGATGGCAGAGATCTCAAGTGGCAGGAGACAACTGGGCAACTTAATCGAGTCCCTTTCTAAAGGGCTAATTGAGAGGAGCGGCACCAATGACTGATGTAATAAGGGAATCTTCATTAGCATCACCAAGGGCTTGGTTGGGCACAATCAGGAGCTCATCTCCATACTCCCATGCTGTTGTTTTCCTACCCCACCTCACGCAGACAGCCTCCGCTCCCGCAGCCTGAAGTTCACAGCTCTCTTCCCAGCCCTTACGTTAGGCCTGGGTTAGAGGCAGCACCTCTGGCCCAGGGGAGCTGGGACAAGCCCAGGCGAGAGCGAGCGTCGCTCCACCCAACAACAGATTTATTTTTTTTTCTGCCAGCGTTCAAACAGGCCCTTTCAAAAGCATTTTCCTATTTGAGACAGACCCACAAACCTGGACGCCGTTCATGAGCATCGTTGTTCAGATTATGAAACACTCATGGTCTTCTGTTGCGTTTTGCCCAACCAGGCAAAACGCAAGCTCTTTCCCAAATGTGCTGTAAGGCTTTTAAATATTTTAAGCATCCTAAGCCGGTCTGCTCCCATCTCAAGCACCTAGGTAGACTGGCAGCCAAAACTACCTAAACATCATCAACCTTAGGGTCACTCATAGAATTGATTGGTTCGGGCTTATTCAGTCTTGACAGTTTGAATGTGGGATGATTTCAGATGAGGAGGAGCGAGATTGTAAATATCTTTGACAAACATTGCTGCATCACACACACACACAAAAAAAAGGGGGAGATACTTTTAAAACTGCCTTAAAAATCAATTCTGAATGATGGAATCTCCCTCCAAATGATTGTCACTTGGCAGAGCAAGGGATAAGTCGCTTTGGGAGAATTCTGGCAATAAATGGTTGGAATCTAGTCTATTTCCAGGAGTCAAAGGGTAATTAGGAGCTGATCTCTCAGTCTGAATTCACATCTGCACCGATGACTGAGCACTGCAGGATCAAAACTGTTCAAGGTCTGGGGGGGGGTACTGTATCTGGCCTGCATCTGCACGGTTTGGGTCTGCCCCTGCAAGGTACTGCACACCTGTGTTTCCCAGTGACTTCAGGGAAGGTGGGGTTCCTCAGCACCTCTTAAGTTCAGGCCCTGGAGCATCATTTCCTGCTCTGATCATCAGCTATAAATGTTGATAAATATAAGTGTTTTGCCTTCATTTGAATTGCCCAGAGCTGTAAAATGACCTCTCTCGAGTATAAATCAGTCCAGATATAAACCTCCTCTCCCACTCTTCCCTACACTCCCTGCCCACCCTCCCAGCCCTCCCTTGCACCTCCACCCAAGCCCTTCCCCGTCTCAATTCTTTACCTCCTCCCACAATTTTATATCTAGTTTTCATGAACCCACAGAAATGCTTTTGTAAATAATGCTGTACAGTTTGTAACCGTCATGTAAGCCTGTCATCAGTGCCAGAGTCCGTCTTGCCCTCTCGCACGTTTTAAAATCAACAGAGGAAAGTTAGAGCGAATGGCCCGCCAGCGAGCTATAGGGTCATCTCTGTGTGGGACAAATGTATATTCCTGTAAGATTGCATTTTTATCTAAGGAATGATGTTATTTTAAAATTGCTAATAAATTTCTAAACAATGTCCAGATTTGTTTAATATCGTAAATGTTATCAGAACTCCTTTGGCATCGTTCCCTCCTCGCGGCCGTGGCTAAAAAGTAAGGCAGCTTCCTGCGGCCCCGTATTTCCCATCGCCGGTCCCGCTGCTGTTCACACGGGCTCTCACGTGTATTGCAGGGCCTGCAGAGCAGCCGCAGACAGTCACGGCCTGCCCCGTTAAACTGTAACTCAGGAAATCCAATCACTCCCTGCGCTGCTGTGACGCCAGAAATTCTGCCGTGTCATCGTGTCCAAAGCGTGACTCATGCATAACCCCACACTTAACATTTTTCTCCACAGCACTCTTTTTTTACCAAGCGCATGCACCAAAAAATGAACGCCCGCAGCCTAAATAACGCGTAATTGTTATGTACATAAGCCGTGAAGCCAACGGGGTGATAATCCACGCGTTTACGTTTCGATCGAGCAAACTTATTCCACCATGGTTATCAAGCAATTGCAGTGTGATACCAGCTGGGCATTGTATTTCTTGTCACAGCACTATAAAATCAGTGTCCTCAGTCCGAGTGCGACGGTATAAGATCGAGTGAAATCATGTCTAAAGAAAAAAGAACGTTTTTCTTCAATTATGTGTGTATATATATTTTTTTCCCTGACTTGCACGCAAATGTCAGACCTGCAGGCTTTGCTTAGCAGCAAATTAATTAGCGGTGTCACGAAATGATAAAACCCAGGAGGTGATTTAAACCCGTGGACATCACCAGCGTGGGGCGTTGGAACAGCAGGACCATGGCAGCAAACCTCGTCATCTCCAGGCTCAGATCGGCCCTCAGTTAAGACGTTTTGCCACCACAAAACCATCCGAAACTGCTAGCACAGCTGAAGCCCAGCAAACAGCCCAGCTTTGCTGAAAACCTGGCTCAGCTGGAAACCCTTGCTGAGCTCCCCTGGGGCCGGGCCGCAGCTTCGGGTGAAAAACCCTGAGGTGAAAACCACGGCCAAAACACCGGGGTGAAAGGCGCCTGCGGGCGTGAAGAAGGGTGGCCAACAACCCCAAGCGCCAGCCTGCGAGCCAGCTGAAAGGCCGCCGAGCATCAGGGACCGGCCAGAGGTTTGCACAGGCCCCCTGTGAGCGGGGAGGCGTTTAGAACAGCCCCACAGCAGGAAAAAAACACCGCCTGGGCCCCTGACGCTTTTCAGTGGGTAGTCGCAGACCGCTGCTGATGGCGGGGTTTAAATTCTGAGGGTGTTTTCCCGGAGCTGGAGGCGTGCACCGGGGAGGACGAGGGCGCGGACCTCAGAAACGCCTCCGTTTGCTGGTGAAGGTGAAGGCGAACCCCGAAGTAAAACCAGGTGTGGCTCCTCGGCCCCGACCTCTGCCCACGGGGCTGCCTCCGGCGGGGCCGCACCCTCCGGCGGGGACTCACCCGGGGTCCACCGCAACACCGAGGCGGGGCCGGGGAGGTGAGGTGAGGTGAGGCCAGGCCAGGCCAGGCCGGCCCGGCCCCGCTCCCTCCTCAGGGCCGCGGCCTCGCGTGCGGACCAACGGCCCCAACGGCCGCTGGGGGCGGGCGGGCTGCAGGCCCCGCCCCCGCCGCAGCCCCTCCTCAGGTGAGGGGCCGGTCCCGCCCCGCGCCCAGGTCGGAGCCCGGAAGCCCCGAGGCCCTGGCGGCGGGGCCATGGCGGGCGCGGGGCCGCAGCGGTTGCCCCTTCCCCTGCTCCTCCTCCTCCTCCTCCTCGTC
>JAHREE010000261.1:0-19573 GCA_033628505.1 Tringa tobata | reverse complement strand
GTATAGCTCCTGGGTAAGAGGCAGATTTTGGGGAGCTGTTGTCCTTCCCATTCAGCAGCCACTCATTAAAGGAAAACTGAACGCTTGACCAGCTCGTGGCAGTTTCTTGTTAGTTACCACAGCATCCTACTGGGAAGTCTTGGTGTCCTGGTAATTGAATTGAATTGTTATGACATGGTACTATTAATCAATTTCCCATTTTTTTCAGATTCATATGATTCTCCACAGCATATGGTCTGTTTTGGTGTCAAAAGCAAAAAATCTTGGAAAAAGAGTAAGAGAAACAGTTGCTTAGCTTTCTGTGAAAATATGGCGAGTAAACATGAGGAATTGACTGTGCCTGTTCTCTTCTGCTGATAATAGTTTGGGGCATCACCTCGCAATCGTCTTGTTCTCATTTTTATACCTCTCATGTTTGTAGCTTTGCTTGTTGGGCCTGCAGGGCAATAGGAAGCTGATGAGAAAAGAAAATCTCAATTTAAGCCCCTTCTATAAAAATATGCAGAGCATGTTACCTGACTGCGGGCTCCATTTCAGCTTTTCTGCAGAGATCTTAATTTTTGTTTTTTCTCCTCCCATTTGTTTGCTTGTCTGTTGTGTGTAGACCAGCACATGTCTGTTCTGTCAACGCCTTCTTACCTGTTTCTAGCTTCATGTGGGTGAGCAGAAACAACTATCACAGTAATTTTATTTCTATTGTATCACCTAAGTTTGTGCTTGGTCAAGTAGGGAAACTAGGTTAAGTACTTCTGCTGACCACAGCTTCGTTAATGCCTCTGAATGAGCCTCAGGTAAGGTTTTGGGTTGGTTGGGCTTCACAAGAGAAGAGGAGCAAGTATTCCCCCTAATGTGAGGAGGTAGCCAGTGCAAGTCTAGAAGTAGTTGGCTTATTTTACTGCAAAACCAACTCATTTTTATTTAATTACTTCCTGACTTTTGGATATCATTCTCTGGAGTTACACTTTTTGGTATAAAAGTGTGCCCTCAGCTGCAGCCCAGTCCAGTTCACCTGGACAATATCCAAAAAGGAGATCAGGGTTTTCATGTTGACTGCTTTCTAGGTATGCTTTGGGGTTGTTATATCTCTAGCTGCATTGTGGTGTTATCTTCTCCTTCTGTTATGTCAATAGCGAGGACTTCTTGGCTGGATTAATTGTTCTTCTGGGCATTTTGGGCTGTTGGGTCATCCCTGTAGCACTTTGGGGACCGGGAAGGGAGTGGACCAACAATTGGGTTGGTGCAGGTTGCCATATGGTGGGAGAATCCTTTCCCACCCTCTTGTGGTAAACCTGCTAAATTCTTGACTAACTGGTGGCAGCTAAAAACACTCAAAGGTAGTCAGTTCCACGTAAAAAATGTTACTGGTGCAGAAAGTAAATAGGCTAGTGTGGGTTAGGAAGAAAACAGATGTAGATAGCCTCTTGAAAATCCTGAGTAGGGTTGGGGAATGGTGACATGCCAGAAAAAAAGTATTGTTCTTTGTGCCCATAGAAACCCAGTGTTGACAGATAAGAGATCTTAATTGCCAAGTTTCGGTTCTGAATACTCATCAGCTGATTGATGGGTCCTGATTAAGGTCTCAGCTTTAAGAATGTCAGAAAGGGCACAGCCTCATCCGTGGTGGGAACATCATTGCAAACACTTTACCTGGGACAATAGACCTGGAGGGGGAGAGAATCCATTTATCAGCTGTGCTAGTTCAATATTCATATTGATCATGAAACACAAAAGGGGAAATGCAATACTTCCTCATTTAAGTACGTCTTATCTGCTAATAAAGAGAAACACCAGTGCTCAAATAAAAGCAGATGTTGCTGCCCTTCAGGGAAATAATGTCTTATAGTTTATATAAGGGCATTATCATGATGCCATTTACAATAATTGCTGATAACTGCAGCAGCACAAGGACGAAATGCCTGGATGTTAAGTGGTAGGTTTTAATAGAAGTCATTAAATTACAAACAAAAAAACATGTTGCAGGTTCACCCCAGCTGGCAGGTCAGCCCCACACAGCTGCTTGCTCTCTCCCCTCAATGGGATGGGGAGAGAATTGGAAAGGCAAAAACTAGAAAACTTGTGAATTGAGATAAAGACAACTTATTAAGTTAAGGAAATACGTGCATGCAAGCAAAGTAAAATAAAGAATTTATTTCCATCAGCAGGCAGATATTAGCTATCCCCAGGTAAGCAGGGCTTCATCACATGTAACAGTTACTCAGGAAGACAAATGCTGTAAGGCTGAATGCTTCCCCTTTCCCCCCCACCCCAGCTTTAATTGCTGAGCACAATGTCACGTGGTATGGAATATCCCTTTGGTCAGTTGTGGTCAGCTGTCCCAGCTGTGTCCCCTTCCAAATTCTTGCACAACCCCATCCTATCTGCTTGGAGGGAGCAGTACAAGAAACATAAAAGGCTTTGCTGTGTAAGCACTCTTCAGGAATAACTAAAACATCCTGTGTTATCCACACTGTTTTGGTCACAAATCCCAAACACAGCACCATACCAGCTGCTGTGAAGAATATTAACTCCATCCCAGCCAGAACCACTGCACCTGTTTATGCAAGGCGCATTGTCAGGTTAAATAATTTACCTAAGAAAGTGTGATTAAGCATTTGTTTTGTAGCTTAGTCTGCTTCCCCATGCTAGTAGTTACAATGTATATTTTCCTCTTTTTCAGTGATTGCAGTTTAGCTAGTTTGGGTTTGGTTTAATCAGCATTTGCTTGCTTGTTTTCTAGGATTTTACCATTATCAAAGGATTCAGGTTGCAGATGCTACGTGGGAATGTTTGGGGAGGGACAGGGGGAGGAGGAAACCTGATTTGGAAGGTACAAAGTTGCAGTAAAGCTGCTATTAACTACACCTGTAACCACTTTTCCTGAAGTCCATCAGGACCTAAATACACAATGGAGGATTTCTCTGTGCACTTATCTGCAACAATTAGGTGCAGTGTAATTGTGAAAGTACGTTTCAGCCTAAATTTTATTTATATTCAAATGTATCAAGTTGATTCTAGTTGTGGCTGGTTTGATCTTTTGAGCACAATAAAAATAGTGGAAAGTACCTCTTACATCTTGTTATGCATTGATGCTAAGTTCATAGATTTCTTTTGCTCTTGGTTATATTAGAGCTCTTCTGCCCCATGCAGGGCACTGCTACGCAGCTTTTGGGGTGATTTGTCCCAGGACTCCCATCTAGCAAGACTCAGTTTGGGTGTTTCCAGAGTTATTAGTGCTACAACCTAGGAGTAAGCTGGGGATCTGACAGTGAGTTGAAAACTTCAAGAAGATTCAGAGCAAAGATAAGGGAGAAGGCAGGCGGTTTCTGCAGGTGAGCTGCTAACATCTGGGGGTGAGGAGAGGAAGGAGGAGAGCAGAGTGAGATAATGGCAAGAAAAGGTTAAGTGTGTCACTGTTTACCCCCCTTCATTTATAAAAGAAACTTTGATTAACAGTGCAATTGAATACTTGTTCTGACTCTGGGATGTTGCCTTGGTCCTAACTTAGTGCAGCGAAGATAATTTCGTTTTGAAAAATTTGAAAAAGGCCACATTGCTACCTGGCTGGTAGGAAAACAGTTTTTCACCAAAGATAAGATCTGGCTCAGAGCTGACCTCCCTTCCTCCCCTTAAGTCTGTTTCATCCCTTCCAATGCCCCCTTAGTGTCTGTGAAACTTTAGCTTTCTGTGCTCCACTGGAGGGCATGTTCATTACCGAAAAGGCACAGGTACAGGCAAAATCCATCCCTGAAAACATAAATATAACCTTGGAGAGCCATGGCTGCATCACGTTAATAAGCTAAGCCCCAAATACACCTGGAGTTGACATTGAGAAGGTGCAGAGAGGCTAAAAACCCCACTGACTTGCCTCCTCCGTTGGACTCAATGATATCGTGGCAACAGTGTGACAATAATATCCAACTTTATATGCCTAGGCATAGGAAATGAGTGGGAGGAAACCTAGCCCTCATTTTGATTTGCTAAGTCAGTGAAAACTTCAGACTTCCTTATCGCTAGGATTTTGAATCACATTAACCAAGCAAGCTTACATCCTCTTTCCTGGTGACCTTCCAGTCTGACTGGAAGTCTGGGGTCTTCCAATGTGAACAAAATAAACCTGGAGTAAACCAGACAGAGCACGTGTAACTTCTGGTTGCTTCTTTATGTTCAGGATATCTTTATCCTTAATATGAAAGAGTCTAATTCTGATTATTTTTTTTTTTTCCTTCATGCGTTGTCTTTCAAATGCGTTTTACTTTCAAGAAAGTAAAATCACCATATCCTACTTACAAGCCCAGTGCCTACTAAATGTTGTCTTTTCCCTTCCCTGCTTCTTAGGAGGTACCAGGAAAAAGACCAGCCATAACTGATGCAACCTTTCTGTTCAGGCAATACAGGACTGTTCATCTCTGTGTGCCGCTACTCACTTATTGAATTCAAGTTTTTGGAGTGTCGTTGCATAGTGGTTTTGAACCCACATGTAAGATGAAGGGGATGCCTTGCAGTAGGCAGTGCATAACCCAGTACTGCAGTGGTGAGCCTAGCTGCAGAGAGCTCACACATCCCATCAGATGGGCTTAGACCTTGCAAGCATTACCAGCAAGATCAGGGCTGGGTAGCAGTCACTTAAAGCAATGGTGTTTAAAAACCATAACCACCTACTTCAAGCAGCCCTTCATGTCACAGTGGTTTCTCTCATCACAAGGTTTTTACTGGCATCATCTTGCATTTTTGCCTCTCCCGTTTCTTTCCGTTATTACAATTACTGCTGTCACATATGCAGTTCAGGTATGCGCAGGTTTCATGCCCTATGTCTTTTGGTTTCCTAATTAACAACTTTGTGCAGTGCTTTCTGATGGTTAATTCTTCCAGTTAGCGTGTGTTTCTATTCACTGAATTGTTTTTTTTTTCCCTGCCCCTCTCTTGCCACCAAACAGAAGCAAATTACTGTCAATCCAGTTTCTATTCTGAGAGTAATATTCTTATTTCTTTTCCCCCACAGGATTTAAACTGCCTCGTAAGAAATAGTAAGTAATTTTTTTCTTCGTTGTGATTTTCTCATCAGATCATGCTATTTTTTTTTTCTCTTTTTATACTGGGCTCATGCAGCAAGTTTTTCCTGCTACAGTCAGAGAGATGTAAAGTGAAGCACTGCTATCATGCCTTTGGGAGTTTTCGGTTTGATCCGTAATCAGCTCCAGCTAAAAAAGGAATGGGAAGTTAAGACTTTTTCAGGATAGAGTTTGGGGGTGGGGTGGGTGAAATACAACCCAACTTGTTCAGCTTCTATTTAAAACTGGAGCGGTCAATTTTTAAAGAAATGGGAATGTTAGGACAAGTTCGTCAGTAAATGTTCATTACAAGCTATTGTAACTACTTGATGAAAAATTAATGTATGAACTAGAATAAAAGGGGAGTAAAGGGGTGCAGCTGAGAGCAATTAATGTAAATTATTTGGAATAAAGTCCAATGAACTAACTTGATCTTTCTAATTTAGCATTTTCTAATGTAAATGATTCTATGAACTGGAAAAGGAAACTAGAGTTAGTCTAAGTCCCACTGAACAAATATATTAGCCGTATCAGGTGTAAGGTGTCAAGTCTTAGCAATGGCACACATCTGAAACACTTTAGTATAATTATTCTCAAATAGGATAATTAAATAGGGAGAATATTCTGCATTTGTCTGTTTGGTACACTGAAGTGTCTGGATGATGCTGCAGGACTCCTTGGCCTTGCTTTGCAGTTGTTGTTCTAAGCAGGCTCATATCTGCCTCGGTGCCCAACCCTGTCTCCTACTGGCACAAGTATTTTTGTAGCCATCCTTGGCATGCCAGATCAGGGAGATGACTATGCTGAAAATAACCAGATTTAAAACTTTTTTGGCAGGAGAGGGATTGGGTGGGATCAGATTGGATCTTATTTCCCGCTGGCAGATGGCCATTGGAATACAGCTTGACGACACGGCTAAACCAAACTGCAGCTCCACCATTAAAATGCTGCCTTATTTGAAGATTTGGTTTAAATTCTACCTTGTGGTGGTTCTTCTGTTTTTCTGCACTGGGGAAAGATATTTAATTTGTTTTAGTGTTTAGTACACTCTTTTCTGAAAGGTACTTCAATCTTACCAATTTGTCCATAGATATTTTTTGGTAGAATGAGCATTTGGAGATTTTCTAATTACTTCCAAAGCCTAAAACCATGATGTTAAAATTAAGGATAGTGCCCATTTTTCCACCGTTCCCATTACTGACCCAGCAAAAAAGACTGCAAGTGTACTTTGGGGGGCCTGACTGTGCATTGTCTAATGGCAAACTGCTGGGGAAAGGTGCTGCTCCCACCTATATGCCTGCGAGTGGCCAGCTGAGCGCTCCCACTGTGTCCCCGAGGACAATGTCAATGGTGGTGGACCTGCAGGCTGAGCTGCTGCTTCATGCTCTGCCTGAAGGAACCAGATCATCACACATCCCCAAGATTGTGTGAATTATTGTAAGGGAATAAGTGGAAAATGTAGCCAAGAGAGCAGTCTTTCATTAGCAGCATGGGTTTCTGTCAGCTGATGCTCTTCATTGTTCCCTTTTCAGTATTACAGTTGTCTAGTGTGGATGCAACAAGTAGCTAAAGAATATCATACTGATCTCTCCAAGGCCTATATAATCATTTTACCTTCTTTTTTTTTTTTCTTCTTTTTTGATACATTCAGTGATCGCGCTGGCCTAGTCACGTGATCTGTAGAGTGCATGACACAGCTCGTGTTCAGTAGTTTTTCTGCTAGTTTTTCAGCAGTGCTGTTATAAATACAGTTATAAATTCTTATTAGGTAAATGTGTCCTCCACTACATGTGCTTAGATGTAGATTACAGTGTGTCAACAAGTATTTTTTTCTGAATGGGTCCAGTGTACAAAGTGACTCAGATTTGTTTTTCTTGACAGTTCTACCTTCCCCTCCCCCCAAGTCTGACAGTTATCATATGCTCTATCAACAGTTACTTTATATTTGCTTCTAGATTGTTGATTATTTTTTTTTTTAAAGTGCATAGCATGGGGCCTACTTTCACCCCCACGGAGCTATTTAAAACATTCAAGCAGTAATGATTTCCCACTTGCAACTCCTCCTTAATTTGTCAGCCTAGTTTTTTTCCTGTGTTTGTGCTTCACTGATATTCAGCAGAGCTATTTTTAATATGCTCTGATAAGTCAAATGTCTTACAAAAGTCTTAAGCCTGTCTAATATGTGTCATACCTGATTTCATTTTCTGATGAGATTACAGGACTAGTTTTCCGTAATGCTATATTGACTAGCATAAATTATTTTTATGTCCAGAGAGCTCATTAATTTAGAAAAGGCATAACAAGCAGGTGTTGGAAGCTGAATTTGGATGTATATCCAAATTAGAAGTAATGCAGTTTTTGAACAGAAAGTAATTAACCGTTGGAACAGTTTTCCCTGGGTATCTGACAGACTTCTTATAATTGGAAAGCTGGAAATCAGTACTAGTCTTCTAACATAGGCTTGTTTCAGCAGCAAAGTATGGACTTGCTGCAGGAGATGCTGAGTAAACTTACTTGACCTGTTTAGCCTAACTACATTGATTGTGATAAGTACTAATGGATTTTAAGGAAAAGAGGAAGTGTAAGTTTCTAGAATGAGCGAGTTCAGAATATTACAGGCAATTTATAAAGTACTTGCGTGCTGAAAACTGCCTTTCTGAACTGTGAAGCAGTCGTTTGCCCAGTTCTGCCCTCCAAGTAACCTTGACCCAAGGGGCAGACTGTAACAGCAATTAAGCAGAGCTTCCTTGACCCCACTCTAAATGATGTTTTTCATTTTCTGGACAGGTACCTGCATGGAAGCAAGCTGGCCACAGGATCCCATGTGGACTCCTTCTGCTCCAAGCAGTCTTAATGTCTCTTCTGACGTTTTTCGTCAGGTGGATGGAAAACTGTTCCCTGTGCTTCGGATTGAATGGAAAGTGGCCACTGATGGTAAGTGGTGGTTGTTAAATGTGAACGTGGAGCAGAGGAATTAGGTGTGATCTGGTAAGGAGGAGAGTTATGACTTCAAGTCTTTCACCGGTCATGAAAGCAGGCCTTTGAAATTTGGGGGTTTGGCTGCTTCATTTTGTTTGTTCTGGGGGATGTTTTTTGATTTTTCTTGGTGACTAAGTTAGGGCTTTGGGTGTGCTGGGTGTTGAAGACTTAAAAATGTTTCCACTAGTGTGGGATAATGACATTCAAAATGGGAAAAGCAGATAAAAATGGGATCGAGTAGCCCACACCTTTACCATGGTGGTGAGAGGAGAAGGGAGGTTCTCACTACAAGCATTTTTTTCAAAGCCTAGTAATGACTGCAGCAGTCTCATGCAGGGGAATTACATCTATGAACTGAACAAATGAGTATTAATTTGAGAGAGCACAAATAAATTATGTGCTGTTAACCCAGTGCAAGTTCCTCCATTTTGGGTAATCTAGTCCTTGTAGCTTAAGTTTTCTATGTACATGTCTCTTGATAATTGTCTCATTGCTGGAGCCTAAATGAATACCAGCAAGTCAAGTTTTCCCACTCTCCAAATATCTTTGTATATGGTGTTTCCCTGGCATGTTCTTGTTCATGGTTTTGCCCTGATTCAAGACAGAATTAAGCACATTCAGTTCTTCTGCAGGGCCTGCGTCTGAGGGATGTATAGAGTTATTATTACAGTATAGCTATAGTAGTGTAGAAGCAGGTGTGACTCAGGTAACCCAGTCATCTTCTGTAGATGTGATTATAAACCTTCTCACTGGGACTGACTGTACCAAAATAAAAGCGTGTTTGCTTTGGTGCCCAAACTGCCTGAAGCAGCCTTGGTAGGCAGAGTTTAACATATCACCGAACCTGTGGAACTGTCAGAGTGCCTGGAGAATGAGGTTGCCTTCTGCTCTCCCCCTTCATTTGCACAGATGGACCTCTTGCCACGCAGGACAACCTTTAAGCTCAAAGTGCTGTTAGTCAACCCTACACGCTCACTTTTTCGTGGCCAGTTATCTTTGTGTTGGGATCCCTAGTGCTTCAAAGGACTAAGACTGTGATGAGACTAGGCACAGTGGTAATCTCTTGGGGGGGGTTGCTACCTCTACATGTGCAGATGACAGGAAAAGGAAGATATATTATATCTCTCTCTGTGCCTGCAGCTAGCATCCAGTATCTCCGAGGGGCAGAGCTGGCTGTGATGCAAGTGAACAGCAATCAACAGATCTGTGCCCAGTTTGACTTTCAGAACAACTTGCCACTTCAAGTCCGTCCGGATGGAGGCCGGGTGAGTACAAGGGGTTCTGAACTATTCTTTTCTAGTATATGGGTTTATTTCTTCTTTCACTGTCATACAGCAAGATTATGGAATAAAAAGTATAGACTGATTAGAAGAGTTGATGAAACAATCAAAATATTGAGTTTGAGGCCTACTGTCATTTCCACTTTGTTTTACACTTGTGTGTAATCGTGTACAAGCTGCTTGCTTGCCTTGGTTTCTCTTTCACTCTTCCCATCCTTCAGGTTTTAAGAATTGTTTCTCTCCAAGCCTAGCATCTCATTGTTCTGAATGTTAATTAAAGCAAATAATTTTAGGAGTTTTTGCATTCTACTTGACAGCCATGACATTATAGGTTTTTTTTCTAAACTCAACCCTTCCTTTTACTTCCAGCTCTTTCTTGTACTCCCTTGCTCTGGAGGAAAGCACCGAACTTGGGCGTGGTGCTTCAGCTTACACTGTTTAGGAAACTCCTCAGAAAAATGTGGAGCATCTACAGCTGTCTTTATGAACAGCAGAAATCTGGAGTTTGTTGCTTATCGTGCAGAATTTGGCCATAGTTAGTTTACCATCTGGAGCCAATGCCTCTCCCAGAATTTGCACGGCCTTGCTGGTGTTAAAAACTGTATAGATTTAAGAAAATATGTATGGAATGACCAGGTACAGAACTAAATATCATAGAATCATAGAATTGTCTAGGTTGAAAGGGACCTTTAAGATCATCTAATCCAACCATCAATGTAACTCTGATAAAAACCGTCACTAAACCATGTCACTAAGCACTATGTTTACCCGTCTTTTAAATACCTCCAGGGATGGTGCCTCAACCATTTCCCTGGGCAGCCCATTCCAATGCTTCTTAATAATTCTTTCAGTGTAAAAATTTTTCCTACTATCCAATCTGAACCTCCCCTGGCACAACTTGAGGCCATTTCCTCTTGTCCTATCGCCTGTGACTTGGGAGAAGAGACAGACCCCCACCTGTCTACACCCTCCTTTCAGGGAGTTGTAGAGAGTGATAAGGTCTCCCCTCAGCCTCCTTTTCTCCAGGCTGAACAACCCCAGCTCCCTCAGCTTCTCCTCATAAGACTTACTCTCCAGACCCCTCACCAGCTTCGTTGCCCTTCTCTGGACCCGCTCCAGCACCTCAATGTGGGGTTGCTGGCTCTGATCCCAGGAACTGCCTGGTACTGGCCCGGGCTGGCTGCTTCTCCAGGCTTCCAAAAGCCTCAAAAAATGAGCCCTTTGCCAGCTCTCCTGGCCATGATTCCCTTGCCCATTGTGGACTTACCTGCACTGGAGCTGGTCATATATACACACACATATATGTGTAAGTGCAATTCTGAATCCTTAGCACTTGCACAGCACTACAAGATTTGTAGTAGGCTAAAACTTAAGTCTCAAAACTGCATATTTTAACCTAAACTCAATTTAGTTCAGAATGTAATTTAGCGGAAATGCCACACATTTATTTGGCATGACTGTTGTATCAGCTCAAAGATCCCAAGAAATAACTACTTTTCTCGTTCCAAACAGAAAATTTGAGACAGACTAAGGGACTTGTACATTTAACACACTTGAGTTCCATTTTCTTTATAGTCAGGCTTCAGGAAAAGGGTCATATGGGATGAGGGAACATAGTGGAACAGGACCGTTATTTCAGGCCTTTATAGGACAACATTCTTATTTTAAGTCCTTGTGAATGTGTTTTGTTTTCAGTGGAATTTCACTTTTGACCGTTTTGAAGTGGAACCTGGCCAGACTTACCAAGTGACTGTCTACCACCTGCCCAAACTGGGTGTCCACGGAGACCCCAATTGCAAGTCCACATCTCTCACGATGCCCGGTAAGAGGTGCTCTCACTCGCTTAGGACTGTGATGTTTTGTGCACTGTGGGTTGGATTTTTTCAGACCGGATCCATGAACTGTGAGCAAGTTTGGCAACAGGGTGGCAGTATTATAAAAACCTGTTGTCCTTTCTGAATATTTTTGTTTAGAAAGTCCATGCTGCTAGCCTTGCATACTCTTGTGGGATATATCCAAAATGCGTGCATCACTCGTGCTACAAGTCACCATCCTGTTTTTCTGGGATCCCATGTCCAGTAGTTTGTCGAATTTCTGCTTGGAATAAGGTGAATGCGGAAGGGCTATACATGGAAGATACTGTTATAAATATTTTTATATGCTCTCTAGAAAGCAGGACCGCACCTTGGACTTTGACCTCTGATTTATGAGAAATTGTATTTGTAACTTGTCAAGGGTTCTACTACAGCTATGGCTAAAGAGAAATTAATAGTTAAACCTGAAAAACTAGTATAGGTGCCCCTCTGAGGGGCTGTGTGAGGGTAAGCTACATCTCATGGATTTTGTTGCTGAAATGTTCCTCAGTGGAGCAGATGTGAAGATATTTCATCTACATTAATGGGGCTGTAAAGCAATCTTTTCATGGTCTCCACAGACTATCGCTACTGCTTTTACTTAATTTGAAATCTTCTGAAGTTGCCCCTTTGCTTGTGGAAGCTGGAAGGCCAGAATTTCTGAATCGGAAGGAGTTTGGCTTCTAATATTAAATCTCAGGCATGTGAAGTTTGATTTCAAAGGTACAGTTAGGCATAATTTACCAAGAAACTGGATAGAGCCTAGTGCCTGACCTAGTGCCTCACCTGTATGTGAAAATTTTCCTATAACTAAAAAGAATTTTTATATGTGAATTATAGGGGCACTTAAACTTTCCAACTTTCAAAGTTGGAAATTTAAGATATGCAATGTTTTATTTCAACTGTTTAAACAGAGAGTTGTTCCTTTTCCTTTATCCAAATCCTGGAGGAGAGACATAGTTTAGGCTGAGACTTTGAAATCTCACATTGCTAAATGTTGAATATGTAACTCTGGATTTGACTCTGAAGAAAGTCCCATGGAGCTGAGCCAGTCTGTTAAATGAAGTGAAGAGAATAGTAAATGTGAAAGAGTGTTGTGGAATCAAGAGAGTTTCCAGCTTCCTAGTTTTCCTGGGGCAGAATGCTTCTGGAGGAATCTATTGCTGTGGTGCTCTCAGTCTAGAGATCAAGATGAGGTTTTAATTCCACTATGGCCCTCTCTGTACAAGTTTTAGAATCATAGAATCATCTAGGAAAGGATCTTTAAGATCGAGTCCAACCATTAACCTCATACTGCCGAGTCCACCACTAAACGTGGCTCATATTCAACCAGCTATTGACCAACACCCCCAGGTCCCTTTCTTCCAGGCAGCTCCAGCCACTCTTCCCCAAGCCTGTAGCGCTGCACAGGGTTGTTGTCACTCAAGTGCAGGACCCGACACTTACCCTTGTTAAACCTCATCCCACTGGCCTCAGCCCATTGATTCATCCTGTCCATGTCTTACGTTAGCAAGGGTTGTCAAATACTACAGTTATAATGAGTATTGTATGTTTTCAGTCTTATTATTTATTTCTGTTCTGGGAAAAAAAATTCCAAACAAAACAACAAACACTGTAACATTAGTGGAGGGGCTAGTTTATACCCTGGGAACAAATACTATTCTGCTGCACAATTTTGCTACTACTTTGGAACAAAGGTCTCTACTAATCAAGGAAGGCTTGGTTAGGTGTCTAGTTTCTGATAAGAAAATGGGTGATTTTCCTAACTGGAAGTACAGTATTTCTGACTAGTCACTGATGGTCTTTCTTGCAGACTGCAAGGACTCTCTGATGAAAAGAACCATCCCATGTATAAAGACAGGTAAATTTTTTTTCTGTTTGAGTCATGTAGACCTGGATGCTCTGTTGAAAGATTTCTGATAGTTGAGAAACTTGGGAATATCTGCACTACTTCCAGGCAGCTTGTGGGAGCCCAGGATCCAAGGTAAAACTCTAGATGACACAACTCTACTTGTGAGCTTTGACCCATGGACGGAGGCAGCCCGATACCGAATTCATGTGGCCAGTTTCCTGAATGAGAAGAAGTGTAAAACGATCACACATGATTTCACTGAGGTAATTACCTTCCTAAATGATACCCTCTGTGGTAATTTGGACAAACATTTCTTTCAACGGTTGCTAAAAAAGGACCTAGAGCCATGATGTAGGAGATGTAACAAATGCACTTGAAGAGTAGTTTTCAAGGAGTTATTTTCACAGATTTTTAACTGCTTTTGGAAAGAGGAATTTTATTTCAGGAATTTGATGGATAAAAGTTCAGGTTTCATAATGCATGGAGCAGTCTGTAAGCATCTGCAAAAAAACCTGAAATTTGATATTTGAATATCTGGGCTTTTTTACCTTTGTCAAGCCAGTGCCTAGGAGATAAGACTAAATAAATTAACCAAAATCGAGATGCAAAGTTTCAATAAATCACTGAAGTAGTTTATCAACTGTGATGGCAGGGAGGGTTAATTAATTAATTTTTTTTGGATTGTGAATGAGTGGGTTTGTAACAGATGTTTCAAATTGAGAATTAATTCCTGTAGGTCTTCAGCCTGTGCTGTTGAGAACCAGAATGTCTTCTGACATAAATACTCTTCTTCAGGCATCTGAGGAAGGAAAAATGCTGCATATTTGGTACCAGTCCCCACTCTTCCTTGGGGGAGGGCAGATGTATTGGCATTCAGTTTGTTTAATGTTCCCATTCCTTCCACACTTAAAACCCTTTGTACTGCATGCACTGATATGTATTAGGTTATTACAGGTACAGCTGTGTGCATATTTCCTTGGTAGAGGAGAATATAACTCATTTTGGAGCATGTATCTGCTAATCACTGTAAAGAATATATTTAGATTTGCATCATATTGATTGTATACAGCAGGTAACAAGGGCAACTTATTTGTCTGTTCTAGTGTCAGAAGCAGCAGTGTTGACAGCTGTTTCTAATTAAGGAGGAGGCTTGTTAATGTTTACACATTAAATAACTGAAGACATTTACATTGTTAAGAAACTGTAAGTTTAACACATCTGAAGTTATACAATGTACATTCTTGTTTCCTGTTACCTGTGCAGCCCCGGCCTGCTGTCTTCATTGTATTACCATGTCTGTCACACAGGACACCTGCAGTGGTGGTGACCAGACCATTTATCCATTTTGTTCTCTGTGGGCTTCTTGTTCCAAAAACAAAAAAGGAAATTTCTGCTTCTTTGGGCCATTCCATATTCTCATGTCAACTGCTCTTCTTTTTTTTCTTGCTTTCATTATGTTTACTTGCTTCCCTTGTAACTTGCACCTGATTTTTCTGCAGAGTGGACTGCAACAGCAAGTGAATGTCACAATCAAAATAGAGAAGAACATAAGAGCTTGCTGCAGCTATGAAATACAAGTAGGATCTCACTGTTGTCCCTGTCTCCTTCCTTCACTAACAAGGCAATGAGCAGTTTCAGAATGTTATGGATTTTTACACAACGTTTTGTTCTGAGATTGGCAATCCCTAATTACCTGTATTAGGGAAATAATGGTTATGGCTGAAAGAACAATTTGGGGGTTTTTATATAGGTATTCTTTGTAGACAGGGGCTTTTCCTTAGTATAGGGTTGCCAAGTCAGAGACTATATGGGAATGGCGAGTGTGCAGCCTCAGGAGCTCATTGCTTTCTTAATGTGTAATGTAAGAATTCTTGATTAATTTTGTTTTGCCAAGGGAAATGGAAATTCTGTGTCCCTGTGCTAAAATACCAGGAGTATTGAGGCAGGGGGACAGTAAAGTGGGGGACAAAAATTGTATTTAAGAATAGCTTCTGATTTCCAAATTTATTTCAACTGCAGATTCAGCCCTTCTTTGCGAACTGTGACACGGACTGTCTGAGACACTCTACTTTCATCCCATGTTCACCAGCTGCAAGTGAGAACTGCTTTTCTGTAAATTTCATTCCCATTGTCTTACAGATGAGAATTGAATATTTAATGTAACTCTTGTCTTTTGCAGGTACAGACCCACCAGGTAAGAAGTTCTTCCAATACCCTGAAACTTTTTTTACTGCTCGTTTCCTGTAATATAGAATAACAAATGATCCTCCCTGGGAATGACCCGATGGGTAGGAAATGTCCCCTTGTAACACTTGAGTTCAGAATGAATTGTGTTAAGAGTTACTTCACCATGATTTAACAAGGCAAGTATTTGTATGCAGTGTGAACCTTCAAGAGCAATTTTTTTAGAGATACTTAACTTGCATAAAATTCTTTGAGAAACAGTTTTGACAAGAAGAGTCTTAATATAAAATACTTTCTGTCACTTTGCTCAGTGTTAAAAAATTTGCATAATATAAAGCAGCTTTTTGAGAGAATGGCTTGCATATATTCATTTTTATGAATGTCAAGATAAATCATGTGCATAATGATTTTACTTTTTTTTTTTTGGCTGCAACAATACCTGTAAGGACCTAGTTTGGCCAAGATTTGAAAATAAAAAAAAACACCTGTATTTTGGAAAAAAAAAAAAAAAGAGAGAAACTTTCACCCAAAATGGTGATTTTTTATTTTTTTTTAAGATGGATTACATGAACAGACAGGACATGGGCGGCATGCCTGTCAAAGCTGGATAAACATTGCTATTTAGAGGAAGGTTATTGATCTGTGTTTTCAGTGTGCTGCACATATGGTTCTTTGTGGAGCAAGTTTATGGTGTAAAGCATCATCATGAAAGCAGGAATTCATTTTGAGAAGTGACTGTGGTATGTTGTAAGGGGGAAGTGCTGGCCTACCCAGGCTTCTTCCTTGGCCCCTGCTGCTTGAGAAACTTCTGTTTTTTGGTGAAACTCTGTTGGTGTAAAGTAATGTCTGAGTGCTACTTCTGTACTGCAGGTGATATGATTATATGGCTCTACTGGTGTATCACTGGGATCTGTGTGTTACTGGTGGGATCAGTCATAGCAGGTGCGATTTGTATGACCAAAAAACGAGCAGGTAAGACTCATACCAGCTAGGAAGAAAAGATTTAATGCTAAAACTAAATTTTTTCCTACTTCTGTACCTATTCCTCTTCCTGTTTTCTTCCTTGCTGTTCTGATGTCTTGCCACTGAGATAATGCCTGTGTAAACACCTTCTTCTGTTTTACATCATGGGACTTCTAACATCCTAATACCATCCACCTAATTAAGGTAAGCCTTCCACAGGTTATGGTGCCTGGTACTCCATTTTCATAGCACTTCAGAGCTCATGAGAGGGGAAAAGGAACTTCATAGTTCAGCCCTTTTTTTCTTGCAGACTGCTACACATATATTTTTCATTTATTTTTCTCCTGTATTGCATAAGAGTTTTGCAGGACAGAAGCTTCCTGTTTGTGCAGACTGTAGTTTTTCCCCTGTCCCCTAAAGTATCTATAAAATTCATTTTTATACTATTTTGAGCTTAAAAAATGTTTTTCAATTAAGATGAAAGAAGAAAAACAAGGCACAGAGGTTGATACTGAGTGGGTTGGAAAATTGGATGCTTAAGGATTAATTCTCAGTCTTTTGTGCTGCAGGCATGAGGCAGTTATCGCAGAGAAACTGTGCAGTTCATTGGGTTCTTGGTTGGTTGTTGTTGGTTTTTTCCTGAAAGGAGTAATTGGAAATCTTCTGAAAAATTTCTTAACGTCAGACTTGTAGCTAGGGACACCTTAGTCACCTCTTCGGGGAAGCCTCTTAAGAAAAAGGTCTCTTTAAAAAAAGCCTCTTCTCCCTAAGGAGAGGTAGCAGAACAATTGAGAATCTGTACTTCTTGAGGCTGGCCAGATCTGGGGAAGATGGAGAAAATTGGTTTTGAGTGCGTTTCTTCTCCTCTCAAAGGAAAAATGTAGTGAAGTACATAGCAAAATCAGCTGTAGAAGAGTTTTTATTCATTTAGTATAACATTTTTATTAGGCTTCTCCTTCTCTATCATTTTATCCCTTCACAGTTAGAGATATTTTTTTTGGTGGGCGGGGGACACCTAATCTTTGGAAGGTGGCGTTGTTTTAAGGGTTTAATTTTATTTTGTGTTTCATTTTGACAATGGCTTTCTCTCTCTTCCAGGGCACAGGCGAGGGAAATGCAGCCACAATGGTTTGCAAACTGGTAAGATGTCCTGCCTGTGTTTTATCAAGCACACGTAATGCATTCTGGAGGTCTCACACGTTTGTCCAGAAGGGGCTTTCATAGGCTCTAGTACTCTATAGGTGCTTCTCAAAACCAGGAGGCAGCCTTAGGATCTTCCTGTTTAGCTGAAAGAGACTTTGTATTTGGAATGCCGTATTTGCCAGATGGGAGATAATTGCTTTGTGAAGTGGTGAAGCTTTTGACCCAACTGAAGTTGTACTGGCAAAAGAATATTTGCTAATCATCTAAGCCATAGCAATAGGAGATTGTTTTTGGGGTACACTCAGTTCTCCAGCAGAGAATATAGCTACATTTGCAAGCCTCTTGCAGCTGGTGTATTACTTTCGTGTGGTGAAATTCCATGAACCATCCAGGCATTATTATAAATCACAGCTCCACTGCCTGAACTTTCATATTAAATTTCTACAGTGAGATGTTGTCTGCATATGTTGCTGAAATAGCTTCAAAACTGGTAGCTGCTAGAACCTTTTGTTAATATTCTCCTGTGTTGATTGCTGCTGGCTTGCACCATTACGATTTCAGGAATGTGACTGAGACAAATATTTTTCTGTCTTTCAGCAGCACCATATACTGACCTTCCTCTGCCACCCTTGAAGCCCCGAAAGGTTTGGATTGTGTACTCTGCTGATCACCTGCTGTACGTGGATGTGGTGCTGAAGTTTGCAGAGTTTCTGATGACGGTCTGTGGCACTGCTGTAGCCTTAGATCTGCTAGAAGATCATCAGATCTCAGAGTTAGGGCCGTTACCCTGGCTTACTCGACAGAAGAAAGAAATGGAAGACCTATCTTCAAAGATCATCATCTTATGTTCACGGGGCACCCAGGCCAAATGGCAGGCCATGCTCGGGAGCGAGCCTGTGTGTCTCAAGCAAGATCAGCAAAAGCCGATGGGAGACCTGTTCACCCCAGCCTTGAATTTGATCCTGCCAGATTTCAAGAAGCCAGCCTGTTTTGGAATGTATATAGTCTGCTACTTTGAGGGGATAAGTAGTGAGAAAGATATACCTGATCTGTTCAACGTCACATCCAGGTACCAGCTGATGGACAAGTTTGAGGATATTTATTTTCGGATTCAGGACTTGGAGAAGTTTGAACCTGGGCGCATCCATCGAATCCAGGAAATCACAGCTGAAAATTACATCGATACCCCTAGTGGGAAGAAGTTGAAAGAGGCAGTACAGAAGTTCAAGAACTGGCAGACGGAGCACCCAGACTGGTTCGAGAGTGAAACCATCTGCTTGGATAATGATGAAGAGTCACAGTCCCTAAACAGAGAGAGCCAGGTGGATTCATTGTTAAGTGAACCAGGTGGAATTGTGAAACACCAGCTGCACCTACAGGAGCCTGACCCTAACTGCTGTTACGTCGTCGACCTCCACATGCGTGAAGGTGAAAGCAGAGGCTGTAAACTGCAGCCTCAACTTAATCCATGTGGGGATCCGACTTCTCAGACTATGATCCTTCCTGTGGATGAGGCTCCTCTGGTTCAGGTAGTGGAGCCAGTCTCCTCCGTGGAAGATAGAAATATACTCAGTCATCACGTGCTGAATAATGAGGACTGTATGGAAGGAGTTCCTCTTCTGGAGACCAGCTTTCCAATGAGGAATAATGTCATCCTCCATGATGACACTGAAGTTTCAGCAATAGATAACCAGAGTCCTGCAAACCTCTCAGGTGAATTGAGACACCATCTGAATGGACTCATGTACTCTCTTTATCAGCAGAGTGTTATTCCTTCAGAGCCATCTCTCTGCCAAGAGGAGGCTGATGAGCAACACCAGTTGGTCTTTGACCAATGCAAAGACCAAAGACAGTCAGTGCAGTCAGACCAGGGCTACATCTCTAGATGTTCTCCTCTGCCTCCTGATGACCTCGTGGAGGAAGAGGAGGAGGAGGAAGAAGAGGAGGATCAGGAAAAACAGGTGGTCTTTGATGAACTCTCTCCAGAGGTTTTGAACAGTCTAAAGAGCCTTCAGCAGCAGCTGTTTTTCCAGGACATTCAACGGAGCTCTGACTGGGGGTATCCAGCTGAGGTGATGGACACTGACCAATCTTTGGAGGACTGTTAGGCTCTATTTGGGACCTGCTCCATTTGAAATACGGGGGTGGAAAGTGGTGCCGTGCACAGTGCTGAAACTGCATTTCCAACACATCCTTGTATTATAAATGACTTACTGGTGGGATCTTCCTGTCTACTGCTAGGAGACAGGATTGTCCAGCAGACTGGTAACA
>JAHREE010000260.1:681057-687573 GCA_033628505.1 Tringa tobata | reverse complement strand
CCTGGCCTTGAACCCCTCCAGGGATGGGGCAGCCACAGCTTCTCTGGCCAACCTGGGCCAGGCTCTCACCACCCTCACACCAAACAAGTTCTTCTTAAGAAGAAATTAATTAAATCCAAAATTCATAAAGTAGCCCTTCTTAAAACATTTCCTTCCAGAGCACACACACATCAAAAAATAATAATAAAAAAATAAAATCAAACTACAGAACTACATTCTGCTCATGAGGAGGTTCTTGGAACTGGAAGAAAGCAAATACGGCTCTTTTTCTCCAAGGAGGAGGACCTCGGGACCCACAGGCTGGTCAGCCTGACCTCCAACCCTCCTCTGATGCTTCCAGTCACATCTCCTCATTTTAATTACAGCCAAAAGGTACTTCTCATGGCTGAAATGTTCATGATGAAGTAAAGGCATGCATAGATAGGGATTTTTAACTTAAAAACCAGAAAAAGCACAGAAACTTTATAACGATATATAGTGAACTACTGCAGGGATTATGCAGAATGAAAGATGAAAACACACACTATTTCTGTGCTAGAAATACACATACAAGCCTGCAGTTACATCTTTTGGGTTTTACTCTGCAGCAAGTAAGCATCATTAGTTCTGCATCTGACACAAACTCAGATTTCAGGCTATTTAAAACAACGATTTCAGCTAGAAATTTATTTTTTGTGTTTACCTTGGTCTGAATGATGCAGTGCGTAATAGGTTAGTTGGATCTTGCTCATATTTGCATGACAAACAAAATTTTCCGCTTCAAGTCGAGCATCTTCCATTTCAAGAATGAGTCCAGTTCTAAAAACTGCTTCAGTTTAAAAAAAATAACGATTTATTTCATATGTTTCTAATTAGCAGCACATAAATTGAATAATTGATTTTTCTAGCCATAAAAAAAATAAATCTGTACTCGGATTGACCAGATTCAAAGCTCACAGATTCCTCGCTGAAATGAAACCTTCTAAGTTTTGGGGTTTTTGTGGCTTTGTTGTGTTTTTTTTAAATACTTAGCTTGAAAAATCCTGCTTTGTCTCAGACCCAGGTTTGTAAGACAGACACCAGAGGCACACAACTGGATACACAGTATTTTGCGTATCAGCATCTCAAGGAGGTCCCAAATCTGGACACAAATAACCAGCTCAGCTCTACATCCCCTCCCTCTGCATCGAACTGAAACCTGGAAGAATCTCCCCGTTTTCCCCAAAGCAGAGCCACTGGTCGAGCAGCCCCAGCTGCCCATTCGCCAGGTGTCAGTCAAGGTAAACTCTTCATTTTTGAAAACATTTAAATGCAGATGTATCGAGGTCTGTGTAATTAGGAAAAGCGGGAAGAGATGCAGGATGTGCCCAATCTGTGCATAAACACAAACCCGTAAATAAACTCTATTTATTGTTTGCTCTGAAAAGGGTCTCTCTTTTTTTCCCTTTGGGCGAGCAATACCTTCTGCCACTCAGATATTTTTGCTGTTCTTGATTGAGCATAAACCCATATTTGGTAATTGCTACTTTGAACATGCTAATAATGAGACCTAACTCTTCTTTATGTTCTAACATTTTTCTGTATTAAGTGCGAATTTTTATAGCATTTTTCCCCAACAAGACATCTTGCTTGTAAATAACACAACATTAAGTGTCATGATATAATTGATTTTCTAATGAGGTTTTCAAAAAGCATTATATTTCCGCTTGTCAGAAAATCTTTACAACAGAAATAAGTCCTTCCATATTTATTCCTTATAAACTGAAATTTTTATTCCTACAGTGAAGTCGAGGTGGATTAAATCACACAGATTGGATTGCCAGAAAACAATGTATTCTACCAGATATTTTTATGGTCTTCCACGTTTGGAGGTCGCCAGGTGAGATTGGGTGGAAAACCAGAAAACCACCCTCAGGAGCCACCTGGGAGAGGGGAAAACCCCAAGACACGAGGACAAGAACCGTGCCTTTAGCTCCAAGAGAAATCCAGAGGAACCTGACAGAGAAAATGAGGTTTTGAGGTAGATACAACCCCAAAAAAGGTTCAATCCAGTCCTCCAGAAAATAAAATGTAAAAGTTCTGCTAATTTTGAAAATGCTGAGAGTGGAATTATTGCTTTAGTTTCTTAATGTATTTTTCTCTTAACTGCCAGATCACCTTAGTTAGCCAGAATGATTAAGAAACAACTAGTAGATGCCTCCTTGCCAAGTAAGGATGGCTCAGAGAAAATTGTGTTGATGCTGGAGAAAATTTTAAGCCTAAACAGAGCATAAGGCAAGAGTTTCAAGAAGTCTTCACTTGTGAATTCTATTGGAAAAAGAAAATGCCCAACTCTCCACAGTCACACGCTCCCTCTGCACCCACTGAAGTGCTGTGATTTCCCACCGCAGAGCCCACACGGCGAGAACCGGCACCTGCGAACGCCCATCGATCCATCGTTAGTGCTGGCTCGTTAGCAGAGCTGAGCTCGGACGGGTCTTCCCGAGAGCCTGAGTCAGCCTAGGAGGGGTTTAGGGACAGGAACAGAATATCTGTGCTGCCTGAACAAAAAATACATATTTTTTTCCTGAAGATTTTTATACAAGCCATCCACTATTTGAAGGGATCTGTCTGCCTGAGGACAAGAAAGCTCCTGCTTTCCGCAGGTCCAGGATTCACACTCTCCTGACAGCTGAAAAGGAGATAATACACATAGACACACACCCAGGAATGGGGGGGAGGGATAAAAAAATGCTTCTACAAATTTCAGAATACGGTGGCACAAACCATCTCGTGCTTCTGAGTCCTGCAGACCGTCTCGGCACACGCAACAAACAGAAAATATGATTTATGGCCCTGAATTACTGTAGGGCAGTTTCACTTGGAGCTCCCCCTTCAACACTTCCGAGCGATGCATTATTTATGAAGACGGACAAACACACACACTTAAGCTGGGATTTGCAATTTAGCGCAGGATTTTGAAAAGGAGCAGAGGAGACGGTGAGCGGCTGATGGAGCTGAAGAGCACCGGGATCTTTCGTCAGATCATCAACCCGCTGGGTGAGGCTGGCACCTGCAGAGGAAGGAATTCTGCGAAGGGGATGGGGAAATCCCTTCACACCTACTGGGGAGCCGTTCCACAGGAAGTAAAATTAACAGAAGTGGCAATTCATTAATTTCGATACCTATCAACCCACAGTCCCAAGACAGAGCGTCCGTAACGGCTCTCTGCCACCCATGTCCCTGGAGGGACCTGTCCCGCTCACGGCCACCTGCTTGCCCGGGGTTTGTAAGAATATAATCATGTTCCTAGCCCTTGGTCAAACCGGGCTGAGACCATCCATCAAACTCAAAACTAACCGGAGAAAAGGAAACGAGAGGGACCTAACAGCATGATCGTGGCAGCCTTACTTCTACAGCAAGGGAGACGGAAAAAAAGGAACAAAATAAAAGCCTGTGGTGCACTTGGAGAAGCCTTGCCTCTCTGGAGAAATATCTACCCCAGCTTCTGCACCCCACAATCATTCCTCTGCCTCATCCATGCTCCTACCAGCATATCCTGGCCCGTTTGTCTGTTCACTGCAAGAAGCTCCCTGCTGTGCCCTGGGCAGGACACCCACTGTCCTCCTCCAGAGCTGGTCCCCTCCATCCATCCTTCCACCTCCACACTAAGGCCACGGATGCTTCCACCTTGAGATACAAGAGAGCCCCAAGGAGACACAGTTATGGTCCTAAAACAGGCTTTGTCAAGTGGTGCCAGTTGTCCCCTTGGTCTGATGAAGGTGGCAAGGTCCAAAGAGCACCAACCTGGTTCTGAAGAAGGATAATGGTGTTACTGAGCACGAGGGCAGCATCCAGCAGCGTTGACAAAGCCCTGGTTAGCTGTGGCCCTACCAAAGCCTGGGTCCCCTCTGCTGGACTCTCCTCCTCTGACAGGGGAAAGAAACAGAAAAAAAAAAAAAATCTAAAAATTTCCTGGATTTGGCCACCAGCATCAGCCCGAGCCCCATCTCCGCTCCAGCCCTGGCTGTCCCCACGCCGGGGACCAGGAGGTGATGCTCACCCCGAAGATCCTCCCACTCTGACAACCTGCCCCAGCCACGCTGCTGCCTCCGTCTCGCGCCCACCAAAACCGTGGATTTTTCAGCGTTTGGTGGAAATGGAGCCCTCAGGCCCCGTTTCCTCTCTCCAGGGGTGGTTTTGCTCCGGGGTCCCGGGGGACGGCCGGGCTGTCAGTGCCGCGTCCCGACCCGCTCTACTGGAACCCCCCGGAACCCGGCCCCGCGCCGCATACGAAACACACCCTCCTGGCTACGGGGGAAAGAAACATCATAAAAAAAACACCAAAAGGAGAGAGGAGCTAAGAACTGNGCCGCGTCCCGACCCGCTCTACTGGAACCCCCCGGAACCCGGCCCCGCGCCGCATACGAAACACACCCTCCTGGCTACGGGGGAAAGAAACATCATAAAAAAAACACCAAAAGGAGAGAGGAGCTAAGAACTGGCTTTTTTTTCCTTTTGTTCTCCCCCTAGTAATCTTCACAAAACTTTCCTTTTTTCTTCTATTTCACTTTAAACAGCCTTTTTATTGTGGAAGTAGCAGGCTGGTGAGGTTGACAGGTTTTTCATTGTATATCCCTCACTCTGCCTTTTCCTCTTCAATGGTTGATAATGTCTGCAAGCTAAAATGGTTGGGATTTTTGTGTCTGTGTGGTTGTTTGGGGTTTTTTTTGTTTGGTTTTTTTGTTTGTTTGTTTTTTCTTTAATTTGGCCAAACACTCTTTAGCCTTTATGGATATCTGGCTACATAATTTTTAATTAAAACCAAAATAGCACTTGTTCTCCCTATTTCTTTCAGCTTTTCTCCTAGGTCTCATCCAAAACCGACCCTACCCGGGGCACTGGGCTGTGGGGGGGACACGTTGCTGCCGGACTCCCAGCCCCTCCATACCATGGCCCCCACGGCCATCACACACACACAGTCCTCAGCCAGCTCCCTATGTTCCTTTTCTTAAAAAAAAAAAAAAAAAAAAAATCAAAATAAAAAAAATTAAAAATCAGTCATAATTTTTATACAATTAGCAATATTGCTGCTAATCAAAACATTGATTTAATTGCAGACACAAAGGGGCCCAGCAGGAGGAACCGCGCTGCCCAGCCCTTTAACCCGCAGTATGTTTCCTATGGGTTATGGCAATGCAAACAGAAAAATGTTTCCTGGATGAGCCGATTTGCTCCCAAATATTTCTGTGGCTGTGGATACAGCAGCATCCAGTAATCAGTGTAAGACCATTTAGTCCAACTGGGCAATAAAAACATAAATTTTGTTGCATTCACCTCTACTGCTATCGCAAGTGTTTCCTTGAAATACTTTCTGTGAGATTAAACGTGATCAAAATGAAACCTTTATCCCCCAATCTTTTTTTTTTTGTTTTGTTTTTATTTTTTACAAAAGCACCTTCTGGCACATCAGAACCCCTACCCCCCAAAAAAATTATATAAACAAGTTTAATACAATCACCGCAAGCGGACTGACATTTCATGCAGGTATTATAGAAAAATAAACACTTAAAAAAGAAAAAGCGAGGCCATTAAACATGATGCCGTATCTCAGGGGTAGCCAACCTTTTAGGATCTGGGGACTATTTGACATGGTTTCAAGGGCTGCATGCACACGCTGTCCTGAATCCAGCCCCCGGGGACCCCCTGGCCAAGCAAACTTTGCAAACAAGCTACCCAGGCACTGCAAAGGAAATAAGAAGCTAAATTCGTAAGGTTAAAAAAAAAAAAAAAAAAAGTAAAACGTGTCTAGAAACACTTCACAAAGCCCATAAAGGGCAGATAAGCATAACAGAAAGGAAAGGTTTCAGAAATCCAAGGAATCCAAGCGATGCTGGTAGGACCGGCCCTGGAATACCCCGCCAGCGCCCTGATGCTGGGGCAGCGCCGGGGAGGTCCCAGTGCCCGGGGGGGCACCCGCAGGACCAGCATCACCCACCCCCCCACGGAGCTCCTTCTGCCCTTCTCCCAAGCCATCAGCACTGTCTGTGCTAAGGCTATGAAAGAACGTCAATGTTTATCTTATTTTTACAACGGGAACGTCAGGGTTTATTTTGGTTTTTATAACCTGTATGTTAAAGGACAAAAGAAGCTGGTTTTGCCCAGAGAAGCTGTGGCTGCCCCATCCCTGGAGGGGTTCAAGGCCAGGTTGGAGGGGGCTTGGAGCAACCTGGTCTGGTGGGAGGTGTCCCTGCCCAGGGCAGGGGGTGGCACTGGGGGGGCTTTAAGGTCCCTTCCCACCCAAACCATTCTGTGATTCCATGAAACACCTGCACTCCCATCAAATCCACCCGAGAGAGGAGGTCGCAGCCGAGTTAAATAGATAAAAAAAAAAAAAAAAAAAGGGATAACCTTTAATTTACCAAACAAAAGCAAGAAGTATTATTTGGGTCACCAGGAGACCAAAGTTTTGGGCAGATACCAATGTAGAAGGACACTTTGGACTCACCAGGTCACAACCACGGAAGGAATTGCCGCATCCGAGGGCAGCCCGGCTGG
>JAHREE010000260.1:673557-676057 GCA_033628505.1 Tringa tobata | reverse complement strand
TCACTGAAAGGGTTGTCAAGCCTTGGAAGAGGCTTCTCAGGGAACTGGTGGAGTCACCATCCCTGGAGGCATTTAGATGTGGTGCTGAGACATGGGTTAGTGGTGGTTTGGGCAGTGTTGGGTTGATGGTTGGGTGCAATGATCTTAAAGGTCCCTTCCAACCTGGACAATTCTCGGATTCTCTGATTCTAACAGCATGGTCTAACCCCAATAATGCATCAGTTCCACCATCCCTCCTGAGATGCCTCCAAACACAACTCCCAGCACCAGGGAGCTGCTCCCACAGGCTGCCCTCCCCAGGAGATCCAGAGGACAACTGCTCCATGGCCAACATCCACACCAGTGGGACCACTGCCGACCGGATTAAACACACCTCAAACCTGCTTCCAGGGGCAAACGATAATAAGGCCAATGTCGATCACCTAAGGGGGTCAAGAACTGCATAAGGGACAGAAGGACACGATCACCCCAACTTTAAAAAAAATACCTCAAATTTTTCAAGCCTCAATGGGCACTTTAGACAACCAAGACTGAAAATACAGTGAACCTTCGGGGGTAAAAACAGTTAAAAACAATTCTACCAGTGAAACCACAGGATTCTGCATTACATGTTGACTGCATAAAATCATTAATATTAAATTTAATTTATACCAATCAGCCTGAGGTGAAGGTGCATGAAATTAACTTGATGCTGTACATTCTGTATTTTACTACGCGATGCACTTTAAAAGCTGTATTAACATAGCCCTCCAGTTGACAGAACTGAGCAAACTCCCTAAATTAAGATGAAAAAATTGGGCTTATTTATATACATATATAGATTTACAGATTGAGGTCCATCAACCATTCATGCTGATGAAATAATCCATCAATGGGTACTGATCATAACTGTTAAACCTTCCCAAACAAAAAGCCAACAGAATTATCATAAACAAACCCTACTGATGCCCCAGTAGTTTATATTGAAACCGGTTTTAAAATCCTAACTGATGGTGAGCTCATGGCAAGAGGATGAAGCAGTGAAGAGTTAGTGACCATCTTTGACAGCTCCTGGAGCACAGACGAGATCCCAGAGGATCTGCAAAGACGAGGGGGAAAAAGGAGACAGGAAGAAATTATAGACTAGTCAAACTTTGATATTGGGAGAGATAATGGAACAAATTATTAAAATATTTATAAGCATCTCAGGTTCATAAGGTTATAAACCACCAAACAAATCTAATCTTTTTCTTTGACAAGATAATTGGCCTCATGGATAAGGGGGGGAGCAAGAGGGAAAATATATACTGACTTTGGCAAGATTTTTATATACCTTTGCTGATGACATTCTCATAAAAAAAGAGGGAAATACAGTCTACATTAACAGAGTCTAAGGTGGATGCCAAGAAAAGTTTTAAAAAATTTAAGCCGAAGTATTTACTGCACGGTTACAAGGGAAACAGAAACCTCTGCTCAAAACAGTGTTTTGCAGTAATATAAGCTGAAAATCCCAGTCTGTGTGTTCTGCCTGCCAGTACGATACACCCAAACAGACTGGCCACTGCAAATACTGGCTGCCAAACTGGGATGGCATCATACCTTCAGGTTCTGCCACATTGGGTTAAGCCTGAGTTAATTAGAGAATATACTTATCAATCCTACGCACACCGAGTTGGGATACGGTCCAAGCAGCTTATGTGAAAGAATCAGAAATCAAAATCATTTTGTTGAATTAAGAGAAATAGCCCAAACCAGCAAGGCAGGAGAGTAATGATCAGGTGCAGAACGCAACCACGAGGAATAAAAAAAATCAATTATACACACAGAAAGTTGTTCAGAGTCCCTTCCAACCTCAGCTCTTCTGTGGTTTTTGTTGCTTTGTATGATTTGTACTTATTAACAATTAGGTAGAAAAGGGACTTGATAAAAATGATATCACAGAATCCTGGGAGATGATGATAAAGAAAAGCAGCATCTGCAGGACTGAATTCTGGCCTCATGGATAGGACAGCAATGTACCCAGACTTTAGCAAACCCTATTATTAAAATTTTCTCACAACATTCTCACAATCTTGGCAAATATGATCTATATAAGCACAGTGTAAAACAGAGACCAAAAAAACTAAAGGAATAATCATCATCACCCACTGCATGCAGGGTCAGGGTCTCTGATGAGACACTTCCTGATATGTTATACTTTGTTTTGCATCAAAAAATTGAAGCAAAATTTCTGAAGCCATAATTAAAACTATAATTAGAACGGTATTTCAGAAGAGTTTAGTTCTAGAAGAAACATTAAAGTAAAAGATGTACTATAAAGCAAAGAGATGGGATGTAAAGCAAGTATTGACAGGTTGTGACTAACACAATGAATGGAAACCAATCAACATTGTGAAAAGAATATACGTAGCTAAAATGGACTAAAACTAAAAAGAGGAATTCATAGAATGAATCATAGAATGGCTTGGGTGGGAAGGGACCTTAAAGCCCCCCCCAGTGCCACCCCCTGCCCTGGGCAGGG
>JAHREE010000260.1:591398-638737 GCA_033628505.1 Tringa tobata | reverse complement strand
GGCTCCAGCCCTCCCAGCATCTCCATGGCCTCCTCTGGCCCTGCTCCAACAGCTCCATGTGCTCCTGATGTTGGTGGCCCCAGAGCTGGAGGCAGCACTGGGGGTGTCTCCCCAGAGCGGAGCAGAGGGGCAGAATCCCCCCCTGGCCCTGCTGACCACGGGGCTGGGGATGCAGCCCAGGGGCAGGGGGTTTCTGGGCTGTGAGAGCACATCTTCTACCCTCAGAACAACTAAAGGTCCCAACAGCCCATGGTGGGAGGGGAGGAGACTCCATCCCAACACCCAGGGAACCTGCAGTAAGAAGATGATGTGATTAGGGAAATTCAAGGAAATAAAGAACCACCACGGCAGAGTCCGTATTTTCCTGCGTCCCAAGCCCCGTTATTTTGATTCATACGTTTCAACCGAAGCAAACACCGAAAGCAATTTGTGTAATAATACGACAGAAAGTTAAACAAGAGGAAGCAAACGGCAGGAAATTCATCACCAGAGAACACAATATCAAACAAGTGTGTCCCAAGGAACAAAAGCAAGAGGTGAAGACAACAAGGAAGCATCCAATGTATACAAGAGGGAAAGCAGAGCGAGGGCAAGAAGCCAGACACATTACACACGACATAAGTAAATAAATCAAAGGAAGTGAGATTAAAACCTGAATTAACTGGAGGAGGGGGAGAGCTATAGCACCTGCACAGAGGTGTCCGCCCCACAGAGATTAATATCACACAGTCTATGAAAAGCCTGATTTGTAGGGGCTGAGCAGGGAAAGTAAGAAAGATTCACATTTCAAAATCAGAGCACTAAAAAAAAATAATAAATATAACCTGTGTCACTATTGCCTGGTTTCCAAACTGCAGCACCCACCTAAAAACACAACAGGATTGCTCAAAGAAGATCATGCTGATTTGGATTTATATGACAATAAAATTATATTTTAGTTTGGTTTTGCACTGTGGTTGAACAAGGCAAATTTAAAACCAACCAGTTTGAAAACAGAGTATTTTCTCCATATTCGTTTTACAAAGTTCTATTTCTTTTCTATCATATTGCAGCTCATGAATAGTCAAGAGTTTTATTTTTCAAATCTTTTTGTAGACTTACCAAAAAAGAAATCAGTAAAACTTTAGTTTCACTGGGTTGTTTTATATAAATATATATTTGAATCCTGTAGACACTGACTTGAAGCTTCAGATAAATATCAACTGCTCTTTGGCTGGGCGAGCATTTTGTATTAATACCACCAAAGTCTCCAAATGCAAATCAAGTTCACCCCAAGCATCACAGTCTCATTCCAAACAGGAACAGCATGAAAAAAAAAACAGTGTTTTTAAAAATATTTACAGAAAGTTGTGATATTTTTCTACATAATAGTTCTGCCCCTCGACATCCTGATGTAAAGGATGCAGAGGGTTTGCTATTTATAAATCACGTTTAGAGAAGTTGAGCGCGATACGATGGGATCTTACATTGGCAAGATCACAGTGTCATCAAGGCAACTATTACGTGGGTGGATAAAACTGCTGACTTTTAGCAATTTTGTATGAAACAAATTCCTTGCTGCTGAAGTAATAGTAAAAACAGTCATGAGAACAATCATATGCAAAAATATAGAAACCGCCAATCCTTTCTTCCCTCAGGTTTTCCAACCACCTGCTGGCAAACTGCATTATATTGTTTTTTCTTTTTTAAATATAAAAGCCCTAAATAAATAAAATAAAAATCAAAGTACCCTCAACATTTTCCTGGAGCATTTATTGATTACGGGATTTTCACATTAAAAATTGGCACACGTGCCCCTGCCACCCATTTGTCCCCTCTGTGCATAGGACGTCGAGGAGGAGGAGGGCGAAGGCACAAAGCAGCAAATAACAGGCTGTAAGTTTCAATTTTAGATATGCGAGACCACAAAATTAATGAGTGCCTTTGGAGTAATAATTTGTAGACTTCACAGAGAACCGGGGAAGATTATAAACGCTGTTGACCTAGAAGAAGTAATAGAGAATTCAGTATTCAGTACTGAGGAACAATTTATAAGTGAATAAAGTCTAGCATGCGGCATGACTGCTGTCTGTTGACAGATGGCAGAGAAGTATCTTCTCCACTCTCTCTCATTAAAATAATTATGGCAATGTATGTTAGCCTCTCTTCAAGCCTGGCATTTTCACAGCACATACAGGGGGATCATCATCGTAGGAATAAGGTTAAATAATAGTGGAAACACATTTCTGGCATGCAAAGGGCATTTGATATTAAACTTACCTGCTTCCAGAAATAACAGCAGGGAGAGATTTGTTACCTCAGAGTAAATGAAATGATTTAACTTATTTTAACAGGAGGTTAATTAGAGCTCTCTGCTAACTTGAGAAATGTGTCCCAAAACCAGGTCAAGCCAGGGCTGGGCTGAGGAGCCTTTGCCTTATGTCCCCCCTCCAGAACCGGGCTCCTGGCTCCTTTTTCCCTTCGCTGCCGATTGCTCACTGTAAAACTGCAAATCAGATGCAGTCCAGTGTGAAACCTCTTCCACAGCTGTCAAATAATAAACTCTGCGAAACTATGGAGGGGAAAAAAATAATAATTTAGGTTACTAGAAGCCATGTAGAAAAATATTTCACTTTCACGTGTATTTCTCGCACGACCACTACGTTTGTGTCTGCGGCTCCAGCAAAACACCCAGGGAGGTACACGGGAAGCCTTAGCCTAGTTATCCCCTGCCCTGCTAATTACTCCGACGGGTAGTTAGTGACACCGGTTAATTACCCGCCACGGAACGGGGTTTCGAGAGCTGGAAGTCAATGTCCCCACCGTCACGCGTGACATTAACGGGGCGTGATGTCATGGCCCGGCAAAAATTACCCGGTGTCAGCGGCGCGGAGCCCAGCGCTTCTCGCTGCTGTTCTCCCCAATATGATTCACTTTCATTATTTATGAGACTTGTCTCACTAACCCTCAGCAACGGTTCCAAATAATGATAGGAATCTGTCAGTGTAGGATTGTATTTCTCAAAACAATAACCACAGTTCCTGGAAATGTCAATATGTCAATTGAGGGTAACACATCTCTCAATAAACCAATATTTTGTAAAAACAAAACAAAATCTACAAAAAAAAATATAAAAAAATCATGCACAGAAAATGGGAATTTGAGCTGCACCGAGCTCTCCTCTTCCAATGTCAGGTGGGAAAATTCATCCTTCCTGCCAGATGGTGGAGACAGAAAAGCATATTTATATTTCCCCCAATTACGAATTGTGAAACATTCAATATTTTAGTCCTTAATATTCATGAATTGCCCCGAGAAGGGCAACAAGGGCTTTCACAAAAGTCAAAAGGCTCAGGCTACAGCAGAAACCAACCTTAGTAATACAATGTGCAAAAAGCTGTGCTAAGGATAAATCCCCCAGCCCTTACCAGTTCCATCCTGAACCTAATGATTTAGAAATTTCGAGCTACTCAAATGAATTTCTGCTCCACTCCCGAGATCAGCCCTGCACAGATCTGCATCTTACCCAGAGACAGTGAGAATCGAGGTGATGATCCAATCCCTGCCTTCAGTTCCAGGTAAATAGAACCCTTAGCTTTATATTCCCATCCAAGTATCTGTTCTTTCACATTCTTAGAAGCCAATGCTAATCAAAGACTTTTTTTATTATTATTTTCTGAAAGTACTTATGTAGCTACATGAGAAGTATGTAGAGATACTCCATTCATCAACCAAATACTCATCTTCAGAAGCGATAACTAAGAATTTAGGTTCTACAACACAAACCCTAAAAACTTGGTAAAGCCACCTAATAATTTAGGTTACAGTGTCTTTTTTAAAAGCAAAAGCTCTTCCACAAAGGCCTTATCCCACCTGAGTTTTTACTCCACTGGTTTTCCTTCATGGGCAAAGTTTACAAAAGACCAGTTTGAGCACATTACAAAGTGAAATGGGTAAAAGGCTTTATCAGGATACAGCAGCAGCTCTAACATACAGGTTGGGAAAACTCAGAGGTATCTCAGGTGATGCTTAAATTATCAGAAGGTTTAGAGACCATTTGCCATTTCTGAAATTCTAGGACATTGACATTTTTAATACTAGACGTGTAAACATACAAAAAAAACCCCCAACCACAAATAAAAGAAAGCAAAAGCAAGTTCTACAAAACTGAAGGTCTACAGAAAAACGTATTGATTTGTTAGAGGGATGCTCAACTAAAAAGCAAAACTGTTCTAAAACACAATACAAAGAATATTAAAAGCACTAAAATTTCTGTTCCCCATCGCAACACTCACATCTGTGTGCTGGGAATAGGGAAAATACGGCGTATCTATTTTGAAGAATATAAATTTATCAGAACAGCAATAAATCCCTACCCATGACACAAACTACAAATAACTACACAGACGTCCCTAACAAATCATCTCGAATTTAATCTTTCCAAATCCAAAGACCATCATATTTGGCTAATATAGTACATCTTTTTCCACCACTTGCATGGGACTTTGCTCTAGAGCGATCCATTTATTTCTGACTTTTCTGGAAAATTCCAATTTCTAGAACTTACAGACCAGTGATCAGCAAAGCGGTGAGACCTGATTTAAGAGAAAATTAAATAAACATACCAGCTTCCCATGACACTATATGCAGCATGCAATGGTAACAAACAGTAGGCAAAAGAGGTAATTAGACAATTTATATGTTTGAAAACGAACAGTCTTCCATTATCCAAGAGCATTATTTTTGGGGTAGGTAAATATGATGGGATTGGAAATGGGTGATTTGTCAGCAATCTTTACCATGCAGTCATGAGAGCCATCGACGTGAAGGATCTTCTTCAAAGGGAGAAAAAAATGACAAAGGATATATCAGAAGGCCATGGAGCTTTAAAAATTAAGGGCTATAAACAACCAGTGGCTGATGAGGTGTTCTGAGATAGCAAACAGGTGGAAAAGCTGAGCCAGTGACCAGTCCATGGAGCAGCTTGGTGTCAGAGCACCTGAAAGCGGCCAGCACTGGCCTCAGCAATCAGAACAGGAACAAAGCAGATGAATTCCTACTATAAAGCAGAGATTTCTCACTATATCTTCCATTAAGAATGGGTTTCTCCTCTACAAGGGACACTGAACCAACTGGTTCAGGGACAATTCTGACCCATCACTTCTTCCTCATAGTAAATGAAGGAAAAGAATGTTTCCCCAAATATCTGATAAAACCGCAGAAGACACCTATGCTATCAAGTTCCTTTATCTAAACAGCAGCATGGAAATACTGATTCAGAAATGCAGTAAACTTCAGGTTTCCTCAGTGTTTTCAGTGATGTGGCCCTCCAGGGTCTCTCCTTCCCTGTGTCCTGAAACCACAGCTTCCAGCTGCCTCTGCCACACAGATCACACCGTTTTTTATTCTCCACTTCTTGGCTTTCCTATTCTCCTTTTTCTTTTCTGTCTCATTCTTTAGGTTTCTGTTCCCCACTCTGTACACTCTTCTACATCACAATTTGGGTTATTATTATTTTTGGAATGGTATCTCACAAAGTTATAATTACCATATATCATGTCACATCCTGATCTCCTGTTGCTCCCTCTGATTAGAAGCAGTTCCTCAGCTTTCCTCTCAAAATATTCTTTTCCTTTTCCCTAATATGTCATCCTTGACACTGCTGAGTCTGGATGAACAGGAGTCCATCAGTCTTCTAGGACCAGAAAAGTTTCCTTTACACTGATAAAATTTTATTTTATATTTTACTTGTCCACACAACTCAGTACTGATAAAACCACATTCCTTCACCCCATTCTGACCACCCCATCACACTCAAGCACATCTCCACTGCTTCTTCCAAAACCCGTAAGATCCTTCATCCCAGTTACTCAATACAATTCTCTCCCATGACCTGCAACTTTTCTGGGTTTCTCCAACTCATCCTACCCTCCTGACCAACCCAACGCTCTCAACACCCAACTACACAATCTCCTCCTCCTGCATTGCCCAGAAGAGTCACCCCTGACATAAGGGCACCCAAAGCACCCGACCTTTGACTTGCTGTGGTCTAAAGCTCACTGATATCCTCCTTTCAATTGACCATATGCCTTCGGTGGGTCTACAGAAACCATCTTCCCCAGCTCTCTTCCAGGTCTCTTCCAGTCCTGCAGGTGCCAGCAGATGGGCACCAGGGCAGGAAAGGAGCAAGAGGCAGAGGGACAGGAGTCCTCCCTTCGGGCCACAACACTCGGGCTGTTCTCCTTTGCTCTTCACCATCCTCCACCTCAAAAACGCTCTTCATGTTGGCTCAGTCAACAACTTTGGCAAACCCTCTCAGCTCATGCCTCTGTGCATGTGTTCCTTCCTATAAATACATTCAGGCACACACAAAAATATGTATTAAAAAAATCACAAACCACTGAATATAGGTAACAGGTCTGACATTTTTCCAGTTGCACATTATTAATGATAATTTTTTTCATATGGAATCATAAACTGTTTCATATCAAATTATAAACTGCTTAATGTGGAATTATTACAGATTTTGTACATAATTCTGGTTCATCAAATTTAAAGTTTCACCAGCTGTACTAACCGAACTTTCTCCATCTCAATTTGTGAAAAGGCCACATTTCGGTGCCAGTGAAGCTCAGAGGACAGGACATTGAACAAAAATTGCTATTTGCTACTAAACCTGCAGTTTGCAGCTGCATTGACGGGAGTTCACTAGTGACGGGAGCTGTATTTATCATATAAACAAATAGGAACTCCCCAAATGAGAGAATTAATCTCCCCCTGCACACGCGGTACCTTACACAGCCACGCAGACACACGGCGTTTAACCAGCGGCTGGCACACCCATCAATCCACGGCAAACTTATCATAAAGCAATCATAGCTTAATTAAAGCCAGGGAGAGGTCAATATGTTCATATGCGAGATGATTCAGTATGATGTCACTTGGGTACAATCAATTAAAATGCACAGGATATTTTTTAAATGGGAAAACCTGAGTAGGGAGCCTGTTGTCTACCCAAAGGTTTTGCGATGCTTTAAAAGCTTCATTTAAATATTTTTTCCCCCTTATTTATATGCACAAAAGTAATAGTTATATCAGATATTCATAGGTGATTTAGATGATTGATACCAATTTCTCTTCATAATATGACTAGCAAATAAAAACCACAGCAGTTCTAATATAAAAAAATAACATGTGACAAGGTTTCCTAAAACATTTCTATTTTGGACCTCACAAGCTAAATTGCTTTTGCTGGCCCCTTCCACCTCTCAGCATGGTTGACAGACAAATTGATCGAAACATCGGAAAATAATATGCTTGCAAAATTTCTCTGGGTGAGTTTTCAGTCTTTTGAATTTTTCATACCCGAACAAAATGAAAGATTGCCTCCTTGATTTTTCCTCCATTATGCGTCCCCATCTTATGTACTACAGGAGCACACAATACTTCAAATAGCAGCAATACATTGTAAACAAAATGTATAACATTTTTCATAGAACACCCAAGCCGTGGGAAGTTAAGAGACTGGGTAGCAGGCATCTTTGCCCTGCAGATTATGTTGTTCAATTATAATGAATTCATACATTTGAAGTTGCCTTAGGGCCTCTCATTAGACTTAGGGGTGTTTATTACAGGAAATATTGCTTGTATCATTTAAGAAGCAAGAAGGCTAGATGATTTGATTAGAAATGTTGACAGTTGAGGTGTGTAAAAAATATGTCATTCACCCGCATTTTCCCCCCACTTTAATATTAGGATCCTTCATTTTTTATGAATTCTTTAACCCCTTCCTCCCTTCCCCGCCAGCCCAGGGCTGCTGCGGCACCGCCCGCTCCCAGGACCACCCATTCTTCACTGGGAATTGCCATTCTGACACCAGCCAAGGCTTTTCACCCGGCAGCAGGCAGGAAATCCAACTTCCACCGGGTCTCCATCGCATCCCTCCCTCCCTCCCTCCCTGCCGCGGACGCATGCGCGGGAATGGCCAGTGGTCCAGCCGCTCCCGGCCCCCGCCGCCCAGCCCTACGGAGCATCAAGGCACTCAGATATTTACATCTCCACCTTACAACATTTAACTAAATTATTGTCCTGGATACCACATAGGTAAGCCTTGGTAAAGAGTTCTGCAGCTTTCAGCCCATATTAAATAAGCCCTGAGAGATTATCTTGAATTTAAGCAGCCAGAAGCACAGGTTAACTTTAAGGGGCTGATCAGGCAGCTGTGGGAAAAAATAAATAAAAATAACTGTTTGCTAATGTCTTGATATATTTGCCACCAAAAAAAAATAACTTTAATAATCTTGAAGCACTTTTAATTCCTATACTGCATAAACTGACCTCTAAATATGCTTTAGATAATCTGCAACTCAGAGAAAAAGAATTACTTTTTGCACAAGATCTCTTGACACCCACTGGGCTGAGTACCAGCCTCCCCAGACCTGCCGTTAGTAACTAGCCGTGATTTTTACAACAGCTTGGATTCCCCAAGTGGTTACTGCTGTTCTGTCAGTGGGATTGCAGAGTAAGTACGTCCCTGGAAACAAGGGTGTATATTCTATAAAACATGTATATAAAATAATGCAGTAAAAATCATTAAGTAATTATGAGGACTGATAACACAGGTAAGAAAACCCAGTCTCTGGGTCTCACCTGTTTATTATCTATAGTTTACTTAGCTCAAATTGGGCTTCCATTTTTCCACATTGTTTAGCCAGAGAAATTTAAATAAAACACAGCTTTACTTTGAGAAATTTAAATAACTTAAAATGTGCATTTGAGGAGCAAACAAGGCTCCCACAGATCTTTCAGACCCCAGATTTGATGTCAGCACCATTTAAAAAGGAATAGGAAAACAAGTTACCAAGGGTAATGAATTTGCATTTTTCTCTTGGAGAAGTTTTCCCTGCTCCAAGGCAGCCTGCAAAGGCAGGTATGAATTTAAATGGGACATTCTCGTTAACAGAGAGTTAAAGAAACATCAATGGTGTGGAAAGTAATTAGGCTAAAATACGGGATGTATAATAATAATCTTGGACAAATTTCTAACGTGACTAGTAACCGCTTTCCTCCTCTGAGGACCTGGTATTTGCCATTTCATCCTGTCTGCAAAATATCACAGAATGTTGGTAGTTTGCAGCCAAATTTTATTTTCCTACGAAAAGTCAACAGAAACTAGAATTAAAAACTAATTTCATTAGTTTTGCATTTTTTCTGTTTAGCCTGTTAGATGCTAACTATACACACATATAAATAAATACTTACATTGAAATAGAGATATATTTAATAGATTTTTTTTACTGCATTGATAACCCTCACATCTATCAACCAAATAAATTTTAATCATGTCTCTAAATGCTTGAGACAAAAATTTCCATTGTTGATGCTTATTTTATTTTCAGCTGTAGAACAGGGTCAGAAGTTTGATTTCAAAGGGCACATCAGAAGGGTTTAGGACTCACACCCTCTGCAGTAATAGACTCCTCTCTCCTGTAGGTCCTAACGAGCTCCACACAACGCATCATCTCCCTAACGAAGCAGCCCCAACAGACCTGCATCCCACTGAAGCGCAAGAACCACCCCAGAAGAGGCAAACTGGGTTTAAACTATGCTCTGGAAAAATACCAAAATGGCAGTCCTGGCTCAGTTCAAAACCTACGTTTCATTTTACATCATCCTAAAAATGCAGATAACAGCAACATAATCAGTTCATCAAATATTTTTCAACTCTACTGTGCCACAACAGCTATGATTTAAGATCACACAATTTCTATGCAGCATCACCAGCACTTTGCATTTACTGTATCTAATCAATGCACAGCACTCCCAAAGTTGCTAATCTGCATTTAAAGACCTTCACATCTCTTAAAATACTTAACTAAATACTTTCGGGTGTTTAAACCACAAGCTGCCTACTATCTCCAAATATCTACAGAACTAACAGTAGCGTTCTTAACTTAGGAGTGACAAATACTAGAAAACCTCCACAATTTGGCTTCCATATCTCTGAATTGGTATTTCAGTGACAGATGTTTGTTGCGGCAAAAACCTCTATCAGAACAAAATTAGGTGATCTATCATTTTAAGATATGGTCTTCATATACTGTTTACTCGAAGATATCACTTGCCTCAAGCCAATTTTGACCAAGAACATTTTGTGATATGGAAGTGATTTGTATATCATCATTTTTGTGATAAATGTAGCTCTTGAACACAAAATAACCCACTATTCCACAGTATTACAGTTAAAACTCCTTCACCAGTAAATCTGTACTACTGCTTTTATTACTACAAAGATACTGTATCTAGGCTTCAACGTATTTCCCATTTTTATTCACTGAATAGGGTTGCCCGGTTTCTTGGCTTTATATCAGGGAGCTTGGTCCTCTCCCCCTGTTTTGTGCCAAGATGCCCCTCCAGTTTGAGGGGCACAGGAGGAACCAGCATCCACCCCAACACCAACCCTTGGGTTGATTTCGCCAAACGGGGCAAGGGAAACACAAAGGAATGTGAAATGTTTTCCAGAAGGACAGTGCCCAGAGGCAGGGACCGACTGCCCAAGTTGTTCATGCGACACGTCACACCCAGAATTAACAACTCTGTTCCACCACCACTATTTTAGAAGAACCATCCCTCCTCCAAGAATCTAAAACCTTCTGATTCATGGATGATTGGAATAAACCATCAGCCTTCACCTCACCCCCTCATCCTCCACAGTGGCAGCAGGCGAGGAAGGGGACATGATGACATAAGCCAGCCACAAAGGGCTGAGAACCACCATAAAAGACAAAAGCTGGACAAATATTTGGACGAATGGACACTGGCAGGTGTAGGTGGATGAGAGAGAACAAGGAGGACATCCCAAGAGGCTGAGTAAACATAGAGAGAACCATCCATCACTCGACCTGGGCAAAGCATCTTAAATGATGGAGTTGGGGAGTTTCTACCACCAGAATCTGATGCCTTTTCCAACACCCCTGGTTACCAGGAACAGCCAAAAACTAGAAAATTAATTGGGTCCATAAATTATTATATAAGCCACTGAAAAACTGCAGTTTAGTAACGAGCTCTAGCCATTACTAGCCTTGGGTTAATCTAAACCAAAGTCCTGGTGATAAGGGGCTCTAGATTGAAACCCATCCCAAAGCATGAGCTGAGCTAACGATGGGAGCCAGTGGACAAGCCAGAGAGCAACACCATGGAGACTGGTCCCTTGGCCATCAACTCACGGGATTTGCATTTGGCCTTGTCAGGACTCGCAGCAAAAGGAATCTCAAGTCAAGAGGTGACAGGACTCTCTGCTTGCTCCATCACAGGAATTGGAGGCTACTGAGGTTTTTGTTCTTAAAATGCAATTTTCTTCAGGTAAATGGTGTCTATTTGCATACTGAGTAAAAATGGTCTAATTAGTTCTGAAATGCTAGGCTCAGCAACATTACAGTTTAGAGCTTCAACACTAAGATAAATGAATTTAGGAGAATCATGAGTACTATGGCCTTCGCTCCTTTCACAGGCCAAGATTTAAAATAGCACACATCAGGCTGCACACCTAAAAATAGGACACTGCAGTCTACAGTTTATTAAAAAAATGCCATGTTTCAACAGGTGTTAATTTTCCCCACACACGTACCAAGATTTTTCAAGCAAAATATTCTTTATATCAGGAACTGTGTGCACAGAACTTACTAGTAGATTTTTGTGCTGTTTAATGACAAGTGCCCAACCTGCTGCCTGGTAGAGGAAAGTGGGAAGTTATTCACATGACATTCTGCTATAATACAGAAATTAGCTCCGGTATAAGTTGGTGTTACCACCAATTATGCATCTAGAAAGCTTAGTGACAGACCAGGGCTTTACTGTACCGGTTTCTGTACTGATAAATAAAAGCCCATGGCTGAATGATATGAATAATTAGTATCTGTACCAAACCCAGGTTGAGATAGTATTAACAAACCGGTACTAAACCCACTGTCTGGAAAGAGGTAGCGTGAGTATCTTCATCACAGAGGAACGAGAACGCTCTTTCTGGATGTGTCTGAGAACAAAAGCCTGCTGCTACTGAGCCTTATGCTGCAGCACCCCTGGAAGAGATTCCATATCATACAGAAAAAAAACACCGAAATCCTGAAGCCACATGCAGAGAACAGGGAAAACCTGGTCCTCCTCCTCAGAGCATCTTCCGTGTGATCATCTCCATCCTAAAAATCCCTCTGCTCTCTGGCAGATAAAAGGTTCCTCATGGTCCCCACACAACCTGGCTGCTCACCACCATCCTCCTCTCCACATGGGAACAGCCCTGGCTTTAATCAGCTGCCCTGGCTGGGAATGTCGAGCACTTCCTTTGACAAAACTGTCCTCTCTGGTTCCTATCACGTATCGCCTCCCACTCAGTGCCAGGGAAGACGGCAGACGGCCGGAGGGAACGCAGGAGATCTTCTGGGGAGTCACTGCACATCAACAGCATGGATAAACTACAGAAAGCTCAGGACAAGTCACCAGACTTTGTCTATCTTGAGCATTAATTCCAGCATGCTGAAATACAAGACTGCATTCTTCCAAGAGCAAAAGTTAGAAGACTCAGAATGCCTCAATTTAAAAAAAAATAAAAATAAAAATTTTGTACAGTTTGAAAGGTAAAATTGGTAAATTTGAGGGGTAAAATTGTAAAATTGCAAAAGGGAGCTGTACTTCAATTTTAAAGTCTTCCCCCTTCCAGGATTAGCAACAAATACACTGGGCGAGAGCATTCTTAGGATAGTATAATTTCAAGACTGCTGGATTTAATACGATCCAATTTTCCTTTCGTTTTCAAAGATGGAAGAAAAACGTCTACATTACATCCTCTGGTCTTTTCACTCGTTCAGATCAATACGTGCATGTCCTCACAAAAGGGAAATTCTCATTCACAGCTGCTTCATAACTTAAATGAGAAAAATCACGAGTTAAAATCACCTGTATCTAAAATCTGCCACGATGTGCAAAAGTGACAAATTTGGAAACTAAATATCAAAGTGTGTGTTAAAGGCACGGAAGAAAACCTGAATCTTTCAAAGGAGAGAAAGGCTTGAATTTCTACTTCTCGGGGAGTTTCTGACCACGATTAGTTTGCATCTGTCACAAGCCTCTGTCACAACAACTACTCCCTTTTGCTATTACACCAAAACAAGACAACACCATGATTTGGCCTACAGCAATGTAACCACTGAAAGGAATTTTTGCTAGGGTTCAATTTGCATGATAAACTGTTGTTAACAGATACCATCTGTTTTTAAATTTAGTAAGAAGGGCCCATATTATACAGCTCATTACAAATATTACTAACTCTTAGACAATGACTCTTCTAAAGTGTATATTGTAGCTAATGAAGTAGAAAGCTAAAACAACAAATCATTTACAAGTTTTTGTACAGTATTTCTAATGGAGGGAGTTTATAATCATAGAAAAATGTAATCACTTATGTTAAGCAATCCATGGACCTAGTCAATGTAGCACAAACAGCCATTATGCAAAATTATGACATTAAGGCAAAAAGACTATTGCAGACTTTGCATTTTACAGTATATGCCACACAGACTAATAACTTTGAAAGAATTAAACAGATGAGACCCTGCACTTCCAAAATAGCATTTTTTCCACCAAATATCAAGAGCATATTCAACTTGGACTGAGATTTGCTGCCCTGAATTAGACCTGACACCAGTAACAAAGGGGATTCTGTAATGGACATTGGCTCTTACAATACAGTGCATTAATGGGCATCATGGTGAACATAATCTGTCAGGAACAGTCACAATAAAGATGTTCTACTGATTAATGTTCCACTAGCCCCGTATTTAATAATTTATATAATTTGTATTAACTTTAAAATTGCCATCGCTATGGTGGACAAGGAAAAAAACACAAATAACTCAATATAGGAATTTTGCACAGGAAAAAAAATATACATTGCAATTAAAACGGTTAGGTTCATACAGGAGTAACTGTTCAAGATTTACAGAGATGAATTATTGTTGAAAAAAGCTGCGCATTTAAACAATATAATAAGAGAATACTTCTAAGAGGTCATAAATACTTTATATATTACATTAATATTAGTGTTTGGTATTATCATATTTGTATTCTTTTAAACTGTGTTTTAAAATATTATTCCCATAACAATATATGCTTAGATAAAAGTAACAAACTTTTAAATAACGACATTATATCTTATAAAAACCATTATTTTTCTCCATTAATTTTTCTATACTTTGAATGGAGAAATAGTAACCTTAGAGTGCTAAAAAGTGGTCATTCCACATTCATTCACCTAATCCTTATTTTTATACAAAGAATTAAGCGCCCCTTCCCGGAGCACTACGCTGTGCGGTTCACGGGTGTTGGTCAAGAATATCCTGCACTCTCCTATCAGGATGATTAATGAAGGCACCTTTTTCACAGAATGTCAGGCTCTGCCTTTTTAACAACTGACCTTTCATAGAATACTACTGAACTCATAATTCCACTTTTGTTCAGTTTCTTATTAGTGGAGTTAAAATTAATACTTATGGGAATGATGGCTAAGGTGATGCACAGTAAATCTTAGAGCACATCAACCTTCTGCACCGACTACCCAAGGAATAGCACCTGCATTTGTCTAGTTCAATAGCATAAGTATTCTAGTAAAACTCTGTGTCCTTTTAAAAGACAAATTAGGTCAATATTCAACCCTCTTTCAAGTACAAAGCTGTACATATGGAGAAAGACTTTCAAAGTTCAGGTATCCTCGTGAAATAGTTAATGCCTACTGTACACGGAGGGGGTTTTCGTCCTCTGCTCTGCTTGAAACCTCCAAGATGACGCATGGCATAAAGCCACCATGGTGATCTGTGAGGAGAGATTTTATCCTTCCTTCCACACAGCTTGGTGACTACACCACTCACGTTTCCAAATCCTAAAAGCCACTTCCTCCAAAAGGGGAATAACAGCCCCGGAATGTGCCACCACAAGGATTCTGAGGAAGTCACTGATGCCATTCCAACAACCCAATTTTTGAAATCCCAACACTGAAAAGTCATCCGAGGTGAACAAAGGACCCCTGTTTCTTTGAGGTGTTTAATATCCAACTCACTGTTATCACACTTCTTGTTAAAGGGAACCATGGTGTAACATGACATTAACCGCGACTTTACTACCAACTTGGAACACCGAAAAATTAAAGCTGAATGAGCAAAATCCCAGAGTATCCACACACGAGCATCTAACCACCACTGCAGTCATTGGATGACATGCTACCCCCTTGCAGAGGACACCACACTTGTGTAGACCTCCTCTTCTCCCAGGAGAATTACCACCACCGGCCATCCAGCCTTCCCAACTCCTTCATGGAATCAGGGCTGGTTTCCAACTCACAGCGACAGATGACTATCAGCTTCTCCACTTCAATATCCCACCACTTCTCTCTCCCTGGAAAACAACACCTCTTTTCAGCTCCCCTACATTCTCTTCCTGGTCTTCTCCTCCATCCTGATGAAGATGGAAGATGACTGATGAAGTCTGACCACAGCCATCTCTAGCTTATGGCTATGGCCACGCTTTGGAGGCCCAGGACAGAGCCAGCCAGGGATGGAGACACTGGTCCCATCAAGCTGGAAAGCCCCCACAGAACAGAACAGGTCCCATAACATGGACCAAAGCAATGCTGGCCAGGTCAGGATTGTTCTGCCCAAGGATGTTTAGTTACAGGAGAACAACATTAAAAACGAGTAAGAAATCAAATCTTCAGTGAAGCTATTCATTAACATAACTGGATGTGTTTATGTCTTTTAAAGACACCGGTACCAACTCTTTTTCCTCAGTTTTATATGTTAACTTTCCTAAACCCAGAAGCTGCAGAGAGCTCTCTATCCTTGAAGATATTTTAAGATGATAAAGATGTGAAACTTTTTATTGGCACACGAAGATCAAAATCCATGCTCTGGCAGCATTCTATCTGATGTCAAACACTTAAGACATCACACAACTGCCAGCAATTCTGTTGTAAAACATGCAATAATGCAAGCAAACTGCAGCTTAATTTTTCTCTACGCGTTCATTCACATTCATTACGAGGGAAGGCATCTGCATTATGGCTAAATATTGTATCTCACAAACAGAACGCCATTTGCACTGCTTCAGCCCTTGTGAATCAAAGAGGCCAGGAGGATTCCACCCTAAACGAGCTTTTCCAGAACAAAGCTAGAGGACACTGGAATGGATTTCAGCTTCCCCTCAGTATTTTTTCGTAAGGTCAACTGGGTTGTAACGTGACTGTCCCATCACCTGAGACTCACGGATATGTCCAGCTCCTCAGCAGAAAAAAGCAGTTCCTATAATACAAGATGGAAAGTCAGTGCTTAACAGGGCTCCCAAATTAAAAGTACTGGGTGAATAAAAAAATAGGTATTTCCCAATTGACGCACACAGATGTCTCTCCAGTCCAAAACAAACCAGACCTTGCAATTCTGCGAGTGCTGCCCTGCTAGAGCCAGGAGTTGTGTGAGTTAAAATTAGCTTGGTCATAAATTATCCCAATTACTATAGATTTTTGATAACAAAGTGATAGACCTGAAAGAGAAGTATTGAGTGAAGACAAAGTTACAACGTGAATTGAGACAAAGCAAAAGTGTAACACACAGAAGTGTCACAATTGGGAGTATTTATTTTGTTATTTCAGAAATGCTACAATGTAATAAATTAGTAAATATGTGCTCATTCTGATAGACCTTTTAAAGCTTTCAGTAAAACAAAGAATTAAGATGCAGCAAGCTTCTGGAATGAGTATCAAGCAAACTGACATAATTCAGAAATACCTTCAGTGATCCAAATGCTAAACTGAAGCAGCCCCTTTGCAGACGCTCAGGTACAAAACCAAATTTTTAGTACCAACATGCTGGATAAAAAAAAATAAAAATAAATGACTACAAGTGACTGTTTAGGTAACACTGCTTTCAACGAGAGAAATTCTACTGTACCTGCAATTTTGTAGCCTACAAAACAATTCAAGATTCTAGATCCACATCACAGGGACTCACCCGAGATGTGAACACAGCACCAGCAGCCACATAGAAAGTATTATCAAGAATTTCTATCCGATCTACGTTTTGTTTTCTGTCAGCTTCGTTATACCTGGGGGTTGTTTTTTGGCCATTTGGCATCTTTTTAACTGTGATTTATCATTACTTCAGACAAAAGATTCTTTGTTCATTTTCAAATTACCTGCATGCACTGAAAATCATATATATCATGAATGTTTTTCTGTTCCTGTATTCTTTTTTTGCCTGCTTTTGTTATTGCTGTAAGTTCTATGAAAAAGAATTTAAAAACGTATTTCCCAGAACAGACAGGAAGCGAGACACGCTATCACAACCCTGAGGATATCCTCTGTTTCACGCCGAAACATAAATCTTAAAACCCAGAGGATATCTGCATAAATGAAGAGCATCTGGACAAGCTCAGAGTCACAAGCGATATTACCCAGCACGCAGAAAACTCCTGACCTGCAGGAGTTGAGAGGTGATCCCAACCACGACCAGCAGAGATTGCGACCAACGCTGGAGCAGAGTGAAAGGGGGATCTGGTTTAAGACAAACACGCAACCAGAGCAGCAAACCCAGAGAAAAAGCCCAAAATATTCAAGTGCAAAAAGCCTTCAAAAGCGACAAAACCACCCCAGAAGATGACATGCACCTTGGTTAATTGTCCCTGTCATCAGTGGAAGAAATCAAAGAAAATCCAATCATTTCAGAGCATTCAAAGAGAGTGGAGAGAGTCGAGATTGTCCAAGGTGCTCCGTGTCGAGGAGATAGAAAGGGTATGACCCAGAGATCAGGTCAGTCTGGACTTTTGAATTGCAGAGGTATAAACAGAAGACATTTTCTACATTCTTCAAGTGTTCACAGCAGCATTTAAAATTAGAACAAACTATTTTCAGAGGTGAAGAACATTCATGAGCTGTGAAGAATGACTACTTCCAAATTATTGAGGTATTACATTTCAAATTACCTTAATATAAGCTGATTTATATTTATGACCAAGTTTCACACCGTGTTTAAACTTTCAAAAAACTCCTCCCAAGCCAGTCCACTAAACCTGAAGAGTTTAAAAAAAAAGGCAGGAAATATTCTCCATCCTCCTTGTAACCAGGGGTCTCCACACCGGGCTGTTACATGCCATTATCCATCACAAGAAGTTTTCTAACAGTTGTGTTTTGCTTGGCACAGTTGTAATTTACATATTAGTCGGCTGTGGCACCACCTTCCACAGGAGTCTGAGGTCTAAGGCAACTGCCGTCAAAAACTTGGTGTAATTCCATAATGCTTTGTCCATTAATAAATGCAACTACTGCCTGATGGCTGCAGTGAGGAGCCACCTTTTTATGTTTAGCACGGACTCCTCCACGCAGGAACCCAGCAGCCACTCTTTCAGGAAAACTCGTTCTCCTTGACAGCAGTCTGCGCTATTTCATTATTTCATTTTTAGGAAAATTTAGATGTTTCCTATTGAAGCATGAAGGGCTATAAAAGCTTCACGGCCTTTCAATACGAGTGACCTCAGCGCCACAGGTTGGTTGAGGCAAGATGAAAATAAACAACTTGCCATCAGCTGTTAACTAAGGGCCTGAGAAGCGTTTCGGTGTCACACCAGACCCTGTCCTTCTGCAACTACTACATTACCCAGGTCCTTCACACTACTGCTTGGAGTTCTGCCTCTCAGAATTGTAAAGTTCTGCAAAGCGAGGACAAGATGAAATGTGATACAGAAACCAGTACTAAATGTTTAATACGATCAGCAATTCACAATTATTTCTTAAGTGTCTTTTTCCGGATAACTTTTCTACTGCATGATCCAAGTAAGAAGATAATACTGCTTTTCAATAAGTTACACATTCCCCTTGCTTTACTTGAACATAACAATATCACCATTATTAATATTTTTACTCTACAAAACAGCACTAGCCTTCCAAAGAAAAAAGTCCTTGACCAAAATATCAGAGGATATTAAACTGAGAAGTGATCTACTGATGCAAATCATTAAATCTATTTGCATTTGCTTACTGAACCCTAACACAGAAATTAAACTACATAGTGTGGGAAAAAGAGCTGGTTTTGCATGGTTAAAAGGAGACATCTTGGAAGATCCAAGCTCTATGTCATTAATTTTCCTTCTTCCCCTCATTAACAAGTAAAATGTTTTCACTGCTTGAAAAGTTTTAATAAATAGGAAAAAAGCAGGGCAGCTGACATAAGTTTTTAATGTAATATACAAGAGCTTTTAATATTTTTACATATATTAATGTAAAAGCTAAAAATAAATGTTAAAAGGTTACATTTGTGAAGAAAGAAAAATGGCATTTACAGTTACAGGAGAAGGTTTTAGAAATTAACTCTCTCTTTCCCAGCACAGTGTTCTGAGGATCGTTTGCCACTTCATAGAAAGTCGATACAAATGTGAGGTGACCCATTGCGGAAGGGGGCTGTGGGGTAAGGACACGTACTGCCCCACAACTCTGCTCCACGACCACCTACTGCGCTCTGTCCTACCAAGTCTTAAATTCTTTTTATAGAAGGAATTAAGGTAGGCATTTTAAGAAGAGCTATAATTAGCACAAGCATTGGTGGTACGTGATCTTTCTGAGTTTTGCTGCGAATTCATGCACCAAAGTAGCCAACATCGACCTCTCAGCAAAACACTTTTGTGATTCAGTTCTCTGCAAGAAGGGTTCCTGTTACCCAGTGTTTATTCTCAAACCACTTCTGTGCCTTTAAATTATTCTCGGCATTATCTACATATCTAGATTTTTTTTGGAGGACTAGAGAAGGCTGAGAAGAAACCCAAGATGCAGAGTTACAGTATTTAAGACTACCCACTAATTCTGATACCTAATAGAAACATAATCCAGGTCATTATGCAGCCCATTTTCCATCCTTACAGCAAAGATTTGCAATGGAAAAACGCTCCACTGCATTAATCTACCTCTGGCAGGAGAAGCAGAAAGGTTCCACTCATGCCCTGAGCTACAGAAGAGTCAGTAAAGGTACACCAGGCAGAGCATCTGTGGCACAGACACAGGGCAGGGTGTCAGGAAAAAGCTTTATTTCCTGAGAAATTTCTTGAAGAGATGATGCTGCATCGAGAAATTCTCACACTTCTCTCTGGTGAAATTATTTTTCATCACTATTGCAGCTTTACATCTTCCCCACAAAAATAAACCCATCGTATTTGCAGTAGTTGCAAGTGGGTGTCTGCACAAGTTATATTATCTAATACAGTTTGTTGTTATTTTTGCCATTTTAAAATATCATCACTGTAAAAGGTAATAACATTTCTTGCTTTGGAAATCTTGGACAACCACCGAGGGTGATGAACACGCACCAGCCAAGCAAAGCTGTTTGCTCTTCTGCACTCTGAAATAGGCCTTCCAGCATTTTGAGATGGCATTGACTATGTTACCATTAAAGGTCTTAAAATATCGGATTATTACCATGAATAACTGCTCAATAGAAATCTAGATTTTAAAAAAAAAAATTATTTTTTTTCCACAGAGCCCTCACGGGTTTCTCCAGCCACGTTTATGGACAAAAACACAATGGTGAAGTCTTGCAAAACCCACTCCTATTTGAATCTTGTGATGCTGCCTTTGACAGACAAATAGAAATGCAGCAGCGCTGTCAGGAAAAATAACCCATCTAAAGTATAGTATTGATTACAGTGGAGTTGCTCGAGATTCACTTCAGTTTAAGTGAAAGAGGAACATGGGGTTTTGCCAATCACGCAGAATAAAGTTCACCATCCGCACCTGACGGTAAAACTGATCCTGCAAACCATTTCTAAAAACCTATGAAACTACACACTCGAGCTGTGCTACGCAGAAGGCTTTGGCAAAGTCTCAACTTCCTACATGTTTTTAGTTTATTCTGTTTAAGTTTTTGAAACACTGTTTCCAATAAAAAGTTTTCTTATCTTGCTGCAGCATAAACAATCTGGAGCATCTTCCGCAAGAAACTATGAAAAAACCTAGCCCAGTTTATTTTTAATAAAAGGAGGACTATGCTATATAATAACTCTTCCTGCCACATCCATTGAATCTGCTGAAATAAAGATTGATGCCTGGATATTTGTAGACACTACTAGCAGAGAAGATAATATTTCTTTTTTTCTTTCTGTTTTTTAAGAAATATACCACCTTCCTGGAATTTTGAAGTAATTTGAAGTAACAGGCAACATCTTCCTACAAAGGTATCTGCATGTTTTGGTTTTAAGACAAGTGGCAGAAAACCCACTGAGATTTGTGAAAGCTTAGTGCCACGAGTTAACGGATATTTAGAAATAAAAGGCTTAGAGAAAGATATGGAAGACTGTGACCTTCCCTTTTGGGTGACTGTTCTGCTCAGGCACCCAAAACACGCTTCCCCTTTACTCATCAATACAGAAATCAGGATTGTCGGGATAAAATGCATGAGACGCAGACTAACTCAAACCTAATCTGTTTATATTAACGCCTACAAAAGATCCATCTAATGAACCATTTTCCAGTCACTGTAAACAGTAATTAAATACATTAAACTATAAAAAAGGAAAGTGCCATGCCAAACATACTTTGATCATCGGTAAGTGCCGTCAGCTTGGATGATTATGGTGTTTACAGGAGTAAGTGCTCTGCTCTCGCTGGCAGGAAAAGCGATGCATCTGGACTTGTCCACTCCGGGTGTTTTAACGTCCTCCCCTCCGGGAGCTGGGCTATGACCTTACAGAGGACAAACACTGCTACAGCACTGGCTGAGAAAGCCAACCAAAAATAAACTATTTTCAAAAAAGTGGAAGTTTTTTTTAACGTTACTTTCCTTAAGGTCTATGACTGTGTGGACCACAGGATGACTCAATGTGGACAGTGGTTTTGGTCTTTGAAATAATCAGTAATATAGCTTTATTTATACAAAAATAATGGTTGCCCATGCTAAACAGAGGAAACTTTAGGCTCTGTGGAAGAACAGAACCCAATGGTTTGATTCCACCAGAATCCCCGCATCTTTCTTCAAGAAATTACCTGGAGTCTATAGAGTCTACACTACCAGTAGCTAAACTTTCAAACAGGTCTCTAGGACACCTTTTCCCACCCTCTTGGCTCTACATTTAGAGACCATCCCAAACCCCATTAAATTATTTATCACAAATGTGTACTTTGTCTTATTCAGGTTTTATCCTGTACCATTTTAATTATAAAATCTCCACCATTACACAACAATTTGAAATAAGAACTCAATGGGGGAAGAGTAACACCTCTTCCAAACTACATCACCAATCACTCTGTTCTCTTAGAATCATAGAATTTTTTGGGTTGGGAAGGGACCTCAAAGATCATCCAGTCCCACCCCCTGCCCTGGGCAGGAACACCTCCCACCAGGTTGCTCCAAGCCCCCTCCAACCTGGCCTTGAACCCCTCCAGGGATGGGGCAGCCACAACTTCTCTGGACAAACTTCTAAGTCCCATCAGATGTTCAGGGTAAACCAGAAATCTATTCAAAGCAGGTAAGCAGAGCAGTCACACACCTACCTCCTCCGCTCAGATTTTAGTAGGTCCCTGAGCTCCACGAAGTTTCTCAGCCTTGGCTGATGCTTATTGGAAAAATAGGAGTGGCAGCCTCCCAAACGCCTCCCACTTGTGGCATCAAAGTGAGATATCACTCACTGTAAATTTTACAGTATGAGGAATGAAACAGTTAGCAAAGTTGACATTTAAACCATCATCGCTGGCGATGATTAAATACCTCAGAGATGAACAGAGTGGTTCACACCTCTCCAAGTTATTGTTCTAGGCTCTTACCAGGCTCCCACACGCCACCCGCTGCGCTTTCACACGCTTGAGATTCTCTTTGAATCCATAATAGCTGGAAACCTGCTTAAACTGAGATTCTGGAGAGTTTGTGATCATGTTAAAGTGGAGAGAGACTGACTGAAACCCCGGTGACCTCGAGCCACAGACTCTCCCATAAAGGTTTAGGGAGATTAATAATACAAGAACAGCCAAACTCCGCGTTCCTCATCCTCCTCTGATCTGAGCAAGATACAGGGAAATGAAACACTATAAAGAAAATTGCGAATAGCTTGCAAGAAATACAGAGGGCAGATGGGATCACGCTGCTTCCAGAAGAATCCCTCTTCTGAAGGGAGCATAAAGGGAAGTCTGGGGTGTTCCTACAACACCAGGAAAAGGCACATTTTCACCATTCAAGCAATGGTAAAGCAAGCTCAACCTGCCCCACTCCAATTCTCAAGCACACGCACAAAACACCAACAACATCTCTCAAATTCAAGGTTCACATCCACAGCAACAAACAGCAAGGGGGTGGCTGTCCCCAAATCATCCCTATTTTTCCCCAGAGCTGGGCCCATCCAAGGACAGCAGCGACAGATCCCAGCCAGCTCCGCTGCGTGGGAAAGTCTCGACAGCTTCTCATGGTGACACCCTTAGAAGCGACACAGCGGGTGTCACCATTAGCACAGCCTGGGATCTGGGCCCCTGATCAGGTGGCAAATGGAAATTTCATTTCACTGCACACCCAGAAGCACGTAGTTACGTCACACTGTTCCACTGCCCCCTGCTCAGCAGGAAAGGATTTTCCAACCACACACTGGAAGATCTCAGTCTACCTCAAGGCATGTTATATTACTGCCATTTATTTTTTTTAAAAACTAAAACACTGCTACTGTCAATGTATTTCCCTGCATTAGCACACGTCTAGGCTAGAGAACCCCTGCTGACCAGGCAGGGAGCTGGGGGCCCTGGGGAGATTCCACTGAGGGAGCATGGAAATTCCTGAAAGAATTTGTATTTTTGTGAGATGGGGAAAAACTGCCAACACAACATCCCGTGTTCCCGAAGTATTTACAGCAGCAAATATTTAGCACAGGAAAATACAGGCATGGTTTCTATTGCTGCTAACACAAGTCACAAGTGCAACTCCCCCCTCACCAAGTGGATAATTTACCCCCCCAGCTCAGGGGTAAGACAAGGTGTATCAAAACGGAGTCATGCCAGGGTGGGAACACCAGAATAGTGAAAAAACAAACCAATTCTGAAACTTCAAAGCAGCTGAAGACACTTTACAAGTACTGTAACAGTACAAAAGTGAGTTTCTTTTGGACATGAGCAAAGAGAGTTAAGCATTTGCCATATTTCAGGCAGGAATACTGGAGGAAAGAGAACCTTCTTGATCAAAACTAATCCTTACACTTGTATACACTGAAATAAATAAGAGCTGATTGAGTATTAAATATATATATACACACAGAGATATTTAGGGGATATATATGATTTTAGTTCTTTCTTTGACAATATGAATCCTGAATCTGAAGTTCTTAGAAATTTACAAAAATCAAGCTTCATCTTTGGTATACGTTTTGCCCCAGTTTACACGCCTGAAGGAATACAGGATCAAATGCAAAGAATTTGATTATTCCAGAGCTATTCTCATACAGAGATCATCACCTCTCCGGCTCTATATTCAGCACTTCATTAACAGACAACACCAACTCAAATGATAAACAAATAAGTTAATCCACAATTTAAACACTAAAATAGAAATGGCTGATTTCAAGTTACTGTTTTAACTCAGCCAATTGTCAGTGCCACGCTGAGATTGGAAAATGGTTAGAAACAGTTTCAGTTAGCATTCAGTGAATTAAAACTTTCACAATCAGGTTTAGCTGGAAGTCTTCATGCATATATATATACACAAAATTGTACGTATATGTAGACATACATAATTAGAAAGCATGAATAAAGTTTCCTCTTCCCCAAACAGAAGCCATTCCGCCGTGACATGCCTTGACTTTTAAACTTCACAAGGAGCTGAATAACCTGAGGTTATTACAATTAGTTTCATCTCATTAATAGATCAATTTCTTTCAAGCACACTGAAAACTGAATTTTACTTTGTTGCTTCTCCTTTTAGGCTATGTTATAGTCTGTGTTCTTAAGTTTTAAGGCGAGCCATCACAGAAGAGGTTGTAATCTCAGGTGATTAATTGCAGAGCGTTTTACAAGCTGTAAAATAGAGCGAGATCTCCACAAACCGATTAGGCCATTAACCAGGCACTCTTATCAGATTCTGCTCCAACCAGCGGGTTTGTCTGACGGATTGCAAGTCTTAAGTATTTATATATTTCAAAGGTTTACTTATTTTTGTTGTTAAAACCCCCTAAAATCTATATTGATTGTTACATGCAATTCTACATGAAGAGTCCCAAGCACCGTGGAGCAGAATACCAATATTTATTACTAAACTCACGCTCATTATGGTTCTCTCTGACAGGGGTCCATTAAAATCAATTTTTATGTTTCTTATGTTTTTTTTTTCTACCCAATGTTCTTACCATAGTGTTTATTAGCCAGTTAGGAGAAACACTGGGTGCTGGTCTGGTTTTATTTTATTCTGTCAAAAATAATGAGGCCGGATTTAACAACTATTCACTAGCAATGAGCAGAAGAGATTAAATGTTATACTTCAGCACAAACATTTACAGATGGCTTTAAAATTTTTAGAACTTTATAATCGGTAAAGACAAAAGCAAGTCCTACCTTCCACCTCTTTTTTGGATGTAAATTCTTAAAGAAATTCCAAGAATATTCTGCTTACCATTAACTTGTGAACCACTCTTGAGTAATAGACCATTCTATAATATAACAATTTTTGCATATCATTTATCAAATCACATGATTTAAGTGTTACCAAGATGCCACTAAAGCCTCAACACTCCTGGGAGGCCAGGAAAATAAGTCAACTGAAAAAAAGTGAAAGATCAACATCAGCTAAAAATTAAAGGATTGGGAAAAGGATCCAAATTGCCCAATGTCTGCCTGAAGAACACCTTACATTAAAGGCAGACCTCGACCACAGACCTTTGCTCTTCTGCAGGAGAGCTACACAAACACACCCACTATAACAATCCCTCCCCATCCACCTTCTTGGCCTCGAATAATTAAGAGCCTGTAATTATGTTCTTCCAATAATCTGCCATTTCACTTTGAGCCTGTATTTTTTACAGTCCATAACTTCATGACTGTTTGTCTTCAGCTTCTATTTTCACGCAATTCCCTCGATGCCCAGCATTCTAAAGAACACCACACAGTTTCTCATATTCATCACCTTCAAGAACGCACAGACCTTTTCCCTACTATTCCACTGACGTTTCCTCTTCTGAAGGGTGAAGAGTCCTCACCAGTTCTTCTTCAGGCAGATACTGCTCTGCAGCAAAGGCAGGCTTCGGCCTCATCCTAAATAATGCTTTATTTCTGTTCCTCAGCAGCAGCACCCCAGTACTGAAATCAGCACATGAAGAAACTCAAATACTTATTTCCATATCACTGGAGTTGACAAAATGGTCAAATCTAGAAGCTTGAGGGTGTTTATATTACAGGCAAAACCATATTTCAACCAGAATACAAGTTATGCTTCATATTCCTGATTAATTTTTACGTGTAGTTAAATTACAAGGATGATAAAATAGGAAAACAGAAAAGGGGAAACCCCACAAATCAATGGAGAATTTCAGAGGTGAAAAAACAGGGGAGAAGAGGACAACATGGAGAGAAGGAAGACAAACCTGTTTGAGTCTTGTCAGAAAAAGCTCTGCTGTAACAGGCTGGGGCAAAGACTGCAATTTTGTCACTGAAGAAAAGTTGAAGAGATCAGCCTTAAATAAGTAGTATTAGTAACTTCCATTTTGGCAGAGAAATTTGACAAAGAAATTTGGAATCTAGAAATTTTGAAAGAATTCAATGTTCCTTCTAAAGATGGCACTTAACATTTCTTCACAAATAAGGAAAAAAACAGACCAAAGACCTGGACAGAACTTTAGCAGATCCAACAGCACTTATATTCTACAGTAAAGTGTACTGATACCTCCTCAACCAGTCCTGTACCCAAGACGTCATCTCCACTTCCATGTGTGTCATCTGTTCTGAAGTCCAGAAGACATTACAGCTATGGAAAACCAACCAAAGCTCTCACAAGTGGAATGCAATAATTAAAACAATTATTCAATCCCGGTTCTGCCTGTTTGAATATAAGTATCTAGAGACGGGTCTGTACAATTCACAAAGAACTCAAGAAGTCTTACTCCTCAGTGACAGATTCACACATGTGTCTGAAATTAGGGGGCAGGATGTACTTTCAAAACCTACATTTAAAAGAGTTTTATTTTAGAACATTTCTTTGCCAATACTATTGAGGCAGCAGAAAAAGAAACACATTTTGGTGCCGTCACTCCTGAAAAGCACTGGCGGCTGCTTCTGCCTCCCACAGGAGCCAGTACTGCGTTCCCAGTTCGGCGAGTAAAAACAAGTACACGTAGTCCTGCCTTAGATCCTCGGGGCGATCTCTTTCCTCTACCACATACATAAACATAGGATCGATAGGACATGAACTTACCCGCTTGGCAGCACGCTGGTTTTGGGGAGTTTTATTTCGTGTAAGCCCGTTTCACACCCAGAGATCTGGAGTTTTCCCACGGGGCAAAGCAGAACCGCACGCTTCTCCTTGCACTGAGATTCGCCCGCTTTGGAATTCACCTGTTCACAAAAACAAAGCTCCTCTTTAATTGCATGCGTTTTCACCAAGGAACATTCATCTCAAGGTATTTCGAGCAGTTTTCAAAAGTAATTTTTAAAAAAAGGCAAGAAAACAGCATATTTCAAGTTCCCTCAACTATGGCTTTTATGTTCAGAACTCCAACTTAAAATGACTCATCCTAAGGAGTCAGCATTTAAATCGGAGTCTCAAAACCCATGTTAACTAGCAGAACAGTGACCTTAGCAAAAATCTGAAATAATAGCAGTTTCACGGTTGGTTTATCAGCTCACATCCGATGTGTTTTGACACTGATTTCAAAAGGATTATTGTGACAACAAAGTATATTCACTGGTTTGTAGCAGCAGCGTTATGCAAATAACTGCAAGAACAAATAGAATATGTCTGCTGGAAAAATAGATGAAAAAAAGCAATCATTCCTTAGTAAAGGAAACATTTTTTATTCCCATTGTTACTAGTCTGGTTTTACAATTACTGATAGGACATAGTTGGAAACAGATGCCAAGCATTTCTCAGCATTATACAAGACCAACAATAACATACTTGTCAAATTCATCTTGGCTTAAAAAACCCAAGCAAACAGTCTGAATGTTTAGTGGATGTTTGAGTTGTGTTTACAGTTTGGTTTGTACAATCACTGGGAGAGAAACAGGACAGGACACCACAAGTATGTCCACTGCAGCCACCCAGACACCGAGCTCCGGGTTCAGACCTCGTCCATCGGTGCTGTACAAGCAGGGTAAAAAAAGCCTTTGCTCCAAAGAGCTACTTTCAAGTGAAACTCAACAAAAATGTGAAGAAACAAACCCAAGAAACTGTAAGGCACCACAAGTTACCTCCATCAAGAACCGTCCTGCTTGCATCAAGACACCAACAAGGCTTCTTGGTGTTCAAAGCCACTCAGACCATACAGCAAACTTGCAGTTTGCCTTACACCTGAAAAAATCCCTTTTTACTGCAATATTCAGAACCAACAGCCTCCACTCAGCCAATTGCACAAACCGATTTCCCCAAGTTTATAGTCTGTCCCCCAAAGCGCTCTGAAGTCCACCCCACCTATGTCCACCTGTGGCAAAGGGAGGATGCTGCAAGGCTGATGGAGCATCAGATGGAACACCAAAGTGATTAACGAGCTGGGAAAAGGCTGGAAGAACCCAACAACAGATATGGGGTGTACCAGGGGACAGGAAAATCTACACGTGATGACCTACAGCTTACATTTCTTCAAAATAAGGGAATTTCTTTTGAAATTCCATTAAATTTCAGTATTAAACGCTATGAAATAAAGTCACATCTGTGAGTAATATAATCAGTGTGAAGAAAGGAAGAAGAAAAAAAAAATCAACTAGGCAGTTTTGCCCACCAAGGTGAAAGGAAACTTGAATACCTGAATTTTTGGGAAGCCCTTACACAATTCCTCGGTTCCAGGCATGCAGCAACCAGCAGAAAGGTTGGAGAAGTTCTGCACAGTGTGCCAGGCAAAGAACTGCAGGTTCCTGGTGGTTTATTTAGTTTGACCATAATCCAAATCAACTTTTTGCTAAATAATCAAATGTTTGCTGACATTACAAAGCAACTCTCCTTTTCAACCAGCTTTTCCCTCCTCAAGGGAAGAAGGTGGGTGAGCTTTTTTAGGAGCAGCACCTCGCTGCGGAAGTCTTGGTAAAAAAAACAACATCAAAGTTTACATATGTGGAAAACCAGTACACATTCTTCATTTTTATTTGTGTGACAGCCCTAAACGAGATGCACTGAACCTCGTACCGTGTACTCCATGAATATAACAGCTTAGCGCTAAGAGGACAGCTTTTTCATTATAACAAAACACAGGATGCAGCGAGTAACAGAAAACTATAAATAACCCTATGAGTTCCCCCCAAGTCGAACTAAGCTTTATAGATGAAAACCTTGAGTGAGTACAACCAGTATTTTCAGTCTTGTTTATCATATGCATTGGACAGCGATATTTAGAAGGTTTATTTTTATAGAAGAATGAAGCTGCGTGACATATATCCACGTACACACGCGACTGGGTTGGGTCCCAAAGGCGAAGGTGACCGTGCACCATCCTCCGCCCAGTCACTAACGAGCCTTTTCCCCATTTGCCTACAGACACCAAGACCAGCCAGAGAAGACCAAGATAACGGTATCCTCCTGCTATTTTGAAACAAAGTGAAATTTTATCCAAGATTTAAATCACAACAGTTTTCAAATGCAAATAAAAGGCCTTCAAACTTGGCCAGCTTGAAATTACCAAATGCTGAGCCATCCTTTCCCGCAGACTGGTGGATACTGGGAACCTGCTCCCACCCACATCCTTCCAACACAGGCAAAATTTTTTCCACCACCACCTTTTCCCCACAGTGCCCTTGTTGAAGCTGTGAGAACCAGAAACGAATGGTAACTTAAAGCAAAAAATTCAATAAATCCAAATAAACCACCTTCTGCCTTTTTTTTTTTCCTCCAGCTTAGGTAAATGAATCATTTGAGGAATTTTGATCAGGGACTGCATGAGCTCCACCTTCACACTTCCTTCCCACTGTAATACCTCCAAATCTGTCTCAAAATATCTCATAATTTCCAAGTTTATTAGATAAAAAAATAAAATAGGACTTTTAGAGATGAATCCTTTCTTGCCATCCTTTGGAGTCTTGCTACAGAAATAAAAACATAGACACAGTGTGTGGAAGCCTGTATCTCACTAGACTGTTAAAGACTCTACAGAAAACGGGAAGACTGTTGTTAGCCAACAGAATTAAGTCCTTTTTGTCATTAATAACAGACGAGTATCAAAAGGTTTTCACACTGGATGATTTATCAGTGGGAATATTAGTATGATTTATGAGTTAGCATCGTGTACAGAGAAGCCTCATTTTCCAGGCGTGCTCCTGTGACTTCGCAGCAGCCCGTGCCTCGGTGGCACTGCACTCCTCCTCCTCCTCAGGATGAAGGTCCCCTAAATGACACATAACCCCACTGAACAACATGTATACGCCACTCAAATTGCTTTCTTAGGGTTGAGATGCCACGGATGCAAAACAGCAGTGAGTTTTATTTCCTAAACAAGGTGCCACAAACCCAAAGGCCAGCATTAGCCTGATGACTCGCATACAAGGATCATCACCTCTTGTGCTTCCCACTGTAATTCAGTTTAACAGCCTGGCTGCAGCCAAGATTTTCAGTCCTAAAACATACCTCCCGTTTGATTAAATACAGATTTTAATTAAATTTACATCAATGGTCTTTCACATCACAGTAAATAATTCAAAATTATTTTCTATGTTCTACTGCTCCTAAACCCCCCCAAAAAAATTCCACTGTAGTTTGGTCTGAGACCCTAGAATCCAATTCATATCCATAATGGGGGAAACGGACCTCACAGTGCACGTACAGTGTTAAACCCCTAAAATCCAGATTCCCACTGGAAAAATGCATCAGTACTGCCTGTGGATGTGTTTGCACCCACCACAAGCGTTTAGGATGCCAGAAATTGTCTTAAAAACAAGTTCTGTCCGAAGGCTGTGGTCAAAGAGACCAAAGATCTCACCTTTTCACACATTTTCCTTTCAGTGTCATTGAGCACACGAATCCTCCCCCATCAGGAAGGAGCCAGAGCCCTGTCGCTGATGGATCTCCCTCCACAGGTTTTCCTATTTCCTTCCCTCTGCTTCAGCAACACCATAAACCTACTGTGCCATATCAAAATATTAACAATAATCCCCTCTGCCACCACCCACATCTGATTTAACAGGGTATTTCCATTAGGCTATAGTATGTTGCCAAATTTCTAATGGAAGCCCTCATGATTTTTTTTTTTTTAACTGAGAATCAAGGCAAAAAAACCATATTCAACTACTAAACCTAAACTAACGTGTCCTCACATATACTGCAATTTTATTTTTTTTTTAAACCAAGAGTGCCCAAGTACACCAATCAATGAGACATCAGTTACCTCCAAAAAACAGGTCTCTTGATCCTTTCAGATTAACAGACAGGGATAATTGCTGAGCTCCCTCATAACATAAACACAATCAAAGGGATGAAATTGCATTACAATTCTTTCCCCTATTTCACTTGCCATTCTCAAACGCAGAAAGGGTTGTATTTCTACCATTTCTAGACTACTCACCATGGCACATTTGAAAATTCTCCACTAAATTCTTCTGCACCATAACAGATACTGTTTAAAAATAAAGAATCCACCTAGATGGTTTCCTCATACAATCTTGCTCAAATGTTGGGCTAGGGTATAACCACATATGGCTTCAAAAACTGAAAATAAGTGTCTATTGTCTGGGAGTATCCTGAAAAGCACTATACTTCCTAGTAGCACAAATCATAGGGATTCTCAGCTGTAAAAGCTGAATTTCGGGACGCGTTTATCCCATATGATCAAAGCAGTTTGAGGGTAGGTTCACTTGGAGAGCACTGATGGCAGCCCAGCCCACTCAAGGTACGAGCACCAGCCAGTTCATTTACTTCCTATTCTTCATAAATATATCCTAAAAACTCATCACTTCAATATTCTGACATATTTGCACTAGGAAACTAGCATGAGCTATAATTCTCAAGCACCTGCCCTGTTTCTACGATGCTACATAATATCAGTGACTTGCCAAAAAGCAATACGAGGAATTTGTTGAGTTTGAGAGGATGATCAATAAATGCCAGGGAAGTTGCTTCTTCATCCTAATTACAGGAAAAAAATACCAGTCCTGAACTCTTTAAGTGTCCTTCTTTTGAGTGTCACAGCCTTCTCAAACCTGCTTGTTATTGATTCAAGTCTTGAATTAAAATTCAATGAAAGCTTGAAACACTGGATTTAAATTTGAGGAAAATACGTCACAGGTACTTGGCCTGGTTTGGCAATTTGCTGCTTCATTTCAGTTATCTTGCTACAGTTGTTCTTCCCAGTCCAGTAAATTGATGTCCTTCTCATAACAAAATCCTTAGCAAACCACATCAGCAGTATTTGTCAAATATATCAAAATACAGCAAAAACAATCAGGAACCATCATAAGAATGAAGAAGTTAGAGGTGGCCACCTCCATCATTATCAACTCCAGAGTAGCAAGGTCAGCAGACCAGAACAGCCCAGGGTTGACTGTTTAGGAACAATCCATCTATTCTGAAGTGTCAAGGTCAGTGTATCACTCATCTAATACAGCAATTAGGGCAATTAACAGTTGCTATCACAGTCACACCCTTAACAGGGGCTTTGGAAATAAGGGCTGAGCATGGCCCCCCATCCTGCACAGCCTACTAGAATTATAGTTCTCTCACCATCTCCTTAATAGTTTAAAACTTCCTGTATTTGTTTTACTGGTTTCTGCATGTTTATTTAAAAGGAAACAATCCATTGTATGTTAAGAATATGGGAAGATATTAATAGTAAAGGCAATGCATTTGTGCACATACACTTCAGCGCAGAGAGTCATTTTCCAACCTTCTGCACAGTCTTACATGAAAAAGCCATTTCTTATACTCACTGTTTTAAAGCAGAGAAAAAATTAAGGATTGGGAAAAAGACAGGATGCATGCAATCAAAACACAAGCCTGAAAGCCTACTTCTATCATTATCTTGATTAGTCATCAAGATTTTAATTTTCACCTTCCAAAAGAACAGTGGCTGCTACTGTTTCAAGAGGAAAAAAGAGAATTTACGTACTACAAATAATTTCAGTGTAAGGAAGAAAGAAGGGAAGAGGCAGACAGAAGTTTTCTACCCACAAATAGTTTAACATACTGGAATAAAGCTAGACAGAATGAAGAACATTTACTTCTTAGTCTTTTTGTTGATTATGAAATGTTTTATTTCTTTCAAAGCTAAAAACCAAACTTCTCTAAAAACCTTTTCCTGTTCTTGAAAAAAAGAGGCCAGATATTTCCAACTAAACACAATGGAGCGAACTCTAAAGCTACAAGGGATCCAAACAGGTCCCAACAGATTTGGCATCTTCACCTGGGCCACTGGAGCCACGAGAAAGTTCTCCTGGAGCCCAGGGCAGGGCTGCTTCTGGTCTAACACAAGGAGAGAAGGCTCCTGTGCAAAATCACTGTGTTTCCACCCTCTGGCTGGCAGACCGTACTCATGCCATTAGCATGCCATTTCTTAGTTTAAGACAATTAAAGCATTCAGTTCTCATTATGAAACACAGCAGCCTGGATCTTCTCCAGTACTCCACTAATACTGCCAATGCTTCTCTGAGTAAATCTAACCCTGGTTAAGTCAAACCTGTAACTTCAGAGGGTGTGAAAACAAAACCTACTCATTTTCCTTCCAAACCCGCCCCAGCCAAGAAGTGTCAGACAGACTGTAAGCAAATCCAGGGTTAGATTGGGGTGATACAATAATTTCTTCACCTTCCAGAGAACTGATCCCATAAAAACTGTGAAGGTACAGAATTAAATTGTATATTTTGAACCAATACAAATATACCCTGGTGCAGCAGCCATTACAAATCTGCCCCCATCCTCGCTTATCAAAAGGTCCACGTCACAGAAACCTCCAACAAACCAGAGCGATACGTAGGGAGAGCTCACACAGGGAGAGCAACATTTGCTTTCCACTGCATTTTAAAAGTATTCGACAAGAGCAAACACATAGCTCTTTATTAAACAATCAAAGACAACAAAAACCAAGTTTCTGTTGTCCCATCGTATTATACTACTAATCCTCTTTGGATGGCAATCAAAAGCCCCCGAAATGCCAAGCCATAAGAGAGTATTTCCAGGCAGTGGTAGCCTCTGGCTCTTTGGCTTCCTCTTCAGTCTGTTGCTTTGGCAGACAGGAGCAATCCCAGTCTGTGAAATGGCAAATTCCCAGTGTACTTACCAGGGAGACCTCAGCCTTCTTTATTTCACTTAAAGGAGGGTATTTTAATTGTAATTAACCAATGTTGGTCTCCTTTAGAGAAGGCAGGTAGGTTATCACTACTGCAGTCAAGAAGCACATTTTCCTACTTCATCTATTGCTCACACGCCAAGCTTTGATTTGAGACATCAGTAACAGCAGATACTTCAACACAAGACCTCAGTGGACTGTTAAAACAGGAATTCAGATACACTATTTCCTCCAATGCCTCTCCAAAACCAAGTAAAACCATTTTGTACCTTCCATCAGCTCTTACTTATATAAAGGGTTGTCAAGCATTGGAAGAGGCTGCCCAGGGAAGTGGAGTCAGCATCCCTGGAGGTATCTAAAAGACGTGTAGATCTGATGCTGAGGGACATGGTTTGGTGATGAACCTGGCAGTGCTGGATTAATAGTTGGACTCCATCTTAAAGATCTTTTCCAACCTAAACTATGATTCCATAAGAAAATTCAATGCTATGCAAGTGCAGCAGCCACCGCTGCGGCTATATATATTGTAGAATATTTATGTCATCATTTTGTATCATTAACGTGAAGTTAAGATGAGCATTTTCAAAAAAAGTCAAATGTTTACATGCAGCACACAAGTAAAATGCCATTAAGAGAGTGTGGCATTAATAAGCTATACAAATCAGTGGTTGTAGAAGGTCAGCATCAAGGTTGCAGGACCGGGTCCTGTTGTTCCTGGGCTGCACCTCTGTGGCCAGGAAAAAAAGGAAGTGAAAGAATCTGACAAGTTTAGAGACACCCACTTACTTTAGGATATCTCATTTGGAACAGTGGGCTGCCTGGGGATAAAGTAATTAATTGGAGCGGAATTGGACAAGAAATGAAGTGCCAAGAACAGGAAAAAGATGACAGGACGGGGCTAGATATTTCTATAATAATCAAATTATACCCCCAACAGCAATGACAGAAATCATAATTGTGTACATTCCTTGCAGTTAGGAAGGAAATCTGTAAATCCCACCAGTGCTCGTTCCTGGAAGCCACACTGCTTGGAGTACCTACCAGGGGATGGGATGCCATCACCTTAGTGATGACCCAAAAACGCATAAGGGACTCCTTATTTTTAGGCTGGAAATCATGTGCCAGGAGATGCAGTTCGAAGCGCTGTGCAATGCACTACAGTCTCATACTTGTTCAGTAATAATAACATGTAATTACACATAATAAAACACTAACTCATCATTAAGGAATTTGTCGCCAAACAATTAAAGACAAATACCATGCTCAAGAACCAAAAATCAAGAATGTGGTCTCCAAGAATTAAAAGGTCCCTAAAATTAGTATCTAGTCATTACTGGTTTCAGTTTTAACAAGTCTCACATAAAGGAAAACAAGTCATCCCTTCTAAAAATCAACTCAAGATACTAGTCAACATTTTAAGACCTACTCCTTAGTTACCACTGAAGCGCTTGTCACCATTGAATTGCTTGCTGTAAAAGCATGTATATACTTAATAATGAGAAGGTTATACTTTGAGGCACTGAGAAATACAAAATTTAACTGCCAAACCCACCACCTGATGTCTATACATACATACAAACAGCAAGGCTGACCTGCTCCACTGTTAGAGGGTTCAGCTGTGTATGCAAATATACAGCTACTCCTCTAATACAAGGAAAAGAGATGAAAGTTTAATCAGATGAGATTCCTATCAGGTTCAGAGCAACCAAAAATGGGCTAAGAATGAAAAAAATATCTAGCAGAAGAATGACTTTAATATGAGGTCACATTTCAAATTTTTATCACCTAAATCCACCAAATTCTTGATCTCCTCCTTCCTGCATTCTCTGCAGAGCTGAAGTCAGGACCAGCTAAATAAAAGATAATGCAACTAGGCATAACACAATAAAAGATATTACCTTCACAATGCATTATTGCTGCCAATTATAAGAATCACTTCAACTTAATTTCAAAGGCACAATCACCCTCAACTGTAACAGTCTCTTTTTTAAATTTCAAACAGTATTACATTAAGGCAATAACTCACCTTCCAGCTATAATATCAGTCTCCCTTATTGCAAAAATACATTTCATAAATACTTCTCATCGACAAGTCAAGCTAATTCAGGTTAATTTTATTGTATTTTGGTGCTATCTCACATTTGTGTGCAATTACCTTTATCATTTTATTGCCGTGCCAGAAAGTAATCAGAACAATTATTTGAAAAAGGAGGTGTATAAATTCTAAATCACACTTGCTGGCATTTTTGATAAAATAGCAGCTTTATCTCAGAAAGTGGCAGGGACATCGGATAAATCATGCATCAGTCAAGTGTAGCTGACCCCCAAGTGCATTGCACAATATCAGGAGTGCTTCAAAAGAAACTTTCCTATATAATCCATCATTCTTTATAATACCAAAATAGCTCTACCTGAAGAGCAGGAGCTAGAGAATAATAACAAAATAAATCTAAGCAATATGAACAAACCCATTAATAGTGCTCCTTTTTAAGCTGAAGGAGAGTCAGGAAGCTGAATTGTCTTCGAGGAAAGAATGTCATTGAAATGTTTAAAATGAGTAGAGCAGCTTTAAACAAATGAAGCGGCAAACTGTGTATTAAGAATTCACTAAAAATACAGATACATCTACAGGAAAATAAATACACACAAAAGACAGGTGTCAAAAAGACTTGTACAAAAATACAAGATCATATCTGAATTTTCCTTTCACTACCACAGTTTGGTTCAGGACAAGAATTTCACTGTATTAACAGAGAGCAAAACAGTAGAGTTAGTACAAAAGTCTGTTTACTAAGTTTAAATTTAATAAGTACGAGAAATCCAGAAAGGAATGGAATTACCTTTAGAATTAAATTTCTCATGAAATATAAAGATTGCCATGTGGTCCTAAGAACAGCAGAGACCCCAAAACCCCCTCACCACAGCCCTGTTCCTGATGTACCCTCAGCCTCTTCCACACAGACCCAACACACATCCCGCAGAATCAGGGATCAAGCGGGAGATAAATAACACAATTGTGGAAAAGAATGCCCACATCCAGCTGCTTTCAGCACCCATTTTTCAGCAACCTGCTTAAAACCAGCAGGTTAAGGCGGTGATGACTGATTTCTGCAAAAACCCATATGCTGGGCGTGTAGTGTGTGTCACACCAATGGGTGGTTGTGCTCAAAGTAAAACTAATCACACACTATAAATATAAATATTATTCTAAAACACAAGCCCCATTACACATATATTTAATATTCACATACTTAAGGGGGAACAGGAGGAGATGGAGGAGCCTGGGCCCTGCTCCCCACAGCAGATGGGGCTGCAACAGGTTCGCATCTTTTACCTTAAAATTTCCACATATCAAACGTGCAAAACTCCCCCAACAGCTAATGCTGCACCTTTCAAGAGTGGGAGAAATGAAAAGGGTAGGTAATAAATTATTAGTTTCATGTCGTTTCCCAGCTATATCACACCTGGCTCTGAATGAGAGGGAAGCGGTGACTCTCCCTCCCATGCCCAGTTGCTGATATTCCAGGTAACTGCTAAAAGATGCTTGCAACTGGAAGACACAAATATAACTAAACAGATTATTTTTTTAACAAAAAAAAAAGTGAAGCAAGAATTTATTTTCCTGAATGTCTCCCTCTACCATTTAATTTAAAAAAATAAATTTATTTTGTGGAAAAGAGAAAGCAAATATTCTACAGAGGGGTAGACACTGAATATGCCGAAACACGACTTTTCTAAACCACATTACATTAAGCAGATTAAAACCACAAGAGATGCCACTATTAAGACATTTTTAACTGTGATAGAAGTTGCCAGCAGGAATAGTTAGAGATGCAAGTTTGATTGTACTAGAAATATTTTCCTAGAGGAGCATTACTCATGTTACAAAAGCAGTTATTCCACAGAATAAAATGCATTTGTACCTTCAAAGTTCATTTTAATTATTTCAAGAATATGGTTATTGATTAAAAATGTGTTGGTGCCTTTCTTTCAGTAAGGTAAATCGTGCTGAATTTCTTGATAAACAGTTTTATTTTTCTTATTTTACTATAAATACATGTATTTTGTTGAAGCACAAAGCCTCAAAATTAAGCCTGTTTGGTTTTCAGTAAGTGAGGTATTTACTAGGAAATAGAAGCAGCTAACTTGTAACTGAAAATACAGCCTTGTCCTGTTAGTTTATGCTCTGCGGAAGATGGATACGTGATGGGGAAAGGTCCACTGATGCCTGTTCCCAACCATGACAGAGCTGCAGAGATTTACAATCCAGCATCAATCTTGTCAACTGGGTTCTTAATACTGACTGCTGGACACTGGGGAGAAAACAAACTATGTTACGTGAACTCTTTTGTAATGCTGGACTTTCAACGCAGACCTAAAGGCAAGGGTATTTCACTAAAAACTTACTTTTGGAACAAGTCTTGATGCCATGGTGGCTGAAAGGTCTCCACCTGTAAGGAAAAAAAAAATATCTCATTTAGATTGAGATTTAATTTGAATTCCACAGGAAGATCTGTACGTCTGTAGCATCATTTCTCTTTTAACCAACTCTGTATCAGTTTTTTAAGTGAGCTCCAAGTTTCAGTACATATACTTTCAAAAGGGAGTTCAATATTTTTAATTTCTTTTTTTTTTTTTTACAAGCAGCCAGGTTATCTGCTGCTTGTTACAAGTCAAATAAAAGATCAACAGATAGCACAATGAATTCCTCCATAACAAGAACTACGTAACTCAAGTATTTTGACTAAGAATGCCTTAAAAGATATAGTATCAATTTAAGAAATATTTGTATAGGTAGTAATGAACTTCTGAGTTAATTAGTAAAATAAATAGCATTTTGCACCTAAGAAATGTTAACTTCAATTATTATAATTCTAGTCTTAAACAGCATCGTTATTTATATATCATTAACAAAAATACAAAAGGTTCCTCTTCGCTCTCCCCATCGAAATAAAGGACAATAGCTATTTCCGTGGCATTTACTGAGTTCCCCCCCGCCCGTTTTTCTTTTCAGTGCGATGTAGCTGAGATGACTACATCTTTGCAATGACATGCTATAAACATTACATCTTTGAAAATTGGGGAGACTATTGGCCAAAGCTCAGGCCCCGAGTCCCTGTTGAGGTTGGCTCTGAGTCGGAACATCCGCCCTGAACTTGGGGAACTCGCTGCTCCACGGGAGAGGATAACTCTCCACTTAAGAAATTATAAACCTCTTAAAAGAAATTACATGAATGAACATCTGAGGCTTCCTGAGTCCCCTCAAACACATCAAGCCTTGGCGTCCAAGGCAGTGGCAGAACTTCCAGCCACTTCCAAACCATTTATGAGAAAACAGTAACGTTTAATCTTAATATTACAATTATTTTAAAACTTTAAAATTCAGATCTTGAATACTTAGTATTTTAAATACACTAACAATCTACTAACAATGCAAGCACTGCTAAATCACTCGTTCCATTTTCAGATGTGAGTCAGGCAGATGAGCAATCTAATAATATTACTTAAAATATCTGTGTCAGGGCTAAAAATAAAATAGCAATTTATTTCTGTTGTCAGTTCAGAGCTTCGACTTTCAAGGTGCACAGCAACACTCAGGTTTTTCTGAAGGGTAAAATGAGAACATTTGCCTCGAGAAGCAGATTTATCCAGAAGCCCATTTCAAACCTGGGCCAAAGGCCAGAGAGAAGAGCAGTGAGTAAGTGCCCTGAATTAAGCCAACGTCACACAGAGACACCCAGGAGTCTGTCTGTCCCCTTTGCTACGCCTCCCCAGGAGGCCAAGGAGCAGAGGAGGTGCCCAGATGGCTGGGGACAATGTAGGGAGATGGTCGGGGACGGCCGTGAAGGAGCTCAGAGCCCAGCAGACACCTCTGGGACAAAACCAGTCAGGAAACATCCCTTTTCCAAGCAAATTTTTTACTTTATATTTACTCACACCTCAGTCTCTCTCCCTGTTCACGAAAGACTGTGCCAAATGCCAAAGTCAAGTTAAATTTCAAGTTGTTGTTTTAAATAGCATCTAATTTGTGGTGACAACAGCAGTGTAATTGCTAGCAATGATCCACCCAGTGCATCCGTGTTGATCTAAAAATCTCTGCAGCACCCCCACAAGGATGCTCACATACTTTTAAGTGCAATCCACACAGAGCTCAGGAGTAAATCCAGATCAGCCACCAAAAATGTCTTCAACAGTCTTAGGCAATTCCCCTTGACGCTTCCTCAACGTAACAGTCCTCAAAAAATGTGGGTGAAGCACATCCATTAACATGCAACTCATGTCGTTGGTGAAAACAAACTAGCTCTATTGCTAAGGCTGATTTTGAAGGTAAGAACCCCAAACCTGTTCTTAACGACAGAGGAATTGTCACTGAGTAAATTCAATCCTGACACCTTGTCCTGGATCACATTCCAGAAACCAAGACACCAGAATCACTGGACCCGTCTAAAAAGACTGAAACCTTATTGTCACAGCCCCTTCACCCAAATGGACAATTCCCTCCTGCATTTTCCAAGTAGGAAAATCTGAACAAATCAATTAAGAAGCAGAAGCGAGAAAAAAATGTAAATAAAGAGTAATTTGTCCTTATCTTCACTAGCTCAGAGCTGCCTCAGACCAGCGAAGCCCATCTCCCACTGAGCTCCTGCCTCAGCTCCTCTTGGCCTTTCAATCACGATGCGCCCAAGTTCTCCAGAATTTCTGTCCCCACAGAAGAGCTGTGCTGAGGCTGAAGCCACACTGAGGAGCAGCCAAGCAGTGGGATGCTCCTGAGATACCTGGAAGATCCAGAAATGCCCTCAGGTGCTGACCAGGAGCTCCAGCTCAGGAGAAGAGAGACGGTGCAGGAACCTAATACATCACAAACCCACCTTGTGAGCATTCCAAACCTTTGAATATGTCAATAGACCAGAAATCTAATGAGAAGTCAGAGGTTACATCAAAAATCAAATCCTTAAAAGCTGTGAAAAATCTCAGCCATATTGTGTTGACGGTCTAGAACAAAAGTCCTTGGGTTTTAAGATCCCTTCCTGGTTACTTTCACAGCACTGCAGCCTTGAAAAGCACGTGTGATGGCAGCTCTACAGTAAGAACTCTTATAGATTCATAAAAGTACTTTTCTCAGTTCATCAACTTTTAAACACTAAAGGAAGATTCTCCTTGAAAGACAAGTCCTCACGATCCGCAGAATGTAATACTCTCTGGTTTCAGTGCTGAAATTTAAAAACAGCTATTATATCAACTCAGTATATGAATAAAATTCCATATGAAAACATTTAAAGTACATTAGATTTTTGGTCAAGATGAAAGACTGAAAAAAACTCAAGCAATCTATTCTAATTGGGTTCCCATGGTAACTGTACAATTGGGTTTTTCAGTATAACATCCCAAAGGCCCAATGCACACTTGTAAAATATACTTCAAACAGCCTGAATTGTTTTTACATTACAGCACTCCCAGGAAGATCAATTACTATACATCCCCACCCTAACTATTAGTGGCAGGAGATGTTAACACTATTGGCCGTATTAACATAAGTCATGTAAAAACCACCACGTATCGCCATCGTTATATAAAACTAATTACACATTTCAGATTCATCAAACACGTTCCGAGTAATAACCCAATACTAGTCTTGTCACAAGATCATGTTTACTGAATGGTAGAAATCAACCCCAAATATATGCCGAACCAGTTTGCTTCTCCTATTGATTTCAAGAATAAACAGAATCAATCATTAATAATTACATTATAAGACGACCCATAGGGTTAATCATATTCTTAGAAACTCTGACTATGGAATCAAATAGAGCTGCACAACGACAACTGAAAAGCATTCAAATCCAGGCTACGTATATTACCAATAACACAAAACAAGGTGTACTAACTCATGGCATTGGTGAAAACAAATCAGAAGTATTGTTCTATTTAAAAAAAAAAAAAACACAAGCATTTATTACAAGTTTCTCTCAGATTAAGGTCTTTGCCTTGTTGGGCCTCAATTTTACTTTCTGAAAGAACAACACTGCCTCAGCCTCAAGCTAAAAGGAGCTGATGACCCAGGCCCAGTAAGGAGGACTAAACCTTTAGTTGGTTCAAAAGCAACTAAATCAGTTAACTTCTAGGGGGAAAAAATGAAAGAAAAACTGTGGCCAGTTTGAATAAAATCGATCCCACTTCTCAACAAACCAACCCGAAACCCTGGTATTCCATGGGCTGAAGTCAGCAAAGGACCAGAGGTATTTCTGGTGTCCACAGGAGAGCATGGAAGGGATTTCCCTTTTTCCCCCACCCTTCCTATGATGTTACATCCCATCAGATGGGACTTCTGTGGAGCAAGATGAAGGGAAAATGAAGTTGTGCGAGTTGTTTCTCCAGGACCCTCCTGCCAACCTAAAAACGTACCATCAACAGAGCCAGCCCAAAGCAAGTGTGCCCATTTCATGTGTCTTTTTAGACACTGTACACTCCATCTTGTGAGTTTTATACATAAAACTGAAAAATTAATCTTTTAACAGGGCCTTAAGTATAATTTAGGTGTTTATTAAAAAGTTTAATAACTTCTGCATACTTGAATGTACAAACAACCAAATATAATGTTATTGTTTGCATTGTACTGACTGATGTAAAGCAGTCAGATAATTTAAATATTAGTGAATGATGCTTATGCAGCAACATTTACAAGACAGCACTAACACTTGCTAATGCAGAGCAACCTGGAGGGAGCTAAAGCTGCTTTTGGAGCATGTAGATGGCATATCCTATCTTTAACAGCATTGAGCACCAGAAAAACAAGACCAGGCTTTTAGTGATTTTTACTAGTATTCTTTGTATCAATGAACTCCTCTCTTCCTCCTTGAGATTAAAGATGACTTGTTCAGATATAACTGTTTTAAATCACCTTCAGAACCTCCACTGTGTTGGGGAAAATTTCAGCTGCATGTCCAAGTTTCATGAGTGTCTTGAAGATACCTGAAATGATTTATACCATTTAATTTGGGACAAGATAAATCAAAATAGATTCCATAGTCCTGACAGACAGCAGGACAGGGTGCTTTTACTCTGGCTGACATAAAACAGTAAATACGGAAACAACTTGAAAAAGGATTAGCACAAAGCATCAAAACAGTGACGTATTTCCAAAGAAAAATCTTCACAATTACTCAATTTCCATGAAACTCCAAAGCCACATAAAGCTTTATTCACATTTAAATACATTTGACTCTGTAAACAGTGGTGTGGACCATGCAAGTAGATCAGTTTTAAAAATGCATTTCGTATTCCTAGAAAATACTTCAATAAAGGCCTAGCTTTATAATTTCATTGTTCCTCCAGCTGTATGTTTACCTTAATGCTGGCCTGAAGACACCAGTGCTGGATGATAACATCAGCCTTACAGGAGATAAAATTTAACACAGGAACTTTTTTTTCTTGCATCAGGAAGGTTTTGCTCATTATCCCTTCAGATCAATTAGCACAACCAAAGCCCTTGCCAGCAGAGGTTTGTAGAACAGCAACCTTCACCGCTATCAATGGGGTAAGAAACTCAAGAATTAGAAGTCTGCAGGAAGGACACCAACCCAGGCCTTTCGTTTTTTTAAATTATGGCATTAATGAAGAATTTAAATTTTGCAAAACCAGCCAAGAGACACACTGAAACCTGTCACTACCTACATTTCAAGCCTTCTGAAATTAAAACTTTGTCCTGCATTGTCCCATTAGTTCCATTCTCTTCACCAGTCCAGATATCTTATGAACACTGGGTAAACTAGAGAATTGCACAATCCGTCAATAAAGTAAGCGTATTTTGAACTACTGTCCATATGACTCAATTTGTCAGTAAAAACTGCCACCAGCGCTGTGCTTGCAGAAAAATGTCCATAAATGCATTATTGCGACTGGCAGATCGATGTCCATAATAAAAACAAATAGATTTAACAAGCGCTCGCTTTTACGAGCTGTACCATTGGTGGGACGTGCATTCAGCTTCTCCTGACAACTTCTGGGAAGGGGCGATATGGACCCGGCTCGGCACTTGCCGACTTCACTCGCGTTACAAACAGGAAATTATTCCAACACAGGAAATCTTTAAAAGCGTCAGACTGAATACTAACGCCTTCAGGATGTATTTAGAAGTTTCACACGTTCAGAATTTAACATATTGTTCTGTGAAATATAAAATGAGAGAAGTTAACAACTACCACAAGCAGTGAGGCTTTTTTTCTTTTTTTTGTCTCACTGTCTTTGCAGAAAATAAGTTTCATTTAGGTCAGCCACAACCCAGGCAGAGTTACACACTAGTCTTGGGGCTGATGTTAAACACCTCAATAAATCAGGACCTACAATTTGTTCCCACAAAGCTCTTACAGCACCAACACCACAACAACCATCACTGCTGAAACCACCTTTTGGTCACCATGAGTTGGGATGTCACCCTTGGTACTGGAGGTGGAGGACAGGGCTCATGGGGAAATTATGGTTTAGAGCAGGAGTAGGTACAGCAGCCAGCACACCAAGGTTTCATTCATAACCAATCATTCTCACTCCTCCAAAACCCTAATTGCATGGGAAAAGAACACGGCAAGAACAGTCAACCATGTCTTGGACATGTTCTCCTTTGGCTTTCTGAAGCACTGTTTCTTCTAATAGGTTCCCCTGTCACCAAAGTCAGTTTAAACAGAATTTCTCTAGTGCAGCCCTTCCATCTTATCCACTCTTCCCATAACAAACTTAATACTTTTTCTGTACAAGTCCTTAAATTAGCCATTCAAGGAAAGCCCGATAACCTTCCCAAAGGGCATGAGCTTCTCCTTCAGGCTACTATCCCTTTAGTAATGCCATTAACTGATTCTCTACATACGTTAAGCATTAAACAGTGGTGACAAGTTAATTACAGAGTTATCAAGAGATAAAGTAGTCACGGTAACACAAGTTGCAATATAACTACAACAGTTTCCTATAGAGCTTCTGTTCAGTTGCTGGTGTAATTGGTGTAATTAACTTGTCATGGATCAGAATGCAGATAGGAATTGCTAAAGCCACCTTGCAAGCTCACATGACTACATCATTTTTTTTTCCCTCTGAAGCTTGAGGCTTTTGGTAGAATTGTCCAGATTTGGCACATTTCTGTCTGAAAACAAAGCAAACACAACTTTTTACTTAAAAAAATTATGTCACAGACTGCCACAACAAAACAAATAAGCAACATGGCAAATTTCACATAACTGCATGTTTTTAGACAGACATACCCTCCATTACACAGGTGGATTTGTTGCCCCAGAGGTCGTAAGTTTCACACTAGCGGTCAAACACGCATTAAAGGACTTAAAAGATGAATCAAGCCAGAGAGGGGAGGGGGACCTGTTCAAGAGGGCAAAAAGCCACAACCCAAAATTAAGACCTGAAGAAATAACTTGGGTTTAAAGCAAGATATTCTGTGGTATCTATGATTCTTAGTTCTAAGGCAGCAAGCACACTAGCCTAAAAACCAGAGCCAGGTTGTCCCACCTTTGCTAACCCTTCAGGTCTTGACACAAGAGGCAGATGTAAAGGTACATCAGCTCCACTCGCTTTTTCCTGCAGAGACCATAAAGAAACCTTTACAAAAAAGGGGTTCCTGTGCACGGAGGGGGGCAGAACAGAGCAGCTGGAGGAGACTTTGGGCTCACCAGACCTTCTGTGGTCTCCTTGGTGCAGGGACGCATCATCATGTGCCAGGAGATCCCTCATCATGGCTCCACTTAAGCTGTATTTCCATGCGAGCAAGGGGAGACCAAAGGCCACAGAGGCAGGTCAGGGAGGGAGAGCTCCTACAGTGTCAGTTTTGGTCCCCTGTGCATCAGGGAGACAAGCAGAGCTTGGAGGCCAAAACCTCCATCAGGTTCACAAGGGAACCCTGTCATCCAAACAGACCCTCCCCCAGAAGATGACCCCTTGTCTTCTGTGCAGGGGGAGCACAAGCCTGGACCCAAGAGTTATGCTGTGACAGCCATTTCTAAACTCACTGTTATGCCCCAGTTTATAATGGAAGGCTTTCCCACGTAAAACACTGTAAAGACTGCAGTGTTACCATTTAATAAGAGCTCCATTTCACAAAAATAAGATACAACTCAGTAACAGGTTTATTTGGGAGGCGGGGGCAAAAAAAATAAACCATTCTTTACATTCACTGGTTTTTAAAAGCTGTGTGCAGTAACAGTATTACACTTATTTTACAAAGAGTTGGAGAGCTTAGCTTTTACATCAACAGCAAGAGGACCTTTTTATGCTAATATCAATTTGACATACATGATTTTAAGGCAGTTTCATACCAACCCAATCCAACCACAGGCTGCTGGCAGAGGACAGGGTGCTCCCACCCATTCGCCCCTTGCACCGCTCCATTGGCAGCCCAATGGAAACCAAAGCACTTTTAGGAGTGCCTGGGCTCTGAGAGCAGCCTCTGGACTCCTTCTCCTGAGCAAGGGAAGGGCTCAGCAGTAGCAGTGCCTATGGCAGCTCATTACCAGCTTGGGTTAAGCTTTACAACCAGCATTGCCCTGCAGGAATGGCTACAACACATGGGCCTACTGCCTGCCCTGGCAGCAAAGGCCCCAGCACCAAAATAGGGATACTTCCTCTCCTAAGGCCTATGGCTATCAGTGAATATGGACACTGGTCAGCAAACAGGCCCCTATCACCCAGTTGGCTGTAATAAACATCACAGGCTGGTTTGGGGTGTAAGAGACCTTAAAGCCCCCCCAGTGCCACCCCCTGCCCTGGGCAGGGACACCTCCCACCACACCAGGTTGCTCCAAGCCCCCTCCAACCTGGCCTTGAACCCCTCCAGGGATGGGGCAGCCACAGCTTCTCTGGGCAACCTGGGCCAGGCTCTCACCACCCTCACACCAAACAAGTTCTTCCCCACATCTCAGCTC